>CAXKWD010000006.1:97003534-97603534 GCA_964059195.1 Ectobius pallidus
GCAGTCATCAGATGCAAATATTCCAACTGGATGTCAATACCTGGCTACATGTGGCGGTTTCAATAAATTACATATGCGATCACGTCTGTCTCTATCTTGCACTGTTTCCGCTAATTCTGGTCTCTAGGTACGGACTGCTGGGTCTAGAGTAAAAACCGGCAATTAACGGAGGTAATTGCTTTAAAACGTTAATGCTTAGTCTCCTTGCAAATTGCAAAGGGGAGAAGTGATAATGAAGTAGTTAATTTACATGAGAAATAATAAAATATATAAGAAAGTAAGGAAAAACAGATGAATGATCTCAACACTCTTTACCATAACTGGGAATATGAAATTCCAAATTAAGAACGAGATTGGAAACAGTAGGGATGGATTTATGGATAGGCCAGGGGAATAGGAGGAAGGTTAAGGGGATCCGGAATGAGATTTTGGGCCAACAATTTTTTATTTTTATTTTCATTGTACCATACAAGTATTTGGGGGTGAAATTCCCCAAAACCTGGGACATAGGCTAATAATTTACTGCGCGCATAGGACTAAAATTTTTCAATCCTTTTTTGTCTCCTTTTACATGCTTAGGACCTATGATAAATATCCATAATTGTCAACTAATACAAAGCCTACAGCTATGAATAGCGTATCAGTGGATAGGATTTTTTTTTTTACAGGCATCTGGATTACGCTGTCCCTGCAATACGACCTCTTACTCTACACCAAAATGTGAAGTGAGAAAATGATACTTTCCATGTTCAGGGTAGAGAAATTTATGTGACTGCATCACATTGTACACAATTTTCGTGGATTTTTTTCTTCATTATTTATTTACACCAATGAATTATATAGATAACTTCTCTAATTTGTCTAAGTCCTGTATCATGCACTTTCAAATCCACCTGTGAACATTGCCAACAATGTTGTTGTCATGAGAGCTGAATTGTTTTTCTTATGAAATCAGTGTATTATTTTCAAAAATTATATAATTTTTCAAGGGAAGGGGCGGTATGTTTGAATTTTAATGTTGACCCCCGTTTCTTTCGGGTTGAAGTGAGTGTGTGTGTTCAAAATTCCATGCAAATTGGTCAAAGCATGTAGATTTGTATAGGGAACATACATACACACACACTTTCTATGTCATATAATAGATTTCCGCATTTCTAAGTGTTACAAAGTTACAAATTCGTAACGTCCAGTTTTAAAGTAACCAAACTGAACTTGATAATGACTTGAAATTTCCCACGCTCATTCCATATGTCAGCGTGTGTGGCTGTAGATATTCGTCACGTAAGTATGATGAAAACAATCTCCTTAATTTGACTCTCCCCTCCTTTCCTTTTCTTAAGATTGATAAGCCAAGGGCAGGGGTAGCAATGACCCTCGAATTGTTATGATCACCATTTAACACGACATGCTAATGCACATAGGCTTATATGGGCCACATTCAGCAAGTTCTATATATATAGGCCTGTAACACCTGTGTTATCAAAGTTCATAGCTCCTAGTAAATACATTTTGTTTAATAATTTCATGATTTTAAAGTGCAGTGTACAATCTTGCCCCGCACAGGATGTAATAATGAGGATGTAATAATGTCTACGAAACCGATAAATAATATTTTAAATAAGTAAAATGATTAGGCCTACACAGAGAAATCCTGCAAAAGTGAATACATTATGAGATACCGGTAATAAAAATAATTAATATGTACAGGAATCATATAAGTAATGAAATTGTAATTATTAATTATCGGTATAGTGGTAATGATAATTAAATAATAATAACGATAATATGCAAGTTACTGTCCTTATTACCCTAAAGAATGGCGATGCGAGGTAACAATTTTAACGTTGTCACTGATATTAGTAGGAACAGTGGAAATTGATAGGCCTATAAATCATTACAGAGAAATTAAACCAACAATTAAATTATATATATAATTTAATTGTTGTATAATTTGTATATATTGTTGTATATATTGTTGTATAATTTATATATATATATATTTATGGTTCAGGGCATACGTAGAATGAATAGGCTAATGAAATAAGAAATGTAGTTTAAAAAAATTATCTTTCTTAATTCTTGATAGGTGGGGCCTGAATTGCGATATTCCAAAATATGTAAATCTTTCTTTTCTTTGGAGAATTTATTTATAAGTTAGCCCAGACGGTTCCTAATTTCAGGTCCACGGACTTCTGGCGCTCCTTAAGAACGATGAAAGGGGTCCGTGAAGAATCCTGATTAAGCTTGCCATATTATGTTTCCCAAGTTCTCACAACTTATATTGGAAACGTACGAATAACTGCCGTTAGCTGGCCGCAGATACAGAGCACTGACGTTCTGACTCCCTGTTTCTGTTTTAGCTATAAAATAACATTAACATACTTCTTGATATTTGATAATTATATTCATTGTGTCGTGGCAAGCTGTTTCGTTGATTACTGTGGTTATATTGTAGTGTATTTCGGTGTTCATTACTGTCCAAGTTAATTTGGACCTATGGTTAAAGTGTTATTTCTTTTTATTTATTTATTTTATTATAATTATATTTTAGCCGACCAAGAGTCAATTTTCTTGAAACTTGTTACCTTTTCTTCCGTTTTACATTTTCGTTTTTCTGTTTACTGATTTTAACTTACAGAAGCACCCATGCCCACGGTGGTATTCGAACTCGCATCCTCCACCACGGCCTCAAGATAACATGCCTTACCGCGGCTAAGGAGATAGGCTAAAAGACACTCGAGTTTGTTATTAGAACGTTGCCACCTCAGGTCACAAGCCATGAACAATTAGTTCCGTTAAGGAGACTAGAATTTTGTTTTGGACAATTCTTATTATAAATTATTATAAATAGCCTATATGAACCTTTCTTAAATAAAATTAACATAATAAGTTTCACATTCAAATTTAGACTTTAATTTACAGGCTGCTTTTGTTTCAATGGGAAAAAATTAAAGCCTGTAGAGAAAATAGCCTAATTGTAATTAAAAAAAAATATATTTTAGTATTAGCTCGCGCACTCAAGAGAAGCGATGAAGGAATTTGAATTATCATATGTCATTTGGAAATGTTTCATCATTTGAAATTCACAAAATTTCGGCCTGATGTAATTACCAAATTTCGTTATGTATAAGCAAGAGGCGGTTAAAGAATAAAAATGGTGATGTGCTTATATTTCACTATGTTAAGTTCATTACCAAATATCTTACCTCAGTACAAGAGGAAATATGCCAACAAAGCAATCGGGGAAAAGGTCCTATAGGACTGTAGATTATAACCCTAAAGTCTTTTGTTACATAAAAGTAATTGGTTCAAATACGTAGCTTAACCGTTAAGTTATATGTTTGTAAAGTTACAGAAAAACTAAAAAAATGATGCCCTATGTAGTCGGAACTACAAATTCTCGGGGATTTATCGTTTATACAAGCTAAACCGCGTGTAAATTCTAACAGACCCAAGTCACGTTATTCTGAAGATTGCAAACTTGACACGAAGTATTTTTTATACCTTCGGCCATGGCAGTAGAAGGTTCATGCTTACTTTTGCTTTCTGAATACAGAACAGTCTTCTTATACCTGATTCAGAATATTGAGAATAAATTATTTGCAAACTGTAATTTATTCTGTCGGAGATTTAACGTGGTCGCCTCTGGATCCGAGAGTCATGGGTTCAAACCCGGCCGGGATGATAGATTTTTCAGGACGTAAAAACCATGACCAAGCCTTCCAGGAAAGGTCTGTAAGTATGAAATCCCGTATCCTGGATTTATTGCTCAGAACTCGAAGCTAAATTAGAGCCTATGGACCACGTTACCCGACTTCTTCACGCCCAAGTAATATGCTACCTTAAAGCCGGTTTCGACCAAGAGCTAAGCTAAGTTAGCTGTGGGGGATTACATACAGGTATGTGGTTATGCGGATTTCATATGTAGTTGAGTCGGCACAACTACATATGAAATCCCGCACAGTATGTGAGCTAAGCTAAGCTAACTTAGCTTAATTTCCTACTAGATGACCGTCAAGGACACCCTACTGTAATTCATATGTAAAGTATATCAAGAGGAGAATTATGTTGGACCCATGGGACTTATCAGATCAGATTTTTATAAGGTAATACAAGGTTTGAAACAGAGTGCTGTGGCGACCTCCTTGATAAATAAAATGAGAATACATACGGCCAAGAAAACTACTAATAACTACCAATGAAGCCGGAGGTGGATGGCGCGGCCTATAGTCTCATTTAGTATTTTCAGTTTCTTTTACTTTTCAGACACTCATTTTATAAGTCTAAAATCAGGCTCATCGAATCGAAAATTTCTGATACACTCAAGGAAATTTCTTCTGCATAATATGACACTACTCCTTCACACTTCAACATAAATAGACTACCTCAGGACAATTGTGTCCGTGCCTACAATCTGTGATGTAAATTATTTAACTTCTACCTATGCTCAATAAGAATTGATTTGAGGTATTCCCTATTAAGCCTATTGTTAAAATTGCGTGTTTTTACATTATCATAATGGAGTTTATTAGTCCTATTAGGCCTACATTTAAAATTATGATATACACTTACAAATCTATAACAAGATAATATCTAAAATTTAAATATATTTTGCAAATAAACTAATAAATTATTACCTGCTAAATTGAAGTTTTTTTCATAAAATCGTGTTCATGCGACGCGTTTATATATATAGCCTATGTGTGTACGTAAGCTAGGCATTTAGCATTAGGTACGAGTTCAGTAATCACTGTTTTGTGAATATTAATGGCATTAGTATGTTAATATCGTATCACATAATATCACGTAATATTAATAATTAAGTTTCTTAGATAGGGCTTCTATAAGCCTAGCCATTTATTATCATTTCTTAATCTAAGCGAGGAAAGTTGTAATTTGTTTCTTAACGTTTCTTGCAGGCATTCCTTAATTTGGGATTGCATTAATTATCTTTAGTCAGGTGTAATTCAGCATCATCCGCTAGCTTTTCGTTAGCCCCAGGATCTTCCACATCTTCACCCATTTTTCTCCTCGAATTTGCCGAATGTTAATCCCATTTTTGGATAATCGGTGATCAATTTTATAAAATTTAATAAAAACGCAAAATTTAAAAGATTTAATTTTTATGAGGCCTCTTTATTATTTTAGGCCTATTATTATTATTATTATTATTATTATTATTATTATTATTATTATTATTATTATACGAGTATCCATATGAAATAGTATGATATATCTAATCCAATAATCTAAGTGTTTTTATGAATAAATATTTTTATTATCGATTTAGAATAATTTTTGTTGAAGTTCTGCTTAGTAACTTACACAAAAAGTTCCCGAATGTTTGGCAAACCATTCACTTGCAGTACTTAATGCGGAATTATTTTGGAAACACGGTAATATTTTCTTTGTCTTACTACAACTAAGAAGATACCAGTATCTCTTACTTGGACACTTTCAGATGACTGTAGAACTAGCCTACCCTTTTGGAGCCTCCTAAATACTCCTGCGATATTTCCGGAACATTGAGGGACGTCCCGTAAGAAGTAATACTTCATTTAAACGTATTATATGATGCATGTTTTCATTAAAATTTTTCAACTGAGCTAAAATTATCATCTAATTTAATTCAAATAGTGTTCTTCATCCACTCAGGAAGCTGCCATACGGACAAAAATTGTTGAACAAATTGTAAATTGTCAAAGTGTAAAGATTTCAACAGGAATACGTTAAGTAAATACCTCTAAAACTTCTCCAAAATGCTTCATTTCTTATGCTACAATGACCATTTTAGTTTCCATTAGCTTTTTTAATATCCTAATAAAGCTAGTGTAGGTATAGTTTTACGTTATTTTTACTTTTCTCATACATCTTTGCGCAAAGAAGGAAACAATTTCTTTCTTCTTCGATTTAACAGAAACTAATAGGCTATGTATGAAGAAATGATCGAAGATAATTACTTCCTTCCAGTGAAACTAGATCAATGGGCATATCTAACAATAATACTGTATTCTTACATGATGAACAAACTGTCGAACATCTTGTTTTAGACTGCCCATTTCATGGATACAAGCGCCACATGCTAAAGAAACATTTAACTAAGTGTAATAAGGTTTTGGGTTATCCAGTGATTGACTTTTTTAAAACCAATGCTGTTTAACAGAATTTAGAATATTTGTCAACAAAGTTTTTAAAACGCTGTGATCAATTCTCACAACAATTTCTATGAACTTTTTTAAATGTAACTTTGTAATGTTTTAGGTTTATGTTCACTTTTGTTTATTGTTTACTGCCACATTTTAAAATTTTCTTCATGTCATAATTATAAAATACTTATTCTGAAACTATAGCCCTAGCATACCTTGGTAAAATAGGGCTCTTGTATTTGGAGATTTAATAAATAAATACTGTATTCTTAAGAAACCAGTTATGACGGATCATTCTCAGCAGACTATATAACTGATTCAACGATTGCCATTTTCCGTAAAACTCTGTAATTCAGCTTTTAGGCTCTATCGAAAAGGGAATGAGAAGTAGAAATTATGCCTTTACATTATACTATAAAGATCTATAGTATAAGAGTGGGCAATTGCAGAAAAATGTCTAGTAATTAATCCGTAAAGAGACTCATTTAAATAAGCTAAATCTGATGTCTTCGAAAACCACGTTTCATTCATCCATAACTGGATATTTGCTGACTCTCCAGTTAATTCTAGAAAGAAAATAGTTATCATAATGTGTTCACAAGTAAATCATTATTCCCTTCACGTATGTTTTTACAGAATCCTATTGGAATTGTTATTCCCTTTATTTCAAATGTAGGCCCTATCCTTTGTATGGCGATTTTAATGCATGTTTGGCTTACTCAAATTTAGATGTTAGATCTATGCAGAGTAAAGTGGGAGGTAAAGAAGAAAGAAAATCACTTCACATCCATACAGATTTGCTTAACTTGCACTGAAAGACTTGTTTGTAAAGAGAAGGGTGGTGGAAAGAAATTTATCGTTGTGAAATTTAGGCAGACGTAAAATACTGAAACTTAAAATTTGTTCAGATCACAGTTTGTTATTGAACACAGATGCAGGAATTATAATAGAAAGGAAAACAAATTTCAGGTAATTGAACTGACTATACCAAGTTTAGGAGCAAGACATCTTCAGTTCGGTAGTCTACTATTTAGGACTAGCCTATCGCCAGTCTCAAATAAGAAGTCTGTCACCAGGATTATTTATAGTCCCTAAGCTCTAGAATGCCATTAGCGACGATGGGTCCCCCTTTTATGGATAGAATTTATCCTATATATATATACATTCTTTAGATTAGGCCTAAGTTTAAATAATTAGATAACCTATTTCTATATATATATATAAGAGGCTTTGTCCTGACTGACTGAATGACTGACTGACTGACTGACAGAGAATCAACGTACAGCCTAAACTATAATAGGTAGAGACTTGGAATTTTGACAGTACCTTCGTTTCATAATGTAGGTGCTCACTACGAAAGGATTTTGAAAAATTTTGATTTTAAATGCCAAAAATCAAATGTTTTTGAGTATACTTAAACCCTTTTTACACAGAATTATGAAATCCAAATAACAGTTGGCATGGCAACATATTGTTGCCAGTGGGTCTCAGATGGGTTTGGAAATAAATTCTGTTTAATTTCATCCCCAAAACGGGGTTATGGTAACATGAGAGTGGGAAATAAAATATTCCGCAAAGACAATACAATTTAATGTTACCGAAATTTCTGTTTCTTCTTATTTGAACCCCTACCAGACTTGCTGTGTACTGTATAAGTGATGGGATGCAAAATTCTACATCCTCTATGAGCCATAAAAAGCTATATCAAGCGATTTCTGAGGGAATAGTTTGAGTGTGATAAGTCGTTCTTCCTATTTCAAATTCTAAATACCTATATAAGGACCTAGAATTTAAAAAAAACGAAAGTCCTTCATAAGTTAATTTCCAATTACAAAATAAAAAACCCGGGCGACGCCGAGCCTTTTAAGTTAGTGTAATTATAAATTAATAAGTTGCAAACTGCATGGTGCATATAGAGGCCTCTGGTAGGAATCCCGGACAGGGACTACTAAGTATTAAAGTATTAAATGAGAAAATAAATAAACATTTTTTTTCTTCAAAGTTTTAAATATAGTAATTATGTGCCAAGACTTGTGATACCCCTGTTCAAGGGCAACATCGGGCCAACGTCTTGAGTTGTTTGCTGCGTCGTTATCATGCCCGGAAGCTCACAATCTCTTTTCACTGTACCAGATCCTGTACTGCCGTATTGAACATAAACTCTTTTTTTAATTGTTTTCCTTGCTTCATATCGACTGTTTTTAAACTTAAGACAGTTTCCTGAAGTCTAATCATTTGTGAACGTATTATTATTAATAATTCCATGAAATCCAAAGCGATTTAAAATATTCTCTATTCCAAGTTGCCCGTAAATGTCAAAGAGATATTTAAAGATGTTTACTATTCACGTACGATAAACAATTCTGTCGGAAAATAAGTGAGTAGGGAAAATTAATTAAAACTATAAATATTGTTTAATTTTAACATTTTTTCCTAAAAAACTTAGGTAACTTTGTAGTAGCCTACTCTAATCCTAGCTCCCATTACATTTAACGTACTTCCCTTCTAAGCCCTCATTCTATTTGCCACTTTATCCAAAAGGATATCATTTTACTCTCTTATTTTTAACACTATCATCACAACTGTCCGTCATCCTCAGCGTATTCGGTTTCATCATTACCATCACATACTTTTCCGAAAATTGTATTTTTTTGGAAAGAAATATCGTTCTTTCGTTGAGGCAATAAGTCATTTTATTTTCATTTATTTTGTTTAAACTATTACATCCTCTCGATTATATTCTCTTAAATAATAGTTCCTACAGTATTATTCTCTTAACACATTTAATGTTCAATACAATATTTGTTGCTAGTAAATAAAGCATTACTTTATTGTCCGAGGGATTAGCCTATACAAGACTACTTTTGAAAAGCTTGAATTGAAAATAGAAATAGAAAATAGAACTTCTAACACAAGACACATCAGTAAAAGGAGAACATTATTGCAAATAAATAAATAAATGAAAAAATAATGGTAACCAACTTCGGTTTCAGTCTCATGGGAAAATACTCTTTTAGTTGAGTAAATTTTGTTTAGGCTATATAATTATAGACTCAGTTCGAAAAAATTGAAAAATTTATTGCCCCGTTTCAAATTCATACTTGGTTGGAAAGCGTTATGGACTGCGTTCCTTATGCTGGCAGCTATGCCCCAGAAAATCATTCACCTCTGTCTGCGCATGTGCATTTGTATATGCGGCTGTAAGTTCAGGGCAGCTCGAGATTCCAATATAATTTGAGTTCAAAATCGGAATTAAATTACCCTAGCAAAACTCAACACGAATGGCATTTGACTAGATAATTCTTCTCGAAAAAATAAGTCTCTTTAGAGATTTTCTTTCGAAGCAATGAATACAGTAGAGTCTCGACTAACCGAGTTAATATGAACCACAGTAACCTCGGATAAGTAAATTCTCGTTTAAAACGGATATAAAGTAAAACGGTCCAGGAAAATAGAATAAAAAAATAGGATCAAATTACGAAAGCAGCAGTATCACTGTACATATATTGACATGAAATAAAAATAATATAGTTAACATACCTTTGAAAAACTTACAAATTAAGAACTTAAACGAAATTACGATCGCCATTTGAGATTTTCAGTGAATCCTTAATTTTATGTTTTCCCTTAGTTTAGGCTCGGATAATATGGAACCTCGGTTAATCGAAGGTCGGATGTCTACTGTAACCTATCAATGCAATGAAGTAATGAATATATCTGTAAAATGTCTAGTCTCCAATATGAATTTCATTGCGTTATATCATCTCTGGTTCACAGGTTAAGCTGGCATATTCCTAGGTTACGAAATAATTATCATGAAAAACATTCTGAATAACTTAGTTGCAATTAAACTACCAGGGAGGTAAAACTCAACACAAATGGTATTCGGCTAGATAGGCTAATTCTACGCAAAGTAAAATAATTTCGTTTTCAGATTTTCTTTCAAAGCAAAGAGTATAGGCCTAATACAAAGGTATAAAGATTGGTAAGATGTCTATTCTTCAAATGAAGTTCATTGCATTCTCGTAATCAGTGCTGAGCTATCGGGTTTTGTGGCATGATACGAAACGATCACATACCGGTACTTGATTTTGCTATCAGTATAGTACGATTCTCATAGCTGATTTTAAATTTAAGCTATTCTATTGGCCAAGCGAAGTTCAAGTTGAATTATCATTAACATACCTCATTTAAAAAGACGCTCAGTTTATAATTAAATTCGTAATAAATTTGTTGTGTTCTTTTGAATAGAAATCTGCAACTCTATAACACGATTTATGAATGTTTATTGTAGATAGTATGTACATGTATTAATAATAAAATACCAGTAATAAAAACACATGTACAAATTATTTACCTATACAGGTACATACAATGTAGGTTTTTAATATGTAAAAATCGGAAGATTAAAAAAAATTCATGCACCAAATGGTTTGTAAGGCTTCTGTACAGAGAACAGGTAGGCAATAGAACACCTACTTCTCAAATACTCCTGTTTTTGAAACAGCACGTTGTGAATTAAATTTACACCCTATAGATTGTATGGATCATTTTCAGAAGCTTTTTGCATATTTATAAAATATGTTGTTCGTTTGAATTCCTGAAATTTGTTCAATATATCTTTAAACCTTTATAATTTCTCATTAATATCTGCTTTAAAAATTTAATGTAAAAAATATATGGATATTGAAAATTAAGAAAAATTTATCAACTTTAAAATATATAGTTCTTAGAATTGTTTTGATTTGGCTACGTCCAATTAGCACCCTTAAATTAAGGCAGCTATTTCCTCCTCTTTTAATTAATTTTCTTTTCTATATCTTTGTGTAGTTTTTGTTCGTATGTTTAACGGTTCAATTGTTTGTTATAGTTTAAATTAATAATTTATGTAGGTCTATGTATGTATTTTCTATAGTCCTAACGTACCTTAGGGTGAAATAGGGTTCTCGGATTTGGAGATAAATAAATACTAATAATAATAATAATAATAATAATAATAATAATAATAATAATAATAATAATAATAATAATAATAATAATAAAAGTATTTTTTAAAATCGTACATCTCCTTTGATAGAATTTCTTATAATTCTTCATTAAATGAATTTAATTGTATAACTCTAATTGGTAGAAGCTTCAATAGAGCAGTTGCAAGAGATATGGAACAATATACTGATCTCTCCGATGTCCAAAACGGGAATGGGTTAAATGAAATAACTAATCAGATCATGAATACAATTGCTAATATATGTGAGAAACATCTCCCAAAAATATCTCAGAAACCAGTTAAAAACTATTGGTGGAATATCGAGTTAGATATTCTAAGGAAAAGAGTCCTCGCTTCATACAGAAGATTCAGCAGATGCAAGAATGAAATTCTTCTTGTCAGATATGAATCTGTATATAAAAGTGTCCTAAAAGAATATAAAACTAAAATTAAGGAGGCTAAATTCCAATGTTGGAAAGATTTATGCTCTGTTCAGACATGCCAAAATCCATGGGGAAAAGTGTATAGGATATGTTGTAAGCCCAAGAACTACAACCAAACACTTACCACCATTAAAACTGAACATGGTTTCTCGAGAACAACATTAGAAACAGCCAACATCTTGGTACACAGTTTCTTTCCCAATGACACTCAAGACAATGAATATCAACAAGAAATTCGGGAAGAATCTATTCTTCCTCCCAGTACCGAAGATGATGTCCCATTCACCATCAAGGAAATTGAAAATGTTATTAGAAACCAAAACGACAGCAAGGCTCCTGGTTTGGATGGAATTTCAGCTAATATAATCAAGAACATCTTTCATATTTCTCCATTGCTACTTGTGAACCTTTTTAACAAATGTTTGGAACTGGGAACATTTCCTGAAGTGTGGAAAAAGGCAGGAGTGAAAATTATACCTAAACTTAACTCAAAGGATAAATTTAATATCAAATCCTTTAGGCCCATCTCTCTGTTACCTGTAATGGGTAAAATTTTGGAGAAGCTTTTGAACGATAGGTTAAGATACCACTTATACAGTAAAAAATTTCTCAGTGACAATCAATTTGGTTTTACACCGAATAAATCCACAGAAGATGCTGTGCTATCTGTTAGGCAGTGGTCTGAGGAAGTGCTTAAAAGGAAAGAAATCGGAATATTAATATCATTGGACATTACAGGTGCTTTTGATCATGCTTGGTGGCCAAAAATTCTGGTGCAGTTAAAACGGAAGAAATGTCCAAGAAATCTATACTTCTTAATTCAGAGTTATTTTCAAAACCGCAGTGTTCAGTTACAAATTGGGAGCAATTCCATTACAAAGGTCATTGACAAAGGTTGTCCTCAAGGTTCGTCCTGTAGTCCAACTTTTTGGAATATTTTGTATGACAACATGTTAGAAATATATCTTCCTGAAGGATGTCAATTATATGCTTATGCAGACGATGCTCTATTGATGTGTAAAGCTAAAAATGTGCCTAATTTGACTTACAAGGTCAACACAATATTAGAAGAATTATGTCAGTGGGGTTCTGATAACAAACTCCATTTTAATCCGCTGAAAACAACAGCTCTGATTATTATTAGAAAAAGGAGAATTCAAAAGCCAATAATTAAAATGAATCAGGAACACATTCGAATTGTAGATCAGATGTCCTACTTAGGAGTAATCTTGGATCAACAAATGACATTTAGACCTCACTTTGACAATGTTGCTAGCAAATCCAACACTCTACTCAATAAACTGGCTTTTGCTTCTCGACCAACGTGGGGTCTCAATGCAGAAGTTCTGAAAATTATCTATAGAGCAGCAGTTGAACCTTTAGTGCTGTATTGTGCTTCGGTGTTTAGGAAATGTTTTGATATGAGCTGGGCTCGGCATAAATTAGCACAAATACAACGAGGCTTTATTCTGAGGATTATATAGAACTGTTTCTACAGATGCCGCTTTAGTAATTGCGGGCATTGAGCATTTATATTTGTCTGGTATTGCAAAAGCAGAAACTACGCTGCTCCGAAAAGGCTTCACATATGAAGACGCAATCTTGCGTTTGGATATCGAAAGACCAGCACACTTTACTACTGCTGGACATCCTGCTTACTTCAATAATTTCGTTAATAACAATGGATGTACCAGGAATCACAATCTGGAGATTTTTACAGACGGTTCAAAATTCTGCAGAGAAGGAATGGTGGATAAAATCGGTTGTGCTTTCGTGGTGTTCTGTTGTGGTAGGGAAATGTATTCACAAATGGCCAGACTCTCTACAGAGTGCTCAATTGTACAAGCAGAGCTCTTTGCTATAAAGGAGGCTGTCTTATGGTCTAAATCTCAAAATTCTGACTGTTGCATTTTCAGTGACTCACAAACTGCACTTACTGCTATAAACAACAAGTTCAATTTAAATGCCTTGGCAGCAGAAATTAGAACTAAGATAATATCATACGAGAAACACATTTGTTTATCCTGGGTACGAGGCCATATGGGCACATTAGGGAACGAAAGAGCCGATGAATTGGCAAAAAATGCTGCGACCTCGAATTTAAATTTTAGCTACAAATTGTGTCCCCTATCTTATGCTAAGAATAAACTTAGAGATTATATTAGGACTGCTTGGAATGAGCATTGGGTGTCCAGCTCCAAAGGGACCACTACGAGAGAAATCTTTTTTCCAACAGTTGAGTGTCGCCTACGCTGTACGAGTGTAAAACCGGACTTCATATTCACTCAGTTTCTGTCTGGGCATGGCAAATTTGGTTTTTACTTTCAACGTTTCATGATCCAAAGACAGAACGGTTATCAATGTATATGTACTGAACAACAAACTGTTGAACATTTAATTTTTCATTGCCCAGTCCTAGAGCATAAAAGAAGAATATTGGACACACACTTAGATTATTGTAAAAAGAAATTAGATAAACCACTCTTTGATATTTTTAGGAAAAAATGCTGTTATAGAGAATTCCAAAAGTTTTTGTGTTCTATTTTTAAGATGTTATAGTTTTCTTTTATAATATAATATATTAGTTATCTTGTTTTCTTAGAGTATTAAGGCCTGCATCCAGCCTATGGATAAGAAGTAGTAATATTGCAAATATATTGTCTTGTAACTATAACCCTAATATACCTCCGGGTGGAATAGGGTTTAAGTAATTGTATATTCAATAAATAAATAAATAATTGGTAGAAGATTGGTAGCACAAAAATTATTCTTGTATAAAATAATCAATTGAGTGAACTTTTAAAGCGTATTAATTTTAATAGAGTACATTTATATTTAATAAATAGGCAGTTGTTATGAGTTTCTATCATTAAATGTTAGAATGTTAGATTGTTTACTTTTAATTCATGTGTGTAAAAAATATAATAATTCTCTGTCACTTCAAAATGTTCTTCTGGATTTTAGCTTATCATTAAATCAATTATTACGTTGGCTTTCTTCATGAACTATCACATATTCCATAAAATTTGACTTAGCTTTTTAGTTTGTCTGGTTAAATTAATTGTATTTATTACATCTATCATTCACGTATCTTCTTCTTCCTCACACATTTACTGTATAATCTATGATATTGTACAACACTTGATTGGCAAAACTATGCCAAGTGTGATTGGAATTTATTCCTGTAGTTGGCAGAATAAATAAATACAGGAAATAAATAAATATAAAATATGTAATATTAATTTCAAGAATGTGATTTTAAATGTGATTACGTAATATGTTATTGTGAATTATAGCCAACAACCCGAAAGAACATTTAAATTTATTTCTACATTGTAAGCCCATGTTTTTTACGAATAAATAAGTTTATTAAGAGCTTCATTTGGAAGATTTTGTTAGAAGGATAATATTGCAAAGCTTTAATACTTGACTGTACTTCAACACGCACGCGTACCATGTGTTGGACTGTTATTCAATTCTATTCCGTCTATTCATATTTTGAAAACGCAGACTCGATATTTTGAAAAGAGAGATCTCCCGCCCCCTTGGAAAGTGACCAGAGGGCTATCCGCTGGAAGAGTCTATAAGCACAATAGAATCGTGCAAAGAACAACAATAACACAACCTTCCCTCTCGTCTAACACATATCATGCAAGTGTCCCCCCGCCGTATGCGTGATCCCCCCTTCATTCGATACAACTAAAAAAAAACTCAACAAAAGAAACGTAATTTTAAGAGCAATTTTAAACTTAAATAGGAAGTAAAAAGCCATTTATCGCTACCTGTAACGCCTGTGGCAGTGTTCCAGTATGGTGCTTTTTAAAAGAAGGACTTAATATATTATGTTCACGTCAGTTATTGAGGCAGTGTAGCCAACAACACAATACCAAATTAGTAATGGCAGCATTATCGGCATGACATTTGGCGACCAAGTCAAATGCAGCATCAATTTGGACTTACTTAAACAGAGAAGTAAAACTTCTGTGACCTACATTTGACTTAGACCTATCTCTCGCAACAGTGATTTTGAATATAGTGATTGATATCATGTTCTGGTTTCTTTCAAGGATAATTACTATAGTAAAATCATAGAGTGAAATAGTGCTCCTGCTCCCACATTTGACACCTTCCTCACAGCTATAGGCCCGGTGTGGAAGGGACACTAGTGGTTTGATGACTAGTGCAGCTCCTTTACAGCATAGTATGACGTATGCTTGAAAATGGTCAAGTCCTTAAAGAGTTATTAAAATGTTGACTCTAAAAACCCGATAAATACTATTCTGTATCGTGCCATGTCAAGGAAGAGTCGATTTAAATTTTATCGTCAGTTTATGATTAAACTGTGTAACGTGCATTGCGGCTGGCAATCGTACTTCTATTTATAGCCTACGTACTACCATAAGGTTAATTAAACCTTGTCCCATTATCCTACAATCGCGTACAAGTTTAATGCTGTAAGTAGTGTTCTCTAAAGTTAAATTTAACTTAGTTATAATTTACAAACTTTTGGTATTCACTCTATTATTCATTGGAAAGCAGACAACTTTGGTTTTAGATTTTAAAGCTCCAAAATTAATAATCTTTTATATGCTGATGACCAAGTTCTAATATCTGAATCGGAGAATATTTTACTAAAGGCCTTTTATAATCTAAATATTATTATGAAAATCATGAAAAACCAGACTGCTAGCATTTTTTGGTAAATGTGCTATAATAGGTAAAATCATATAAGATAATACAGTGTGTCCCACGCAAGAGTTGGCCAATGACGCGGGTTCCTGCGGCGCGGCGGGCACAGCTCCAACTCCCGAGCGATCGGGTGAAATATCTACGCTAATGAAGCCGCGATCGGTGTTACGATTTAGGTTCTCACATTTACAGTTAAAATTACAATGAAAACAAACACGTACTTCATCACAAGAGATGTTGGAAATGTTCTCCTCTTGCATCCACACAACACTGACACCTTTTTAGGAAATTTTCTTTCACGCGCATAAGTTCAGCTTCCGAGACAGAGTTCATTTCTCTTGTGATAGGCCTATGTCTTTAAGTTCTTCTAATAGTATGTGAATATTATTTATGGAGAAACTTGAAAAATAAAGTGTATAGGTCAACTTCCCGTACATTACAAAGGAAACGGGTGAAATATCTACACTAATAAAGCCCGCTGATGGTGTAATGGTTCAGGTTCTCACAAAGAAAAACACATGTGATTTATCTGGCAATAGGCCTACTGATTAAAAAAAAGCATTCTGGCACGTTCCTATATCAGTTACCTCATTTTATTTTGATACAATTCGTGGATTTAAAAAAGACGAGTTCTCTCCCAACAAAAGCATGGTGTTTCTATCTCGGAAGCTGAATTTATGCGCGTGAAAGAAAATTTCTTAAAAAGGTTCCAGTGTTGTGTGGATGCAAGAGGGGAACATTTCCAACATCTCTTATGATGAGGTACGTGGTTATTTTCATTGTAATTCCAACTGTAAATGTGAGAACCTGAATCATAACGCCATTAGCGGCTTTATTAGCGTAGATATTTTACCCGCTCGCTCGGGAGTTAGAGCTGTAGTCGGCGCGACGCAGAAACCCGCATGATTGGCCAACTCTTGCGTGGGACACACTGTATAATATAGGCCTAAGCTTATGAGAACAAACCAATAGAGCAAGACAAGTTTTTAGTTACCTTTGATATCAAATAAGCCATTTAGGCAAATATTATTTTGAGAAGAGAATCTCATCATTTCAAAATTGTGTGGCACAATAGTAAGAACCCTAAAAAATTAAGACACGTAAGGGTACACAATTGAAATTTTAAAATTTTGTAAGTAATGGCTGTACCTACTGTATTGTATGGTTCAGATACATGGGTTTTATCAAAGAAGGATCGCCTACGCATTTAGGAAGATGAAATGTTTTACGTGCATTTTCAGGCTACAAACTATTAGATCAGGGGAGAAATGAAGACATTGGAAATGAACTGAATGTGTTTAATCTACATTACAAAATAAAAGAACATAGCGAAAAATGGATGGACCACTTAAACCGACAGCCTGAGGATAAAGTTAAAGGAAGATAAAGTGTATAGGAAGACCAAGTGCAAGATGGATAGCCAAATGACACAATCAGGCATTAATGCGTAATCATTGATCGAAGATGATGATGATGATGATGATGATGATGATAATGACTATTATTCATACTTACATATTTCTATAGATCTATTTTTGGTTTACAGTACATATTAAATTTTTATGTCAACAATTCTGAATTCAGTATTACTGTTTTTCGATTAAAGTTAAATAAGTGTATTATTTGTTGATTGAGACACTATCCTATTTATCAGTAATCTCTATACAGTGTCTAGTATTACAAATAACACAGAAAGTAATTACATTAATTACAGTGCCAGTGTTACCATCAAGCATAAATGAAATTACACTTAAATTATGATAAAATTACCCTAAGTCATCATAAACGTTTGCTTGTTATTATTTCAGAAAATTCAGGTAGTGAATGGAAACAATAACCTATGGCATCATTCTTCAATAAGCTGTGGAATTGAGTCCTGATCAGTGTACCTTAAATTATTGGAATTTCATTCTCTGCACGTCAACAAATTATAATTAAAATATAATCTTTATTTACTATTAGGATTAATTAAGTCGACCCTGTTTGTTTAGTTTTATGTTTTGTAAATCGTGGGTAAAGTAATCACGTACCACGATAATGATAAATATGGCAACGACGGCAATGATGGTTAATAATAATAATAATAATAATAATAATAATAATAATGCTGTTATCACAGGAGTCTTGAATTTAGGTAAATAACTTCGTAACTAAGTTTTGAATTATAATAAAGCATTTCGGAAGTAAATTTTTATTCCAAATAAGGCACTTCACAAGTAAGTTATCAATTAAAATAAAACACTTCCCTGGAAACGTTCTAAAAGAAGAAAAAAGAAAGATAGAGAGCTGCATGCCAAAACACCTATTCCAAGTATAGTATAACAAACATGAACATAAAAATCGAGTAAGCTGTAATAACCGCGAGTTTAGAACCTAGATAGCGCACTCACATAATAATCCAATTAATTGACCGCGTTTTACGGAAGTTATTGTGGCCAAGTTCCCCTCAGGCTTGCTGGAAGGGTTAAGACAAAGGGTTGTAGTGAACATGCTTCTGTTCCGGCAATCATGACGTCACGCCCTCAACACATGTGAGCAAACAAGCTTTCTCAAGTCAATAGTCAGGTGGTTTTCTGACATTTACCTGCGTTTACACACATAGGCTACATACAGAGAAAGCTACGACAAGCGTATGACATTTTGTCAATATAGAGAACAGAGTTCGACTGGGATTATTGCTTACTGTATTTACCAATTAAGTTTTATGTCTATTTAAAATAATATTCTTTATAATGACTTTTTAAATTGATCCAATATGAACATGTAACTTAGACTAGATTATGGAACTAATGAGTACAATTTCTCGTAACGTGTGTTTTTGTAGTTCAGGAACAATTATCTCCATCCCGATAATTTGCCATACAAAACGTACTATATATTCGACATGGAAATTTTTTGTAGTTCAGGAACAATTATCTCCATCCCGATAATTTGCCATACAAAACGTACTATATATTCGACATGGAAATTCTGTATAGACATTTTTTCTAGTTTCTGTTGGTGATTGTTGCATTATTTCAGTACAGTATAGCACCTCTATAGTATTACAAAATAGGCATACTTTTCTTTTTTCAAATACTGTATATAATCTTTTTTTCATCCCAAAAGCAAACAAACACTGACTCTCATAATAATTCTCTTCTTTATAATGTACTCCGACTATACAATCAATTGCACAAAATGGACAGTATAGATATTTTGAATATTAACAATAAGGGGTTTAAAAAATATGTGAAAAAAATTTTAAAATTTTAAAATAACACTTATTAAAATATGCTCCATGTTATTTTCTTTATTTGAATCTTTCTGATATATATAAGTTATATATATATATATATATATATATATATTCCTCCAAAACGATTATATTACTGTTTATATTATTATTTGTTTTTCATATTATGTTACCTTGTGTAATTGTCATATTGTTTGTGTTTCTGTTTTTCTTTTCTCTGTCTTTTTTTATAGTAATAGTATTAGTTTAATTATTATGAATATCACTTTAAATTCCGGTCATGGAAACCACCATTAACGGCCGTGGGTGTCGGCATGCTGACCACATGCCCCCAATCCTGCCATCTGCCTACGGGAGATGACGCAGCGATCGGGTGGTAGGCCAAGTCCCTCCAGGGATAGCGCCACGGAGTTTAGTTTAGTTTAATCACTTCAAATATTTAATATTAGAATCGGGTGTATTAATATAAGCGAGAATATTATAATTGGGCATTAGCCTGTAATATTCTTAGTACAATAAATAAATAACAAATAGTTTAACGCGTAAACCTACTTCAACTGAACGTAAGGGATATACATTTTAAAACACTTAGGGCTATCCAATTGTTACAAGTATGCCTACAAACATTCATGTAAAATTGGATGAAAATCAAACAACGAATTTGATTGTAACTTGTGATAAACAAATTTACAAACAGAAAAAATGTTGAAATGTCAAGTTAAAACAAGACCCCGCTTCGCTATATGAGAATTTGAATGCTTCACTACACATAAAATTGTGCGTTATTTTCATATCTCATTTTGCTCATATGCAATGTATAGCCAATCACTGTGTTCAAGATTAATTTTTTTATCAAATTTATGAAGATTTTTGTGTTCAATCCTTATGAATTCGCATAAAAAATGTAAGTGCGATAAAATGAAATGATAAAAATATGACGGTAAACAATTTATTCTATTTTTCCCCGTGACATGTTAGAATTGTATTTCTACAAGAAGCTAACTTGATCTGCATTTTAAAATGCTTGCAATATCTACATTGATGTACTATATCTGTGTCTGTCTGTGTCTGGTACCCTATGATCCCCAGGTGGGGCGAAGGGGCCTCCAATGGAGGTTTCATTACCTATACTAATTTTGATATGCTTATTTTCCGAGAGAGGGTAGAGGGACAGGTGGTAAGCCCATCGCCTCGCAACCCCCCTCTGGAAACTAAGTATTTCTTGGACGTGAAAGGGCCGAGAAATTTTGTCCAGAGGCTCTAATTTAGGCTTGGAGTTCTTTTACGTGCCGTAAATCTACGACACAGCTTAAAGTCCCTCCCGGAGGACTCCGTCCCCAGGATTTTTACGTCCTGAAAAATCCATCGACCGCGGCCGGGTTTGTTCCCGCGCCCTGCGGATCTAGAGGCGGGCACGCTACCTCTAGACCACCGCGGCCGACTGATGTACTATAGGCCTATAGTTGCAAATAATTACAAGTTCTTATTAAAAACAGCCAAAGTGAGCATGTAAACAAATTTTGATCTTCCGTAAAGTTCCATGGGCTATTTGGGACATAGAGCCCTTCGCTTCAGGTGTACAAATTAAGCATGTAGTCTGATACAAAAACGCCCTACAATTTGTTACGGTAAATTTTAAACCGTTAAAATTCTGTAGGTCTGTAACTTATTTTATTTTATATTTTCAGCCGGTGCCCATAACAATTAGTCAGCATCAATTGCTGTTAGATTCTTTAATAACTAACATTTTATAGAAATGTGTGGAAACAGCTTTATAATTTTTAGTAAATTATCCACTTCTCTTATAAACAGAGCATAGTTTCCTCAATAAAAAGCATTATTATACCTTTAGCATGTTTAGATCAATATTCGGAAGAGGAGCAATTATTGTTTAAAGTATAATGTTCATTACAATGTATTTTTACAGTTTAACTTAAAATTCCCTTTAATATCCTCAGTAGATACCCGTTAAATACTAGACGCCGTACAGATTATTCAGAACGCCAATTATGAACACTTTAGGCCAGGAAGTAACACATCTCAAATTACGGGCAATAAACCATGGATGATGAATCAATCATTTCGGATGGGGCCATTAAAAAAAGTAGTTGCTTCAGGGCCTTGTAAGCCGAAGCTTATTCAATAACTTGTAACTCGATTATCGAGGCGTGGGAGTTTGGGGCAGCATCCGCGATTAACTTGTGGTAGTAACTTGTATTTAATTCATGGAAGTGCTTTACTCCACTGCCCTCTATGATATCGCCGGTAAAGTTCCTTAAACAGTTTCCTGTAACTACATGTGTTACATCACTACCTACCCTGGGAATTTCAGGTTAGACGCTCTCCAAAATTTGTTAGGATATGTACGTCTCATGTAATAGTTTAGAGAATAATTTGCTTAATTTCACTATACAAACACAAACAAATAAATAAAGCAATCCAATACCAGTCGGCCTGGGTGGCGCAGTCAGTATGGCACTGGCTTTCTGTGCCCAAGGTTGCGGATTCGATCCCGGCCAAGGTCGATGGCTTTTACGTGTACATAAATTTCATCTACTGGATTCAAGTAGAAGAGACAGTAGCTAGTTATACTCGTATGTAATGTAGTTGTCAGAAACGAACATGAAAAATAAATAGAATTTGTAATACTGTAGGCATACACAAAAAATTCGGTGAGATTGTAAAAATTCTGAAAATAATAAGTAAAGGAAAAGTAAAATCACGATGAATATATACTAGGTACTCGTTTAAATAATCAGATACTAGGACATCAGATTCACGGATTTTATTTATAGGCTATTTATATTTTTGTATTTTTATTATTTTTATTTTTATTTTTATTAATATTTTTTTATTATGCATAAACGTGACATGTGCCATCTAATGCTCATGTTCAGCTCCTGTGCTCATGTTTCTATAATACACTGCTAGCTACTGATTGCAGAAGTTATTTCGCAGTCTCTTTATGACTATATATCTATATAGGCTATCTTCAGGCAAAAATCCAGCGACGGTCACAGACCTAAGTTGCAGTACATCCCCGTCGTTAAATAACCATAAAATATACAGGACGGACTGTGAAAATCCGAGAGAATGTTCTAGGCCTATTCTTATCTTATCAGAATTCTCAGACGCAATCTATGGCACCAATTGACGCTTAGGTAGACCACCGTCGTACGATCTGACTGGGCAGATAGCCCATTCGCCCTGAGATAAACAGAAATGACTACGTTTGTCTAATTTTAGCACATTATTTGTATGGCCTAAAAATGTTACTGACATTTTAATTTTGATTTTTTTAAGGTATATTCTTTTAGCTGATGGACGGCAGTTTCTTTCATGTTTTTTCTGGTTTAATATTCCTTTTAGAGAAATATGGTTGACTGATTTTTGTCTTCAGTCTTAAGACCCTGACGATAACAGGACAGCCGAGAAGAATAGACGAAACGCTAAAAAACCTTAACTACAAGTAGTCTATCAATTACACACAGTTGTTGTTGTCAATACTCCGAAATAATAAAGCAAATCAGTAAATGACATAACCTATATTTGAGCAAACAGGTGACAACCGTATCATATTACCGTAATATTTTATAGAAAACTGATTGTCTAGAGAATGAGAAAGAAATGAAACATAGCGCGGAACACATAATGTCTAAAATTTGTACGATTTTTTTTTTTATGTATGACTATGAGCATGGACATGATGTATCCGGTGGTGATTTCCAGGTAGCCCAGGCAGGCAAAGATGCAGGTGCAGTACTAGCTGCGTAATCATCAGCTCATCAATGAGACGTGACGAACTCATCGTGAGAAAACTGCCCGTCTGTCTGTTCTTCTCACTGCTACACTCTAATTGTTTTAAATCTGAACCTGGCTGTTTGCTCATGTTCAGCTTCTGTGCTCATGTTTCTATAACACACAGCTAGCTACTGATTGCAGAAGTTATTTCGCAATCTCTGTATAACTATGCTGTTTTGCACATACAGAGTAGCGCGGCTAATTCTGATAAAGACGAAACCTCTAACTAACCTTGAAACTTGGTGACTAAACCAAGTATGCACAAAATGGGATCGGGGCACGTTTTCTCGGGGTGCTCCTGTTTCCCCTGCCATATATCATTCTACCGATTCTCCATTCATTATAATATGACCATTTGGTTGCAATGAAGGAATTATTAAACCAAATATGAAGTTAAAAATACCACATGAAATAAAGTAGCTTCCTGTTCCTAAACAGAGCTATGGGTTTCGTAGGCCTAAAGAAGGACAGGAATAGCTTTTAAGGAGAATTTAAGGCTTATCCTACCCAGAAAATAAAAAATAATAATACCTTTATTGCAACCGATGAATGAAGCAATACAATGAAAGAAGCACTGGTAGAACGATAGGAAAAGGGACCACCACGAGAAAAGCATAAAAATTAGATCTTTAGCCATTTATCTCAGGAAGTTGGGATTTCTCAAACATCTATGTTAAAAGGACTTTAAAATTCTGCGTTCCTTCCGTATAAAATGTATAAGTCGTCAGATACGTAGGCCTATAGATAAGAGGAGATATCACTTTCAACATATAATTTAAGAAAAATTAGTTGAATATTGAAATTCTTCTTTTATACGGATATGCTCTTACTTGAATCTTCGATGGGAGATGGAAGTAGCGGAGGTAGCTAAAAACCCTCGCGGTAATCAGAAAACTCGAATTCCGGTGATGGTTGCGCGCTATTCATGGTAGAAGTCTAGTGATTTCGTATTTGATTCGCACTGTATAATGAGTAGAGATAGGCACAGTTTTAAGCAAATGTTGTCAAAACGTGAAATCTACTTAGGCTAGTTATGAAATACAATAATTCACTAATGTTATCATTTAAATTTGTTTATTGGATTTAAGACTGATATTTGAAAGTTCCTCACAAATTTCCTCGCTAAATGTATCTGTCACAGAAACAGCAGCCATTGTCGTCAGAAATGTCTGAAATGGAAACTGCGTGTCTTTGTTTTCGTTTTTGTTATGTTGAATGTTGTTTCAGTCGAAACTTGTGTCAGTCAGCCATTCATTAAGAGTTAAGATTTGAAATGTAGCACAAAATGTCAGTAATTGTTTTGAATGTTAGTAAAATTATTCAAGAAAAAGAATTATAAACATATGAAAATCTTCCCATCTGCTTCAACCGATCATCACAAATTAATGTCGGTCCCAGTTTTACTTCAGAAAAACTCAGTTAATTGGTAATAGAAGTATTAACGAAGAAAAATTCGTACTTACAAAGTATGAGGCACTATGAAGATTTCATGAAATATGGACATTGTACTAAAATATTATGAAATAAGAATTTTTTTTGCGTGCATTGCCATCTAAACTTCGTGATTCGTAAATATCCTACTTTCCAGAGCACTAGCAGTCATTTTTTACAATACGAAATTTCATATTTTGCTTGTCTCTAATAATGAACTTTCTTCTAAGGAGATAGGCTATGCCATTTTTTCAGAGGTTCAGTGCACCGTATTTGAATAATAGCCTATAAGCTAATACAGAAAAGAAAAAGAAAGAGAGAGAGGAATACGGAGGAAGGAGAAGGAGAACTCGAATGAATTTATCACTGCAAAAAATTACTGTAGGTGTAGAGTATTAAACGTTTTTGTCGTTAATGTACTGTACATTTTGATGAAGAATTTGCATTCCATACCGTTTGAAGAGTTGAAGCTTAAGTTGGCAATACTCGACTTTCGTATGTCTGGAATTCTCATGTGTTTACAGTCTCGTAGTGTTCGCTGCTGGCAGAGGTTGTAAGAGTGCAGTAAAGCGAGTGGGATTAGCTACAGTATGAGTCTTTTGTCTCATAGGAGACAACGATATCAGTTTATTTTCCGCGTAAGTAGGGTAATGTCAATCATTACAATTAAATACAGTATCATTAATAGGAATTTGTGACCTCCGGCGTGGTCGGCCCGGGAGCGATTCCCGGTACCTCCTCGGATTTTCCTGAGGTAAGGAGGTCTGGCAGGGGTGCACTCAGCCTCGTGATTCAAATTGAGGAGTTACTTGATAGAGAAGTAGCGGCTGCAGTCATGAAAACCACAATTAACGGCCGTGGGTGTCGGCATGCTGACCACATGCCCCCTATCCTGCAATCTGCATGTGGTAGATGACGCAGCGGTCGGGTGGTAGGCCAAATCCATCCATGGATGTAGCGCAACGGAGTTTAGTTTTAGTTTAGTTTAGTTTAATAAGAATTTTTACATTTGAAAGTGTTCTTTCACATAAAAAAGTCGGTACGACTAATCAAAAGAAGACAGAGTTATTCTCTGTAGGCCTATCACCAATTAAGTGACAAATTAGGTAATTTCAAGTTAAAAGTTAAACTGTAAACATTATGAACAAGCAATAACGAATGAGGTAAAACAAATGCATAAAATTACCAATGAACATTCATTGTGCGATTTTATTAGTAACGCAAGTGAAATTCTTTTAAGCTTTCGAACAAATGCTGATTTTAGACTAGTGCAGTGGATCCACTGAGTGTGAGATGTTGCCAACGTAATCAAGTACCGTAAAATTGGGTATAATATTTTACATATTTGTAAATTACCATGATCTTCACAGTCATCTTATTGATTATGGTAGGGGTTTATAAGGCCGAATGTTCCACAGACTAGATAAAAAGGCCTAGTCGCAATGTAAGGGGGCCCTTCTCGCGATGTGAGCAGGCTTCCTCGGACGGGTGATTTTTTTTGTTTTTCAGCGAAGCAGGTTGACAAACATGTGGCAGTTAGGTTAGGAACGGTGATATTAGTGTCAGTGACAGGTTCTTTTAGGTTATGAACAGTGATATTAATTTAGTAGGGCATTCTGAATTCTCCCGAAATTCTAGTTTAGTGGCAGTTAGGTTAGGAACGGTGATATTAGTATTAGTGACAGGTTCTGTTAGGTTATGAACAGTGATATTAATTTAGTATGGCATTCTGAATACTCCAATTTCGTAAACGTGCCATATTGTATCTCTCCTGCGAGGTTGGTTGTGTTTGTGAACCTGTTTCCCAGAATTCTACGTGTTCTGCTGGTGTGACGTCACATCTCTAACGTCCAATCACGAATTTCTTCATCATACAGAGGTAAAAATATTGCGGAATTGACGATACCTTTAGCTAGATCGTGTAATAAAAGAAAGTGTAACGTTTAGGGCAGGTTGGTCGGACCAAATCATTCGTCGAGACATCTCCTCTCCAATAACAAAATACGTGTGATATCAGGTGTTTTATGAAAAGAATGTTTTCAAAGTGGGCTCCCCTACAATGCGATTTTACCGATAAAAATTCTCCTCCATCTATATTCCATATTACATTTCTGCGATGATAACATCGTTTTTATAACAACAATTTTAAGAACGATTTGTAACAGTAGTTATTACTATGGAAGATACGTCAGCTATAGGAATGAACGTTGGTATCAGAAGTTCTCCGTAAGTCTGTGATTTTTTAAAGGAAGCCTTGTGAGAAGTTACAGAATCCAATTAGGACACCTCTGTATTTGAGTCAAAAGCTTCTTTAAGGGGCTCTTATAGAATCGAGTGAGTTATCGTTTTTGTTAACCAGATTTGCAGTTCATTGTGGTTTCCTTTAGTGAAGGGAACAGTCCGGCAGGAATAGAATTATACCGCATCCTCTCTACTATTGTAAACAAAATATGTCCACGGTTGCTATGTATTTACAGGGAAAATTTGTTATTTTTAACAGCTAATCCTTCTACGAGTTGAAGATAGTTCATTTTCCATTCTTTCACATTCATACTCACTATATCTTGATGTTATTTGGAGATTAAATAGTTCAGCGTAATATCAGTAAACCCTTATTTCGAAACATTTTCATTCATACAGCGTGTGGACAGTTAAGTATTGGGTTTTTCTGCTAATATGTGGTAATGTATATTACGAACTCTAGTGTAAGTACGCATTATATGTATATGCTGCGAAACAAAATTTCCGCCTCTGAATGTCGAAATAATAGGCGGTGTTGTTCTACGTAATGTTAAATATGTGTCTCCTCAGTATTCGAAGGTCTTCCTTCGTTTACTCAAACCTTAATTTGGTAGCCGTTTTACACTCCAGTACTCCGGTGACGATGATCACGAGTAAAATGGTATTTTATTAGCACATAATATGTACTGTGTGACATTTTTATATATAAGTAGGTTTCTAGTTTATAACGGTTGGCGAAAATGTCTAGTTCAGTGTGAAATACATCTTACGGCGACCTTCCCGAAGTCGAAAATGTTATCCTTATCGCAGATTTATCACGATCTAGAGATCCAATTTGAATAGCCTATTCTTTTTCGAATATATTTCCGGTATATATAATTTCTCTAGTGAGAAGATCTGGTGAACAGAGGGCCTATATCAATGAATGTTGGCAGAATGATGTTAGGTTAGATACAGCACGATACTAAAATGGATTGACTATATAGGACTACGCCATGCTGTGCCTTCTTCCATAACGCCCTACTCTAGAATAATGTCAGTAAGGTTAGTACTGCAAGTTTAAATGATTTGAATTGCTCATGCACATTGTTTTAGACTGATCCCCCAATTAACTTCAAACTGAAAATTATCTCCAAAATACACAGAAGGTAGGTAGGCTCACACCGTGAACCCAACTCAAGGTATGGTGTAAATTTTCTATATAAATTGTTTTCTTTTTGTGCAAATTTTGGGTTAAAAATATGTAAAACACCGGCATCTTGTTCACAAGATATTCAGAAAGTCGCGAGTTCAGATCTCGTGGCGGTCAGTCTGAGTCAGACTTTATCAGGTTTTTTTTCCACTCGCAAAGAATGCCGATTTACTGTCTACCTACTCCAAATGAAAAGTAGGTAATTGGAAAAATTGAAATAATTTCGCTTCAAATAGCTTCTAAACGACACTGTCTTCCAACTTGTTTATAATCACCTCAATTTTTTCGTCGATTGAATATTTCTCCATAAGTCTTTCCTTGAAGACGTTCAACACTGATTTGCTGTTTGCACTCCTTAAGTGCGGTTGCAAAATCTAGACAGAAAACAGTGTTGGTCCAAGGATGGGTTATAGGCCTATCACTCCCGTTAGGGAATTATAATTATAGCGAATAATTATATTGTAAATATTGTATTGTAAATAATAAGTAGGGGCGGATTTCTATAACTTAAGAAATAGGATATATACATGCATTTATGACCTAAAAATACATTAAAATATGACCAATAAAATTTAAAATATGACTTGACCACTTACATATTATGTATATTTTTTAAAGTTTCATTACAATTCATGTTATTAAAATATAATGTTAATTATTTTAAATATCTGTAAATTCTCAAAAAGTATCAGTATAATGCAAAATTTACAAAATAAAATATGAAACTTCAAAATTTCTTTAATATGCACACAAATATGCCAAAAATATTACCTAAATATGCTTATTCATACTAAATATGCTACAATAGTTGAAAATTTCCTAAATATGCAGTTATATGCACAATAAAAGCCGTTCCATTTTCACCAGGATGCTTGGAATCGGGTTTTAATTAGTTGGAAACCTGAAATAATGCAAATGGAAAAATATGACATGTCATAGAAATCCGCCCCCTAATAATCAGTATATTAACTTTGTATAAGTACTTGAAATGCTTAGGAGAAACGTTTGGTAATACAGTATCCCCTAAAACAATTATTGTAACGCATGAAACAACTGTAACACTGGAACAAAAGTTCGGATATCTGGGAGTAGCAGCAAATAGCATATTTTCCGTGGCACGTAATTAGAAAGGTTTCGGTTGACAGAACTTGGGAAATGTGGGAGAGTCTGAGGTGAATGAATGCAATCTGTAATTGCTGCTTCTCGCACAGTTATATGAGCTTACAACAGTGTTAGTTATCATGCTTAATAATTCAGCACACATCATTCACCAAATCGATAATCGATATTAATTCCATATTCTGAAATAACTTTATATGCACAATCGATACAGCACTAGAATTACCATTATTGCATTCAGTAGATTCAACAGTTTCGTTTGAACTTTCTTAAAATCAAAATACTAGTCTGTAACAGCTAAAATTTTTAAATGTTATGCTAATCAATAGTATATGTGCTGTGACGTTGGTCAGTATACCACCATCTACAAAATATATAGGGGCAATAAAGAATAGGCCTACAATGTCATTAATGAAGATGTATTGTTACGTAGCAGCTATTCAAATTGGCCAAAACTTTTAACATCAAAATAAAATCTCAGACTTTTATAGTTTTGTTTCGGCCTGGACATTTTCTTACACTTCAAAACCGCGAATTGTCGAGAAATCCTTGACATATTATTATGGAGACCTATGCTTGTTGCAGTCAGTATGCGTATATACAGATCTTATAATAAGTAATGAAAATATCTTAATGATTCCAAAAACAAAAATAACTCTTAATAGACCTACGTGAGTAAATTACTTGAGTAAAACAAATACTTGACTCAGTGAAGGCGTATTCTGATATACACTTCTTATTTTATTTCAAATTCGTTATATTTATGTAGGAAATAAAAGTTGAGAACCAAAGTTCTTTATAATAGATACGTAAGCATTCATGAACCACATATTATTGTCTCTGTTAGACATTACACTGGGACTACCAATTGGTAGAGCTCATGGCGTGCAATTTGACTTGGAGGGGTTTTCGTGGTTTCTCATGTCGTAAAAGCAAATGCCGAATTGGATATTTACTTTCATATTCATGAAAAATTAACACCGGTTGAAATTTACAGACACATCAACAATAGGAAACAGTTGCACATGTATAGGGCAAGACACAAAACCTGAACCCTTGATATGCCTCGTTGCTTAAAGCATTTAAAAAATTTCCTGTAATAGTACATCTCGCATCTCTGCGTAGGCCTATAATAAAAATATATACAGCAGATAAGCATTAAGTAGAAAATGAGGAAAAACAACGCTGAAATCAGGGAAGAAGTGTTTGCAGGCATCTCCTATCGAGGTTTGCAATATGTCAGAATTGGAATACGCACAACTGTAACTTTCGGTCTATGGTAAGAGTATTGGAATGTAATTTACCTATGCATATTGTGACTTGTTAAAATGACATTAGCGGTTTAGCCAAGTAGCAGTATCAAGTTGAAAATGTATAATAATTTATACAGATACTTAGAAAATTAATTAGCGAGAATAGAGACTGCAAACAAAAAGGAAAGCGACTCAATTAAGGCTTTTCTTTTCTTGCTACCCTTCCTAAGTTACTTTGGGGTGGGGAAGGAGGAATGCGAAGCATGTTATCCGTCATATTGCAGTGACTTTGATACTGTGTCCCGGCATCCCTGTGTGAATTAGAGACTACAAGAGGGTGCACAACACAATCTCAAATCCCTCTCTTTGTTACTGACACTTGATTGAACCAGGTGCTGACCCCACGCTCGATATTACACGAGTTCCAAACGATAAATGCAAAGTGAGTGACGAATCGATGAATTGTGTTTATTACCATGGATAAAATGATTTTTATTTGTTTCAAACACTCCTAGGCTAAAATATTGTCGTTTCACACTCGCGAAAAACACACAAATTTTTACGAACGTCTTAGCGAATGTGCTGTTTTTAATGCGACATTTTCTAAATGGAATTTTATTTTTCAAGGGTCTCTCAAGTTTTATAAAATTTATTTGTGTAATAGATATATATAATATATATTTATTGTGCTAAGAATATTACAGGCTAATGCCCAATTACAATATTCTCGCTTATATTAATACACCAGATTCTAATATTAAATATTTAAAGTGATATTCAAAATAATTAAACTAATGCAAAAACCACAGACAAGAAAAACAGAAACACAAACAATATGACAATTACGCAAGGGAACATAATATGAAAAACATAAATAATAATATAATAGTTTTGGAGGAAAAGAAATATATATGTCAGAAAGATTCAAATAAAGAAAATGACATGGAGCATATTTTAATAATTATTATTTTAAAATCTTCAAAACTTTTTCACATATACTTTTAAACCGCTTATTGTTAGTATTAAAAATATCTATATCGTCCATTTTGTGCAATTGATTGTATAGACGGAGCACATTATAAAGAGGAGAATTATTATTACATATATGTGTGTGTGTGTGGGCGCGCGCGCGCGCGCGTGCGCACTAATACAAATAAATATTCACTAAAACATTTAATTGCTTAATTAGCAGTGGTATAGGCCTAACGTAGGTGTTAAGGAACCAACAAAATACTTATTTCAATTGAAATTAATTTAGTCTGATGTGTAGAGGTGTTCTTGTAAATTGCTTTTTGCCATGACAACTTTCAATTTAGCACTAAATTCTAGTCAAAGTGGATACAGGCGTACAGTATTTTATAGGCTATTTCAGTCCAGTATGAAAATCTGTGTTTTTGCACTCAGCAGTTCATATCCTTGATCCAGTCTTGAAACGTAAGACAAGAAGATTGTGTTAGCCAGTTTATCTACACTACAGGCAAATGTTAAATGTAAGCTGGCAAGAATTGAGAAAATCCACAACATGAAAGGCCTAAAATCCCCTTGATGTGTTTTTTCAATGCGAAATAATACAGAAATTGTATTTAATGCAAAGTATCATGAAAATCATTAACCATAACTTTTATGCCGAAATTTAACATTTTATTCACCGTAGAATAGGATCCCAAATTATACTTATTGTTAGTAATTGTATTTATGGTATGTAGAACAATTTAATTATACAATTCGTTCTTCATATATTTCAACTTCCATACTTTAATGGATTTTACTGTTGTCATACATTACATATTAAATATTTTATTACATTATTAAACAGTATTATAGAGCTTAGAGAAAAACTGCATTGATACTTTTTCTAGTGAAATATGTAAGTTATACTATATTGTAGAGAAATTAAAAGTCTGCAGTCAGGTTCCACTATCACATTCGAAAATTGCCTCTGACAGGCGTAGAAAGAGGTTAAAATTTACTGCTATTGAACTGCAAAAAATAGATTTTGGGTTAGTATTTTCTTCCAAAATCTTCCTTAGTCAGTCCAAAAGGACTATATTAAGATAAATGCATTTGATTTTAAATTTAACAGAATTGCAATTCAATGTATATCTCATATAGTTAACCTGTATTGTAATAGGCTAGAGTGACATGTGGATTTCCCTAATTTGAAGTGAAAACCATCAGACAGCAGCTACCAGGTAAGAAAATGAAACTCATATTTTGTGTGACATTTGTGACATTTAAGGATATATTAAAGCCCAAGGAAAACAGCAAGTCAGTGGATGTTAAGAATCCTAAAAGAAACTTAAACAATTTTTATTATTTTTCACTACGTACCATCGGTTTTGAAAAGGCTTTTTTCATGCACTTTTCTGAAACATTGATGTGTACGTACGAAATTTTTGACAAACTTACTTCTCAGTTGTCAGTATATTGGAATTTTAAATTGTCATATGAAATTGAAAAGCTGAATTTTTGCGATACTTTCTATTTATATTTTTTTCTGCATTTTTCCTTTGACAAAATTATAACAATTTGGAAGCAGTTGATAGTTTCACAGTATTTTGCCGGCCGTATGTTAACAATGACCTAACATCATTATGTGCCAGTTCATGAATTTTTATAATTATTATTGCAAAATGTAGGCCTACACGTTTTTGCTATTTTGGTCACGTTTGTGATTAATTTGTCCATTTTACTAAAAAATGTGGAGCTGATTCACACATATCACATTCCGGTGAAGGTAACACCGAAAGAAAAAATCGAAAAGGCGTGGTTGTGTGTTATTATTAGAGCCCGGAATTCCATGCAAACGCATGTTTTTATATACTTTGGTTACACTTCCCAAACTTTGTAGTTACTCATTATATTACTTATGGGTTCCAATTAACCATATTTTTTCCGTGCATGTTTGCATATTTCGGCCTTTTTATGGCAAAATTCATGCATAATGCATGTTTTGGATTTTTTTTGTTTAATATAGCATATTCAGACGTTTTTAATGCATATTAACCCTCATTTTCTGGTTTTAGTGCATAATATCAAGTTACCATGCATAACTGTGCATATTATGAATGGGCCTCCTTAAAATCTCGGCTTTTCAAAGAAACGTAAAATTGTTGTATTGTATTACCATTGTTATTTGATTGACTTAGCAACAGAGTCTGCCACCTGCATCAATTTGAGAGTGCAAACTACTGTTTACCCTAAATAAACAGTAATATAATACACCATGCTACAAAAGAAAATGCCGACTCGCCGACCCCCACCATCTTCCATTGAAAGATAGGCCTAACTGCTAAACAGAATGTTCACTGCTTCAATTTGTGTCATTAGCCATTGTTGAAGACGCTGAATTATCTTTAGAATCGTGTTGTGGAGAAATGGGTGTGACAATTAGGGAAAAACTTAAGAAGGTACTTAGTTCAAATCCTGATCTTAAACTTCTGAAAACAGTGAAGGACGTATTATGTGAAAAAAAAAAAAATGTAAAAGACATGGAATTCCATCTCACCCTCAGGCAAATTTCTTCCCTTAAGTATGCACCTGATACTTCTTGTGAAGTGGAAAGATCCTTTTCTGCGTTCAAGAATGTCCTAACTGATAAACGCACGAGTTTAAGTGAGGAGAATTTGGAAAAGCTCGTATAATTGAAATATATTGCAGTATAGTGCGGATTTTTATAGTGCATGTTTCACCCTTCATTGTGCATATTTGGAGATACGATAGTGCATGAATGCATGCATGTTTTTAAGTTTGATAGTGCATGAAAATCCGGGCTTTAGTTATTATATTTCAATCATAATGACAATATGAGAAGACATCCGTAGAAGTTGAATACAGGGAAGCAAATTTGTACTTAAAAGATTTAGTTAACTAAGAAATAAAGGAATATGGATAAATTGAAACGGATATAACAAAATAATTAAAGGAATACATTTAGTGAATTGGATTTAATGACAATTTAAAAAATATTTAGTGAACAGCATTTAACCAAAAAATAACGTTAGAAACTCTAATTTTGTATAAGGGTAACGAAGCAAAGAGATAGAGATAAATAATAGAGGCAACAAAATAAGCAGGTTAGTAGATAGAGGGGTAGGGTTATAGAGACAAATGCGGTCTATAAACGGAGGTAAAACGAATGTATCAGAGAATAGAGCCAAATCCTGACTTATGCGTAACCAGTTATCTCGGTTATTATCCCGGATACAAAGAGATTAGCAGATTACTATATTTAAAGGAATTCATTTAGAGATGAGGAATAAAGATGGGGAATGATAGAGGGATTAACTTAAAGAGATGGAGATTAATGTGTGCGTATGCACCAGTGGCGTAGCCAGAAAATAATTTCGGGGAAGGTCGAAAATGCCGGGGATTTTGGGGGGTATGGAATATCCCCAATAAAGGGGAGCCCGGGTGCTCAGCCACGGTAAATGTTTAAATATTGAAATAATAAAAATCACATTTTGCGCTATTTTAGAACTGAAAAACTAGTAAGCAAATTTGTTTACTGTCCTCTAACGTCTAACACATGCCAACGTAAACAAGCAATCGTTACCTAAGTTATAACAATTATTACTGTGTATAATAAAAGTTCAATAACATAAGGAACAGTCAAAACAATAGGCCTACTTTTAAAAATCCAGTATTTTATTATTAAATAAAATAATTAAATATTTGATAAAGTGGAGCTGAAACAACTACAGCACTAATCTAATACAAAAATATAATTTTAGGTTTTGATTTCGGGAGGGTCCGGACCCCTGGGCCCCCCATTCCCTACGCCACTGGTATAGGCCTACACATATAAAACAGTAATTGAAAAAAATACATTTTGGTAACCAACATTTCAAGTTACAAAAAATCTTAAAGAAAAGCATTAATTTTTAGTGAATTATTGTATTGTTCTTACGTATGTATGGGACAGGTCGTGTTGGATATCTGGGATGTCTATAGATGTGTTGGACTATGTGAAGATGAATCTGAATTTAATGCTAATTTAATGAACCAGTGCATAATAGAGTGCGTGCCGTACCCGGAAGGTGGCACGTGGAGTTGTGTGTTTGGGAACGTGCTGTAGTGTGATTGAGTTACAACTTGCTAGCCTTATTAGAGACTGAGCACATAGCTTCGCTTTGTACTAATAATTTCTATCTCCCTTGTGATGAGACACGGCTAAGAATCCATAGGTTTGAACCCCGGGGGAAGACAGCAGCACCCTCCCATGTAGCCACGTCCATTGTGTTGCCATAGGCAAGGGATAGCTCAACTAACCAAGGGAACTTAATGAATTTTTTCCTTTTAGTTTATGGATCAGTTCAGTAGGATGCTAAAAATAACAATGACTGTTGAAACAGCTGTGAAACAGTAATATTTTGTATAAAAAAGTTATTTTATACCCTAAACAATTTTAGTCTTGACCTGTCGACATGTGTTTGCATGAGTGGTCTAACGACTAATTAAACATTTTTTAGGTAAAAAAATGCGTTTTTAAGGGAACCTCCTTATTGCCTCCTATAAATATAACGGCACACGACTCATTTTCAAACTCTGGTTACCTGAATGAAACTGCTAATCAAAACTCAAAATGTGTTTAACAGTATAACAAATCAAACGACTGGTGCCGAAAATTCCCTGCGATGATATGTATTTCCCCATATCTTGTGTTTGATCAGTAGTTAAGCTAGTTTAATGAAGTGAAGACCCTGGTTCAAATCCCGAACTGACAATTATTCCTGATTCCCACATCTCGTGTTTGCTCAGTGTCTTTGCTATAGTTGGTGACTCAGGTTTGCTACTCCGTTAAGAAAGTTAAGAATGTTGGAGGAGAAAGCTTCCCCTCTTTTTAAGTGGTTATAATGTTCTAAATATACACGAACGTATTTAAATACATAAAGTAGGCCTATATCAAATAAAAAGAAACAAAAAATGCAAACTTGGATAGACAACCAAATAACCTATAAGTAGACTAGATTAAATGTGATAGGCCTAATGTCATCTGCAATTATCCCTGGAAATGTGATTATACTGTCAAATTTTCAAGATCGATCTATGATTCATTTAGGTATTTACCAGTTATTCCAGTTATACACAGTAGCATATAAGTAGCTAATATAAAAATAAATAATATAATATTTTGGTTAATCACATGGAACACAAAATTCCATCTTCATGTTAAATATTTAAATTTTAAGAATAAATTTACTTAGTATCAGGGTACGTAGGAAAATATTTGGACATAAGATAGACGGAAACGGAGACGGGAGAAAACTGCATATTGGCGAGCTTCATAGCCTGTACTCTTCACCAAAGATAATAAGAGTAATTAAATGACGTAGGATGAAATAGGCTGGACGTGGGGGAGGAAAGACTTATAAAAAATACTGACTGGGGGACCCGAAGGAAGACCTAGACGTAGGTGGGAGAACAATAACAAAATAGATTTAAAGGAAGTATTATCTGCAAGGGATGGCTGAACGGAATTTACAAAATAGAGTTAAATGGCGGGCTCATGTAAGCGCGGTTATGAACCTTAGGAATTGTCTGTTGCCATTGAGCAAGTAAGTAGTTAAGTAGTAATTAAGTAGTAATTAATTAAAGCACCTTAGTTGTATTATAAGGGTTGAAATGGGAAAAGGTAAACTGCGCCACTTATACTTTTTCCCCCAACCCACACGATGTAAATTGCGCCACCGACATATGTAAACTGAACCACCGACATTTAAATGGCGTCACCGTCATACTAACGCACTAACATTTTCCTTTCCACTTCTCCAGACTTAGGACTGGCTATGAAATTGCATAGATGTGATTAAAATGTTAGGCTTAGTAGCTTTGTCATTTTTAAAAATGTTAAAAACATTGCCCTAATTTCTTTTGCATGAACGCTTCGTCACTTATAAAATTGTTAAAACACTACCCTACTTTTTTTTACATGAGCACTTTGTTCTCATATGACGTCTTCTTAATGAAATCAAAAGGGATATTTCATTGTTTATATATTGTTCTCTCCACTTGAGTAGACGAGAATACTTGTCATTTATTTTAGCTGTTTTTCTTACAGGTATCCCTTATTCAATATTTTTCAGTTTTATGTAGGCACTTGTTTGGAACTGGAGAAGTGCATCTAACACAAGGAAGATGTTGGGAGAAGCGTGGTAGAACATCGAATTATATTTTACGTGAAATGACCTACATATTTCCGTGGCGCAGTTTACATATCTGTGTGCCGCAGTTTACATATCTCATTTTTATTCTATTTCAAATTAGGTGTCAACCGTGGCGCAGATTACATACACCCGTAGAAATAATTCAATGAATCTATAAGAATCCGGCTTTTCTTGCAGAAATTGTGGGTCAACATTAGTTTATTTTGAGTGCATGTGGTACGAGGAATGTTAATTCAGACAATGTAAAAATTACCGATCATTCCTTAATGAGTTATTGGCTCACATAACTTAGTTTTAATTACTTAAGAGGGTGGTACTCACGTGCTTTGGAGCGGGGTTCACGGGGTCCGTCCACAGTCACTTTGATGGCTTTGTTGTACGTGGCGATCTGTGGCGGCGATGTGTTCACTGTGATGGTAATACTGAAGCTCTTCCCTGCATAGAAAATAACATATTGGAGAATATTCTGTCTCAGCATTATCATCCTTTCTTATAGTCTAAAATTTGTGCACTGAATAAAATATCTCAATTTTTATAATAAATCTGTTGGTCTCTACAAAATAAAGTATAATTAAAATATGTAAAGTGCACGCCGCTTATTGTGATCACTTCGGGAGAACAGGTAATCCGATAATATTAACCCATTGATAACAATAATCGAAGGAATTAAATGAAGGTTATTTATTCATATATAATATAGCCTAATACACTAAAAAACAGAATTAAGAATATTTATTCACAAAATAATATGTAACTGTGAATCATTGAACCACTCATAGGCCAATACACAAATAGTTTGCAAGCAACAATTTTTTGAAACAGTAACAAGTTTTAAATTGTTTCTACTTGTCCATTAACCAATACTCCATACGAGTTACGAGTGTTTTTGGAAGTCTATACTGATCTGTGGTGAACCCAGGGACGGATCTACGGGGGGGGGGGAATCCCCCCAAAAATTGTAACATTAAGCACAAATTATTCAAAATTGATTAGAAATAATAAATTTTGTAAAGACAACATAACCCAAATACTTAAATTAAAGCAACGACAATCATTATTTTGAAATACTTTTGAAATAAAATGCTGAAATGTTCATTTTGTTTTCTATTGTGTACTGGGAATAATTAATTTTTATGAGTAAAAACTTCCCTCTCTACTTTGGTCCCCCCCCCCCCAAATGTCTCTCTGGATCCGCCCCTTGGTGAACCCCACGTAGCAAAACATCTAATGCCTGTCTGTTCAAGTCTTTTCATTTTACACTAGCCATCACTGTATCTCAACACTGGCATCTTCATACATCAAAAGCAACAGCTTATCTGTGGAGTGAAACATGTTTTATTGCATAAAACAGAAAGTTAGTAATGTCACCCCTCGAACTGGTCATCCTGTGAGTTGGGAACAGCACTGTTACCTCCAGATCAACACAATACAGCCGAGTTAGAAACAAAACTGTTAAAAACGAAATTTTGAACGACGTACAATATCTGGAAATACAGCCGCAAAAAGAAAAATATGATAATATAAACCGATTATTTGATCACGATAAACAGCATTTTTTCAATAAGTTATATCAGTATTAATCCGTACGCGACTTCATAAAAGTGATAACATTACCCGACTGATTACATTATCCGCGATTACATTAAGCGGCGTTCACTGTATATATTTTCTGTGTTTTGCAACGCAACATTGGGCTGAAGCAAACATGGCCAATTTCGCAGTGTCTTATTATTTTATTTATTGTAAAATTGGGAACAGAAATGGAAATAGTACATCTTACTGATTAGAGATGGAAGCTTCTCCCTCTATCTTATAGTCTTTTTGGCCTTTCCGATTTCGCAATAAATAAAGCAATTAGGTACTGCAAAATTAGGGCTACTACGATTTAGGCTTATTCGCCATACATAATTTATGCAGACTAGAAAAATTCTACCCAACTTTTTAAAATATACTCAAGTTGAAATTGTATTAGTTAGCCTATGTAGGGTACAATGTTGTAATGTAGTTTTGGCTGCCAGATGTTAAATTGGAATTATAATTATTTGTGTCACTGTTCAAACATTTTCTCTCCCCTTTCTGTAAGCAATAGAGCGTTTTAAATTCTGTACTTCGTCAGTTTCTCACAGTAACAAGCTTTGAATTTTTACTTCCTCTGCCCTTACCATTGACACTATAGGTAGCGGAAGTATTGTGTTCGACCTCAAAATTCGAAGTAAGGTTTTTAACGTAATACACGTTTTGAGGTCCCCTGAATCCAAAAATACTATTTTCAGAAGCATGTCTGTTTGTATGCGTGTTCGTGAACGGCCTAACTCCAGAATGTAAAATCGTGCAAAAACAAAATACTTGTGTTAGGTGCCTTCTGGGAAGATTGGCGTCGACGTTCTCTTGCGTTTAGTGCCACTTTACTTGAAGATAATTTAATTTTTAGCGATTTTCTCGATAACGCCTCTAACTATTTTGTTTAAATTTTGTACATGAGATGCTTATACTAAGAGCTATAACTTCTTTTTGAAACCTTTTTTTCGCAATTTTTTCTGAAGCAAGCACTTGCTACGTGAATAATAAAGCTTTGCATCAAATTGAAACAACTGAATACGTAAAGTAAAGTATTCCCTATACAGGCCATGGAGGCCCAGAGGATTCCAGGAGGTTGAGGCTCCCAGATTTTGGACATTCGGCACATGAAGGTGGTAAGGTTGTCAGCCTTACGCACCGGCCGCCTTTACCCCCAGGATTGCTCCTGGTACTCATTTCTGTTAGAGGCTGAGTCGACCCCAGGGCCGTAGTGCTACCAGAAGGATTAGGCCAGTTGAAAAACTCCAACGACCCCATCGGGGATCGAACCCGCGACCGTCCGGTTTGTAGCGCAGCGCCTCAACCACTACGTACTCTTTGCAATACGACTTCTTATTTTATATCAGAATATGAAGTGAGAAAGGTGCATTGCCCATGCTTAGGGTAATGCACTCGAGTGCATTATTAAGATTTTGTTTGGGTTGGGTATCCTTCGGGGATGCGATGCGACGTGGTAACGACATTCTCTTCATTTATACAACCAATTTACATGAAGATAATGTCATATAACTTATATATTATACTCAATGGCAAAACTTTTACCTGGGTAGAGAAAGCCTTGTTTTTACATCAGATTTGTTATTGGAGTTTTTACTCAAATCTAGTTGTGTTCAGCAGACACTGAATAATAACAAACAATATTCCGTTTGTTAAATAAGAGAAACAGCAATGAAGCACTTACTTGGCACTACAATTACAAAACCAGAATCAAAGCATCAACATCGAGAAAGAACCCTGTGTGTTAGTCTTTCTACAAGGAAACTGTTTAAAATTTCACAAAAAAAAAAAAATATCAAACTAGGAAATCGTAGGCTTATTTGTGTAAAAAAACTCACAGAAGTATATACCGTCGAAACATTTTGGTGATACTGATAACATTTTGTTGAATAGAATAGTAAAACTTTAAAAATGAGGTATTTGTTAAATTATAGAAGGTTGTAGCCTACATTAAGTGTAAATAAGTTTAATATATTTGGTGGGCAATTTTTGTCCACTTACACATTTACACGTAAGGATAAAGCAGGCCTATGCTATTGTTTTCAAAAGAAACTAGCGTATAAAAACTTTACTTATTTCCATTGCTGTTGAAAGTATTAATATGGCGAAGTCGATAAATGCTTTAAGTTAGGATATAGGTCTATTGATAGGTTCGCGCTCCTAAAGTAATTGATTGTTGTGACCTAGTATTTCTTGGACTGCTTAAACGCATGATGCCTTCGTATGTTGGACGCGTTAAATACAAGAAGTGACCGATTGCATGGAGTGTTGCATATTCTACGGCGTTCTAAATAACATTCAGTGTACCGTACTACAGTGTGCGTGATTCCTGCGTAGATGTACTTATGCTCTTAGGTATTTTAAGGAAGGTCATAATAAGTACAGTAATATAATTAAATTATAATTTGTGTCGAACCTGTTTCATATTTTCCAAGAATAACAAAATGGCTAAGAAGTAATAACCGTTTAATATTAGGTCTAATAGACAAAAAATTGCTCTTTTATTTCTTATTTTTAATACATAAAATAGCTGTTAATAATTAGTTATAATTTCAGTTAAACGTTATGATTTAAGTACACGAATCAATACTTGATGAAAATAGCTTACAGATAACAATAAGATGCTCGATGCAATTTTTCAGTTCTTGCTCTCTTATTCTCATTTTTTCCTCGTTTATTTTTCTCTCTTCCTACTTTCTCTCACTCTCCTGATGTTATTTTATTTGTGTTATTTTCTTTTTAATATCCCTTTGTAGGTTTTAGAAAGCTCATGACACAGAGGATGAATTAATAATCTCGCACTTGTGTGATATAAATCTTTGTAGTAAGGGAATAATCAGAAAAGGCTTGTTTGATGCAAATTGGAAACTTTTTATTTTTGTCTTCTGTCCGGAAATCTGATAATAAAAATTCCTAAGAAAAGTATCCTGCCGGTTGTATTATATGCATATGAGACTGGTCGCTTATTGTACGGGACGAACATAAATCATAATCCGAGAGTGTTCGAAAACATGGTGCTTAGGAAAATATTCAAACCTAAGAGAGATGAAAACTATGACAGGAGAAAACTGCATAATGACGAATCTCATAACCTTGTAGGCCTACTTTCTACCGAATGTAGTAAGGATAAATTGGACTGGACATGTACACATGGGAGAGGAAAGACATATCTCAAAAATACTGACTGAGAGACACTTGGAAGACCTAGACGTAGGTGTGAGGACAATATAAAACTAGATTTAAGGAAAGTAGGATTTGATTGGGATGGTTAGATGAGTTAGCACAGAATATGGTTGCATAATGGGCTCATGTAAATGCGGCAATGAACCTCCGGGTCCCATAAAATATACAGGGTGTTAATGAATAACACCGAAATACTTTATCTGTGTATAGAGGGGACATAGACAAGCAACTTTTATTAGGAGATTTTTGCTCTATGGATTCAGTTTTTCCTGTTACAGCATAAAATCTCCCAGGGCTACCACTGACTTATAACATTAGAAATAAATGCAAAACAAAGGAACTTCGTTGTTAACACTGTAGTCAGTAGTTATGAATAAAAAAATAAAAATACTATTGCAGTGGCGACCAGTTATGTGATTAGTCTGTAAATTTTGCAGAGTATGGATACACTAAATTATGATATAGCTGTTGACGAATGATTAAGAGTCAGGTTCTCATCAATCACTAGGTAGGCATGAAGTGAATTTAATAAAAATTTTAACCCTATTTCGCGTAATTATTGATTTATGATCACCAAATTATAACGACTTTAATGCCCTGTAGCATACCCATTTTACGTCATAGAACAAAAATCTCCTAATAAAAGCTGCTTGTTTAAGTCCCCTCTATATACAGGTAAAATATTTCGGTGTTATTTATTAACACTCTTTATATTTCTTTAGCTTGCTTAGGAATTGTCTATTGCCATTGAAATAATGTTAAGTGACATTTTGCATGTAAAACGACAATGTATCAGGTAGCTGAGTGCATAATATACCATTGAACAAAATATATATATATTGCTGGAAATCTGAGAATCAGTCTACTTTGATTAGCGAGAAGACTGTGGTACTCCCGGCTAGCGAGACCAACTTGTGTGATGAAGCCAGGTCGCCAGGCACCGGGGATTCCCAGTCTGTGATGTTATTAACTCCCATCATTAACATACAAAAAACAGTGCGATGTGACTCACAGGTCGAGATGTGAACCACGCCACAACCAATGCGTCACTCTACTCGGCGCGGCTCCCAAATTTAAAATTATTAATGTTAACGCTTATTCATACCAACACATATGTGCGACACATATCACATGTGTCACATGAGTTAAGTGTTATCCATGTCTGTACTTTATTTACTTCTATGAAAAGTTATTACTAGCATTCAGATGTTTATGACCTTAAAAAGTAAAAAAAAATATGGAAGAGATTACTAGCTTAAAATAGTTAAATTCTTTCTTTCTTTCTTTCTTTCTTTCTTTCTTTCTTTCTTTCTTTCTTATCTTTGGATCACATACATACTTTTTTGACCAGACAAGGACATGGAGGGCCTCCCCGGATGAGTGATCAGCCCAATGCCGGGGCCACCTCCGAGACAACACGAAACATAGGACGAGACACACCGTTCACACACACACACTCACTCACTCCAAACAATTCGAGGATGGGATGAAGATGATAATGACGGCCAGATATCGGGCCTAAAGTTACCCGACATTTGTCTCACAGGTGAGGAAAAACTCCACGGAGGTAACTTGTCCCGACCAGGAATCGAACCCGGGGAGCGAACGCATCCTCTACGCCACAGCGGTGGAAATAGGTAAATGTGACCTCAAAAAGACAAAATGACGAAACATATGCGTATTTAATGAATCGTACAAAATATCTTAATTATTTGAATATTAAATAAATTATGCTGTTTCAATTTAAAGTTAATTTTTGTTTTCTCTTGTGATTGCAATGTAATACCAGGTGGATTTAAATTTTTTTTGGAAAAAGTAATCAGCGTGTCCTTCAAAATAGTTTGTCTCACGAAAACCTTTTAGCATATTTGGAACAGAGTGATTCGCTGCATTCAGATTGTAGATCGTCTTCTTCCAAAGAATACCATCACTGCTTTCCACATTGTTGAAAATCCTGAATATAGACTTTTTTCAATTTATCAACCATTTAACGCTTTTGAATACAAAATCGCGTCTGCAAATGATCAGGAATATGACCTTAAATCCCGAAATATGCAAGCATGACCAAAACTGTGAAAATAACCTAAATATCCAAATATATGATCAATAAAACATATCTCAAAGTAATCACAGCCGTTCATTTCTTGTTTAAATAAATACAAGGACTTAAAGGGAAGCAAGGAAAAAAATTATGACATCATTAACATCCGAACTTAGTCATCACAATGGTATAGCTGCTCACATGCAATACGTAAATTACGGCGAATGGATAGAATGAAGACCACTTGAGGCATTGTATTCGATTCCCATTAGTCTATTGGAATTTCTGAAGCTTCCTCGCTTTCTTTCAGAGAAACACCCGAATTTTACCTCTAATTGAAGCATTGGTCATCTGAAAAATTCAATGCCATAGCCGGGGTTTGAACCAGGATTTGTGAGTCAGTTGGATAATTTAATGTTGCCATGATAGCTCAGTTGGTAAGAGCAGCGGCACGGGGAGCTGAAGATCCTGGTTCAAATCCCGGATATGTCATTGAATTTTTCAGTTTGACTTCAGCTTTCCATCTTAGCCTACACACGGCCGGTGTGAAAGAATTACAGTCTGATTTAAACAACCTGCGACTTGTAACAGTACACTTGAAGTGGAAAAGTGGGAAAACTGCCCTGTATTACGCAGTATTACTTGTACTAGAGCTTCATTAAGCTGTTTAGCAGCACTCCAAATTGCAAACATCTCGCATATCTTCAGAAAAACCATGGAAATATACCCATCCATACCCTGTCACAAGTCGCAGGTTGTTTAAATCAGACTGTATCATTGGTCATCTGTTTCCTTCCGCATCATCTCCCTATCGTTGTCTCTACGTCTCTGTTATTTCGGAGTTAGCCTCTGTTCTGAGTTAGTCTTCCGTGTCCCATCGTGATCTGTCTAATATATGTATAATTCAGTGCAATCCCCTCCTTCATATATGTATGAGCTTTTATCCTCGCATATAATAAATATTAAACTTTAGGATTTATAATAACAGGTTTACTAGTTCTTACTGGTAATTTAAATCGCATATAAGGTAGCCGAGATGGTACTGACTTGGACTTGCTTTCGGGAGGTCTAGAGTTCAAACTCCGTGGCTGGCCTTTTTGACTATGGGTTTTCATGTTTTTCCCAGTACTTTCTCCTTTAAATAATAATAATTATTATTTAAAGGAGAATATCGAAATGGATATGTATTTACCATAACTCATTGCCGTTATTTCATAATTTGCCCTAATCATTAAAATTTAATATCAGTTAAAATTAACAGAAAACTATAATCCATCAACAATAGAAAACAGATGCATATCAATAATTGCATGACCTACTGGTATGCACACAGAACCTGACTCATGATAAAACATAGAGGTTGAAATGAGTGTGAATAAAGCTTATAGGCGGTTTATCTTATACGCCAAACCTTATTTATTATTGTAATATGATACTGAGTTACATTTGCCAGTATGTTCTGTGTAGATTAGGAAAAAAGCAAAGTGATGAAGAGTAGAGAGTATCCGACTAGAGGTGTATAGCACACTTAAAACACCTGTTTACTCCGCCCACCCAGCTTCCAGTCGAGTATATTACGTGCGTTTTATTACAATTTTCCCCCTTCCAGACTTCAAAATGATTTACGAGTTGCTATAAAAGAGAACAACATATCGCCATCCCCACTTTGTGCCAATTTCTCGCTTAAACTTGTTTCAAACGTCTTTGTCGGAGAATTTTGTAATTATCTAACTTCCATAACTATTCGAGTCTGTGTCATCTTGTTTAATATTAATTTCAGACTGCAGGATGATTTATTAAAACCCTCAAACAAGGAAATAAACATTTTTACTCTCCATTGTACTCTGATAATAAATTATAAGACAGAAATTTGAAGATACTTTACACTTTGTAACATTTTGTAGCATGCTGTAAAATTAAAGGGAAATATAGGAACTCTCGTATATATTTTTGACGTAATCATCTACAAATCCGAGTGTCACATTAGAAGAGCTCTAGGCATCTTTTATTCCTTTATTTGTTATGATCTTACTTTTTTCATACCAGGCTATAGAAACTATCTCTTTGAAACCACTGGACACATTCAACTTTTATTTTTAAAAATAAATGAATTCACTGTATTTTTTATAGTTTTTCTCTTCTTTAACAGAGTTTGGAATATTATCCGAGAATTTTACCAGACAAGGGCATGGAGGGCCTACCCGGATGAGTGATCAGCCCAATCCCGGAGCCACCTCCAAGACACAGCCCCGATATCCAGGGCGAGGCACACCATGAAATCCGAAGACCACGAGGATCTAAAGTTTCCCAACATTCGTCTCACAGGTAAGGGAAAAATCCTCGTTTTGAGATTTAAAAAAATAAATTAGACATTCTGGAATGGGATTTGGAGAACTACTTTAACCGACAAATACATGATGAAAATGTTTATAGTAAAAATAAATATCAGCTTTATATTGCAGCAGTTCAGGAGGAAATTTTACCCTTTTTGCCTATGTAGTTTTACGTAAATAATGAAACAATTTCATTATGATTGGTTATGTTATTCGGTTTGCAGAACTATTCGTTAATATACATCGCGATCTTTATCTTCAGATCTTGTAGCAGACAGTTCGAAATCTCATAGTAAAAGTGATGATCATTTTAATGTTCTATTATTAAATAAATTCAAACAATAGCCTTTAAATAAAAGTAAAATTAAATCTTACGTAAGTCACCAAGTTTGGAAGATACTCTCAATGTAGTTTGTAATAGCTACATTGCAACGAAATGCGCACGTAGGAAGTAGGCGTATCATAATTCGTTTATACTTCGACGAGTTTTTTGAGACATATCGCACTAATAGAGAGGCACATGTTTACTTTAGGGCCAGTTCTAGAGCGGAAAATATAATCTTATTCTGTTATCTCAAAAGACTGTGGACTTTGCAAATTAACTGCATTATTTTGACGTTTCATCACCATTTACTTACTTTTTCTGTAGTAATCTCCAATCCAACATTTCTGCAGGTATCGAAATGACTTTTTGCATTTCTCTCGGCTGTGATTAGCCTATGTCATCGCCCAATAGATACTTCTTTGCACAAATCCTTGAATGTGAACATTTCTTGCAGATACTGGAGACAGGATGCCACTGACATGGGCAACGCTTAGCACACTAAAACTGTCCCGGCGTGATTGATTTACCAGCCACTTCCACGTAAAGATGGCTGTAATATCTAATTGATTTTTTCCTCGTATATTAGCCGCAACCATAAAACTGGAGTGTCGTTAATGAGGCATAAATGTCTACAATTAAGAGTGACCCCACGACCTCTCTTTTGGTGCTAGCTCTGGTGGTCAGCATCGACACACCGAACGCATCGCCATGCGTTTATGCCCTCGCCAATTCACGCCCCCAACATTTTCCACTTGTTGGCCACTCTAGTAGTATGAGTGATGAAGCACGATTTGGTGAAGCACGTAAACGAATTTGTGTTGTGTTGTAACTATATTGTTTTCTTATGGAATATGCTGAAAGCAATCGTTATTTTTTACTTTTTTGTTCGACCATATGCGTACTTTTTACCTGTGACGTTTAATGATATCCATTACAATATAGATTTTCATTATAACACTGGTGTGATATCGATGATGCGGAACGATCTTGAAACCTTGAGAACAGCATATAAAACTGCGTAATAATTAATAAACAACCTGTATTTAAAATAAAATCAATTCTGTACGTGTTAATTTTAATATTATACTACATTGAATTCATTTCAGGTGGTTTTAATGTGCGTTGTTTAACGTTAAAGCTCACGAGAAGTCCTGCAGTCTGCCTGATTTGTAGCCTACCATCTATAGGAAAATATTATTATCGAAAACGGAATGGTCTTGAAACCTTGAGAGCAGCAAATGAAACTGCGTAATAAACAACCGTTATTGAAAATAAAATCAATTCTGTTCTTGTTAATTTAAATATTATACTAAATTGAGATTTTATGTATCTTTAATGTGCATTGTTTGACTTAAAACTCAAAAGAAGTCCTGCAGCCTGTATGCCTTGTAGGGTGCCGTCTATTGGAAAAGACTGGAACTACTTGGCCTAACAGCTGTTGTCAGACAGTCGTTTACTTTATCAAGTACTAGGTATTCTAAAACTCAAAACTTAAACATTTTATCATGGTCGAACAAAAACAGTCATCTTCAGCTTGCCTATAATGGTAGGCCTATTTAAGACACTGTACGAAAATTACGAAACTCGATTTGTTTGTCTCATAAACATGTTCGTATCATAATGAATATCATTATGGGCTCGATGCATAATGTTATATTAATTCATTCACAGGGATACAAATTAAGCCGAGCGAGGTGGCTGAGCTGGTAGTTTCTTGGATTCCCATTCGGGAGGTCCTGGGTTAGTACTCCATGGCTAGCCAATATGACTTGTTTTTTTTTATGATTTACCCCAGTTTTAAAAGCAAATGCCGAATTGGGTATTTACTTATCACTCATTGTCTGTATCATATCGTTAAACGTGAATATCAGTTGAAATTAATAAAACATAAACACATCAACAATAGAAAACAGATGCACATCAATAGTTACATGGCCTACTGGTATACACACAGAACCTGATTAATGATATGACCTCGATGTTCAAAGAAGTATAAGCTAATGTATAGATAAAACAGATTTTAACAAAAAATTAATATTGTAGTCATGTTGATCGATTGTTGTCTGTTTGTCTAGGCATATTTAAAGAATACAGCAGTTGTTACAATACTGTAACTTAATTGATAAACCCGTGCGAAGCTTCCGCATTTCGGCCATTTTGGCAGGCGCCCAGAAAAATGGATATTTAGCTGAATAATGAAGTAGACCTACGCTCTTATTTAGCTTTATACAGTCCCTTACGAAATGATTAGAAATATATGCAAATACATTTGTTAATTAAAACGTTTACAATACCTCTTTCCCATAGATCTACATATTTTTATGTTATAAAGATCACTTAATCTACGCGAAAAGTGGGAGCGAGGTATCATTCGAGAAGTAGACTAGTTGTAGAGATATTTCACTGAACAAACCTCAAATTAATAACAATCTTAACCTGTGGATGAAAATCCTCATATTTGCATAAATCATTGCTCTATTTTAACTTATCCGCTATTATAAATTATTATTTGATGGAACGAATTTATACGTTTGTAGCAGTGAAAAGGGTCAAAACACTGGAAAACTAAAGATTTCTGTTTGTTGTATGAATTTTAATCTAATATTGTACTGAATCGTTCTTTTACACACCTCATCGTGCTCGTTTTAATCACCAGTTCCCAGACTTATAAACCGGTTGTCGACCAAGAGCTAAGCTAAGTTAGTTTAGCTTAGCTCACTCACAGTGCGGGATTTCATATGTAGTTGTGCCCACAAAACTACGTATGAAATCCCTCACTGTAAGTGAGCTAAGCTTAGTTAGCTTAGCTCTTGGTCGACAACCGGCAATAACGTTTCACAGTTTAGATGCTCGTACGGGAAAATGAGATCATCCTTAGCATCGTAACATTTTCGATCAGGATTATGATGCGTTTATTTACCTGTAGCAGAAAAGATTAACGCAATTTGTAAGCTACGATTTCTAAATTGCTTTCTGTAGAGAGAGTTATTTGTACACCTCTACCTTTAAATATTTATAACTCTCAATAAAGAACATTGTAAATCATATTATAAGACAAATAGTCTAGCTCATTTTTGTTAGAATTAATAGGCCTATGTGAGCTTTGAACAAAATTTTGCTAAGTTTTCTGACTGTCACTTGCAGTACCGAGAAAAGGAGAGATTTTAGCTGTAGCCGTCGGATTGTTGTGTCGTCCAATTTTCTTGCTCACGGTATTAAAATAGCCGTCTATCATCTCTCTCCCTTGCCGCATTATTCCGTCATGTACTGCACCTCCCCCTATTGGAATAACTAGTCAAACAAGTCAATTAGCCAGAAGTTGTCAAACAGTTTGCCAGGCAAATAGCTAGCAATCAAGTGTTTACAGTGCTTCAAGTAACTTAAGACAACTCAATGTTTAACCGTAACAAACTATTTTTAGTATGCATATCGGATTCTGCTGATATTTATTATGCTCATGCAAAGAGAATTAGACTGACTTGAGAGTGAGGTGATTAAATTGAGATATGGTAGATATTTTGTTCTCTTATCCATGACAAAGCTTATCTCCACCATCATCGACGTTGAGATAAAAATGATTCTTCACCGTCAATCAACAATAGTGTTACCACTTATAACGACAAAATGCAGCAAATTCATATATATATATTTTAATGTTATTTATTCACATTCAGCTTCCCTCAGTTAAGGGTTGCCCTAAGACAAAGCGTAATAGAAAAAAATGTACACCACAAAGAAGTGTTTACAAGCAATTTTTACAAAAAACATTAAGAAAAACTCAAGAAAACTTATGAAACAACAATAAAAAACTAGAAGACAAATATATACAAATTAGGAATATAAGTGATTTCTGAGTATAAAGAGGGAACCTTTGAAGGCTGTCAGAGACACTTCTTTTATGACAATGCTGTTGAGATGGAAGAATCTGCAGAAATCCACAAAGAGTGAAGGAATTGTTCCTCTTGCACCCACCATCAGACCAATTTCTACGCTATTGAACGCATTAATTTTATATATTTTGCATATGCACTTTATTGTTGACATTATGAGAAAATATTCAAAATCAGTAATGAAGCTCAGTCCGTTGAAAGTGATGCTAACATATTTTTCTTTGTAAAGCAGATCATTTTAAGTAAAGCTGCGAATGTACAACTGTACTTTAATTTTCTGTCTGCAGTAGTTTTACAGACATGGGAAATATAATATTCGATCCTGAGATCCGATTACTTATAATTACCTATAATTAAAATAATAGTAAGCCTGTATTTTGCAGTTGTCTGGGTCAGAAATACTTTCTGTAGAAGTTCTTTGAGTATTTGTCTTTTTAGGATGGAAAAGACCGTTTTGCTACGAAATGTTCGGCCGAATTCAAGCATCGCTCGTTGCACGGTTGAAGGCAACTGAGTCTAATAGAGTTTGTGCAGTAGGCCTACTCTGATGTGAAACATAAATAAAGGAAGAAGAAGGAATATAAGGCAATACTTTTGTGCTTGAGCTAACGAGTAATTAAATGTGTAATTCAAAAATCCTTATTTCTAATGATTATAATAAAAAGATTAAATTAATAAAGAGGTATATTCACGTTTATTCATGTTTATACAGAGTATAAAGAGTGGAAATGCTCAGATTTCACAGGCTACTCCTTGGGTAGACACAAACAATAAATTCACAAAATACCATATTAGTTTGAAGTGAATTATATGCTAAAAAAGAATGTGTTTTCCTTAAATGTTTAACCCCGCTTTAGTCGGACGAATTGTCTTTATCTCTCTGATAGTTTCCTTACAATTGACTGTAATCCTGCAAATACTTTTACGAGAACCACATCATCCGCGAAATAAGGAAACGTCGAAGCGAGTATCTATATATCATAGTAATCTGCTTTTCATATACGCGTGTTAAAGGTCAATCCCAGCGGAAACAGCTATCTGGCAGTGCGTTATTGCAACTTTCAGGAACCTGTCGACCTAATTTGTCTCATAATCCATAATGTAGTCCTACTCGCAAAACGCAAAATAAGTATGATTTTTTTTAATGTTAATTACTGCCCCCTAGCATATAGCTCTAGAAATTTCCACATCATGGGATTTTACAACTATTTAAGCATTGGCATATTTTGTAACAGTGCTGTGGTTATTATCATAAACAAAGAATTACTGTACGAGCCTTCCACAGAGTAAGTTGTCAAGATAACAGGACATTAAAAGTAAGCAATTGTCTTCTTTATTGAAATACTTGTACTTTTTGTTACATAAACTATCTTAATTTTAGTAAAGTAAAACATTGTGCTTGGTTTTACGGTTCACCACCAGAACTCACTGGTCTTTACTGCTTGCAGGAGTAGTGAAGCTGTTACGGTAAACGGATCCAGAAAAAGAACCTTTCCTCTAGCATAAGTATCTGGTATAAAAATGTTAAACCTTCTTGTAAATGATATCATAACCTGAAATATTTATATAAGAAGCTAATTAAAATTGATTAGCCTATGCAGTGGCTTAGGCCTATAAGGAAAATTCAGGCTTAGTGCAATATTCTGAACATGGGCCTAGCACCTAGATTAACCTAGAAAAGGATACCCGATTAATCATCTAGTAAATAAGGAAGAAGTTTGTAAATTATACAGTACTTTTATGTTAACTACTTTCTATGGAGGGACACAGCCTCCCGCGCCCCATCCGGTCACTGACAATCTTTCCCATTCTTCAGCTTCATTATTAGACGACAAAATTGGGACACATGGTCAGCATGCTGACTTACACATTGATTATCATTTCCTTACATGAGCTGTGACTTCAGTAGCCTACTCAGAAAAGTCCTATGAGATACAGGAGATTGAATTCACACTTCTAGATCTGTATTTACAAAGCTAATCACTGAACCACAATATAAATCTAAAGTATAGGCTTGGCCTTATAGTCTATAGACTAATGTGGAAGTTCCATTGGGTCGCGAACGATCCCTAGTGATCCCGTAAGGGGATATTCTCAGTGGATTTATTTTCGGGGTGCGCCAGTCCCCTACCTGACTAAAGCTGAGGACGACACACGTATGCCCAGTCCTGTAGCCAGGAGATAACTTTTTCACAACTGGAAATTCCTCAACCCGGCTGAGAATCGAACCCGGACTGCCAGGGTGGAAGACAGGCTATAGACTAATAGGCCTTCTGTAGATCTATACAGACCTATAGGTAGGGATGATAGTTTTTAGCAATTAAAAAGTAAAAATTTAGCATTGTAAAGATAAAATTTAGCATTCTAGCAATTTTAACGTTAAAATTTTGTAGATACATATTTGGGATGGAACTATTTTATTATTGGAAAATTAGGTTTTACAAATTCAATGCGTAATCAAGTACATTTTATTGATTTTACAGTTACAATAATTTCAATCAAAAGTATGCCTAAAACACCATGCAATTTTTAGAAAAAGAAAAACACTGTCTTTGATCTGCAATTTAAAAAAGTTCATAGGCCCTTAAAATGTAATTTTGCACTTATTTCGCAGAAATTCGTACATTTCGCATTTTATACAAGTTTCGCATTAGGCGAGGTCTATATAGCGGATTAAAAAACACAGTAATATACTTCATATGCTTTAAAACAAAAAATTACTTATTTTGACGGCATTTTGCGACATGTAGCATTTATCGCAGTTGCAAAAATCTCCCATCCCTGCCTTTTAGGTCGATATTTAGATATGTTGCTCTATAGAAAACGTCATCTTCTGTAAGCTAGTAGACAATAGGTTTTGAAGTTCTTTCAATACACCCACTCCATGCAGTAGTTCTTTTGTGTAATTAGTGGCAATTAAGGAGGAAATTGTTAATGGGAAGTCAGAAATGCTTCCTCATTACATATGAGAGCACAGGTGATGTGGATTTAGTTTACACCTGCAATGTCACAGAGATTGAAGGGCGGTGAGTTGCGTTGTGTCTCATTAGAGTTAAGTGTTATGGGGTCGACACGCAAGTTCGGGTCGAGGCTACAATGCAGTCGTGTGCATTCGTTTCTTCTCACTATATCATGCCTATATCGACACTCTAATTTCAACTTATAACACTAATAAATAGTATTCTTTGGAATATCAAGTGAATTGACCGAGGTTGTGCAAGGATTCAATTCGTGAGGTCGCTGGTGCAAACTGTCCCCGGCCAATCGTATTGTGGGTGTTTCCTGAATTTTTTTCTTGCTAAGGCGAAGACTGGCTTAGAGTTTACTTCTGGTTCCCTTAATAAAAATAAAGTATGAGCATTATAGATGTAAGACCAAATGACCAACAGTTGTCGTGCCACCTTAAACCATCTTATCCTTAGTTTTTCCAAAAGTCATAAATCGTAATCCATATCTGTAAGAATTTAGTAAACAGACAGGCGTGAAAACGTTTGGGTTTGTATGTGATTTTATCACAAGAAGTAACCAAAAGGTTTAATCCTCGTACATATTAAAAAAAAAAAAAAAAAAATAGGCCTCAGCGGCCAGTGTTACTTTTAAAACTAAATTCCGTCCATTCTAAGAACAAAACCCAAATAAACAAAAACCAATACGTCTGTCTTAGGTATAATAATACGAGTAGTGAGAGCGAGACAAACTTACTGATTTTTGTTTACTTTAGGTTTGGTTCTTAGGTTCTGGTCTATATAGACTATATATATGGCGGACTATAGACTATGGAAAGTCTATCATTATGGCTGTTCATGTTAAGCACCTCTCTGACTGATGTTTCGAATATTATATTTTGATATATTATATATGATGGATAAGATGTAGCTCGTGACCTGCGTGAGATTAACGCTTCGAAGCCACTCCACAAACCCATAATGCTACCGCGCATCTCCAGACCATGATTCTTGTCTCGTCTTCCTGGTTATATTATAATTGTATCTATTAAACAAGTAGTAACTGAACCGATCCACATCTTACGTAATGACTGAGTAATAATAAAACTTCCTACAAGAAGTGGGTCTAGTTATTTATAGGCCTGTGCATAGGCTATATTTCGGTATGCGTAATTATAAAATATATTATTACTATCACTATATAAAAATATAAATATAAGATGGGTTTCAAACACTGTATGTCACAATATCTTTAAGGTTGGTATATAACAATAGGCTTATATTTAACCACTGACATGCAAGAACGAGTCTATTGTTTGTTATTATGACTGACAAGCGTATATAGAGAACTCGATCATGTCAAATTAAACATGGGCATTGAATATCTGTAACATTATAATAGGCCTACACTAGCCCATGTTGTTAAGGTTAGGCATTGAACATATGTAACATTATAATAGGCCTACACTAGCCCATGTTGTTAAGGTGTTTAGCGTTCAATTAAGATGAGTCTGGATTGCGCCTCTAGTTATCAGAAGGTAAGAGGTTCGATTTCCTACTCAGTACAATATTTCATGGAATTATTAAAATTTACGACATTTCATCTTACAAATAGGCCTAAGTTTAAATTAAAAATGCAGTACCCATAGCGTTTTTAAAAATGAGTAGCCTAATTCCTTTATTAAGTATTCCTATTTGGTTGACGGAGGGGTTGTGTTTAAATGTTAACATTCGGCATGAAATTATAACTCGTATATCGACACCATATTTCCCGAATGAAAAATAATTTTTCAGTCGCCATGTGTTTAAAACATTGTGAATCGTAATTATATGGTAATAGGTAATTTCTTACACGTTGTAAAGTATTACGAACATTTGACGAGACCCATGGGTATGTGTTATTTGTCATAGAGAGGGATGGGGAGAGGATGACAGACGGATAGACGGACTGCTGCTGCCGGACAAATGACAGAAATAAATCCCTGCCGTGTGGTCAGCTGGACCAATAATTGCAACAGATCATTATTAATGAACAAGGCAGGAATATAGCTTTTCACATCGGGGAGCCATCCTATACAGTCCCTTCCCTGAACAAGTTGTGCTTTTGCGAAACGTTATTCAAATAAAAGCTATCCTTTTTATGTTTAAACCGCATGACGTGGTAATTGCCTCATTACACTCATATTTTTATTTATTAGACTATCTTTAACAGAATATTGTAATAACAGTTGTTTACATCGTTTATAAAATAATATCGTATGACAGGTATTTTAAAGTAATGAATAGCATTTCCTTCATGGGGGGTTGTTGGTGAGTTACGCGGGGGATTTTGATGTCAAATAAATACCCCTTCTACGTACTGTGGTATGGTTTAATTGATCGCAAAATAACTGCCTGTAATAAGCTATTCTGTCATATAGTCTTAGAAATTATTTTTATAGGAATAAACAGAATGAATATTCTATAATAATCACTCTCTACAAATTGTTTTCAAGTAGTTCCGAAGTAGTCTGATATTTTCGATGAACTTTTCGTATTTCCTTCTATACCGTCTCACTACTTATAGGCCTACAGGTGTTCCGAAGTTTTAGAGAAGTAATTTAAAAACAATATTTACTACCCTTTATCGCCTCAATTATATTTCCTTTTCTCTTCTTAGGTAGACTTGACAATGAACATTAGACATGCGGAGTTCAGTATATTCGGGTTCAGTAAAGCAATAGTTATGAGTCTAAATGGCAAGTGCCCATTTAAAAGTTCATTTCTTTATTATATTCGAGTTTTGTAGCAGTGTAGGTCATTCGCTTTCTGTTCTCAAATTCGCAGGTTCGATCTCGGCCCAGGTCAATGGCAGCCACATTAGGTCTACTGTAACTCATATTGACTGACATGTAAAGGAACTGCAGAGGAAAATTTCAGTACGCAGACGAAAATCCTAAGCAGCAAAAGACAATCATCGTCAGATGATGATAATAATAATAGCCTAATAATAATGGTAATTATATTGCTAATAATAATGCTAATGAGATGATAATGGTAATGCAGATAGAGATAATAATGATAATGATGATAGTGATAAAGATAATACAAAATAACGGCACATGTCGAGCAAAAGGCTGGTATTGGCATTGTCAAAGACATGTTAAATTAGATCGAATGGACCTTACTATTTTCTCGCTACTTTCCGCGGTGATAAGCTGCCATATGGAAGACCAAGATATTTACGAGGGGATCTTCAAATAGGACTGGCTTTTCTTGCTGTGGATCATCTTCCAGACAATTTTCATTAATCATAAAGTTTCGAATAATATTTGACAATTGGTATAAGCACAGTCATTGCAGAAAATGCAAACACAATCGTTACAGTTTCAGTTTTTCAGTAAAGAGGTTAGTGGTGCCACTTTTTTTTGTACAATGTCGAATGTAAAATTTCATTGTTTTTTTTATTGCGTTTTTAGTCGTTCTTTTCAAAGATAAAAACAAATATAGGCCTAGGATGCTTACTAAATTATATATCTACACATTAAATGCATTTGTTTTAATCGAAAATCAACGTTGAGCCTGTTTGCAATGATGCAGTAGAAAAATCAAAAACAGTATTTGTTCTCTGCTTTCTACAGGTGTGTGTGCCCGCTTTTATAACACTTTTGTGCTACTTTTGCACATACATAAAGTAAAATGTAAGATCTACGTAAAGTAAAATAAAACAAGGCAATAATAAACAATGGAAAGGTGAAGTCAGAATGAAAAATTCAATGCCATAGCCGGGATTTGAACCAGGATCTTCGGCTCTCCGTGCCGATGAATCATAAGTTTTTTCGAAGCATTATTTTCATTAACTAGAAACAATAGGTGCAGATAATATCCATGCATTTAATTGTATTCACTGCACTGTATAGGCCTAAACGTAAATATATTTGAATTCTAACAATGACGCAAAAAGTAGGCCTTTGATGAGCTCAGCAATGTTGTTTAAGAGATTTTGTTCCTGACTACTCTACTCATACGCCGCGTGGTTGATATTGACCAATAACGTTTAGTGATTCCTCGGATATAGACCTATCGCGATCGTTTATCTTCTAAAATGCTGGCTATTAATATGAGGATGTTGTTTTATCGATAAAATCGTCTGCTTTTTACTGGACACGTAAGCATCAGTGTGCAGTGATTAATACGTCATATGCTGCCATTAAGCTACACGAAAACAGATTTTTTTATACAACATAACTTGTTTGGAAATTGAAATAATAGAAATGAACATTGATTAAAAACACAATGTCGATTCGGTGCATGCTAGTTGGTGTACTTTTATTCTCTTCTACTGTTAGCTTACCTGAATGAAGATAACTATATCTTTTATGCACCATTGGTAACACTGATCACAGCATGACAACTCCAATCGATTCATGGATGGTTGATTCATGGTATGCCGTGATCTCGCAGCTGCTAGTTTTGTTTTTTTCAACAAAGCACGAAAATAATTATTATTTGTATAGGCCTAGGCCTAATCCATTACATTTTGATCCATGGAATAGTCTTAATAAATTCAACTCTCCTGGGGTTACCTATAACAGCGTTTATTAACCTTTTAGAACCCGAGGACCTCTAAAATGTCTAAAAAATTTTACGAACCCCCAATTTTACATCCCTTTTTTTTAAGGCCTATATTCTTAATATTTGGGGTATTAATTATAGGTCATTATAACGAAATATGTGAAAAAATTTTACTTCTTTACTTTCCACATGCTTGATATACTTTTATTATGTCTGCGGACCATCTGCACCATCTTCGCGGACCACCAGTGGTCCGCTGACCATAGGTTGAGAAACGCTGACCTATGATAATCAGATTGCCTAGTGCTATAGGCTACATATTTTGCTGTTGGATTCCACTTTGGTAGTAACATGTCGAACTCTGATTTTATATAATATATGAGTATGATGTCGCGTGCTCTTCAGTGATGCTAACGTTGAAACTGTAACATTGAATTCGGAAAATATCCAATGATTATTTAATTAATTTGCATTTACACCACACTCTTTGATGCCACATATGCCGTGGAATTATGAAAATTGCTGCTGAAAAATGTTATTTTTGTTTGAAATTATGAGAATTAATTATGTATGGCATAAACCGAAGCTTTGCGGGAACTCTGTCAACAGTGAGCATGTGGTTTTCAACCTGTGGGGAAATTAATGCTGCTTTATCTTGTTTCGTTTTGTCATAATTTAAAAGTGCTTTCCAAGTATAGACTTTTTCAGGTCCACACAAAAAATAATAGTAATTAATCAGTAATGTTGGTTTCCAAGCACATAACGTCTGCATAAATTATATTAGCCTAACATTGGATGCCATGCACATATACCTCAGGTCAGTCGGTCATCTACCAAAGATTTTTTAGAACATTAATTAAAAATTTGTTTGAATGTTTGTATTGTATACCGGTAGCAGCCCTATTGAAGGGCCCTGCTAATAAATCTGACTTCACAGGCTTTATTTTAGGAGCCTCCACCCCGATAAATGCGCCCATATTACAACTTAGATATTGTTTGACAATAGTGGTTGACAATGTACGTGGGCTGTCCACAAAGTAAGTTTCCCTAGGGCCGTTTACACAAACAAAGCAAAAGTTCAAGGAAATATTTATTGCGACAGATACAGCAAGTGTTCAGCTATTTTTCAACATATTCGCCACAGGAAATGAGACATTTTTCATACCGTGGGACTAACTTTTGAACACTTGTGTCGTAGAAGTCTGCCGCTGGGGATTTGAACCACTGAGTGATAATCATCTCAGTTTCTCTGTCATTCTTTGTCATTTATTGATATATAGGGAAAAAAAAGATAGAAATCGCTGGGAGTGAGGTCCGGGCTGTAGGGTGTTTGTTGAAATATCTCCTAGCCGAACGTTTGCAGGAGACTTGCAGGGAGGTGTTGAAGCCTCCACCCTACAGCTCGGACCGCGTACCCAGAGATTTTAATATTTCCCTACCCATCAAGAAATGGCGGTGAATGACAGAGAATGGTAGAGATTGACAGAGAAACGGAGGTTATCACACAGTGGTTCAAATCCCAGGCGGCAGACTTCTATGTCACATGTACTCAAAAGTTGGTCCCATGTTATGATAAACATCTCTATTCCGGTGGCGAATATGTTAAAAATAGCTGAACACTTGTTGTATCTGTTGCAATAAATATTTCCATGAAATTTTGTTTTGTTTGTATAAACGGCCCTAGGGAATCTTACTTTGTGGACGACCCTCGTAATTAGGATAATTTGACCATACACATTCTGTGGCCTTCCCGGCATGCCGGAATTTTGTTCCGTAGATTTTATCTTAAATGCCTGTAAATCTGCAGACATCAGACTATCACATTTAATGCTCACATAAATGCCATCGACCTATGCCGGGAACGAATCCAGAAAGTCAGTGGCATATTGACTGCGGACATTTATCTGCATTCTTAAACTTGTAATAAGGATATTTTTAATCAAACGTGACAACGTGCAGAAAGTTGTTTAAGAATTATTCAAAGATAATGCAATTTCTTGGTTCAAAGAACTTTGACAGTATAAGGTGTTTGGCAAGCTTTCAGATTACATTGTCAGTCTTATAGCAAACAAGTTACATATCTACTATTAGATAAAGTACCTAATTATTTGTATGGCTCTAGACATCGGAATTGTAATAAATGGAGTAATTCTCAAGAGATAGACTAAGGAGCAAGGGGTGGACAAGATATACAAGAGGGTCTTTATTATAAGTTGAGACCGGGCGACGGAAGGCTTGAAACCGGGCGACGGAAGGCGCGCGCAGCCGGTCTGACCTTGATGCAACAGCGGCACGTGCAGTTATTGTTAAAGTGTCAACATGGTGAGACCCATTTCGCTGCAGCATCGTATTTTTGTGTGTAAACATTATTTTAAGTACGAGTCTGCTGGACGTGTACGTGATGAAGATTAGGTTTATCGAACAAATCCTCACACATTGGAGGAGCTGAAAGAAAACATTACGAATGAAATTAGGGGCAATACAGTGGAAGAACTCACTCGCGTCAGCCAGAATGTGGTTTCCAGATACAATGCCTGTATAACACAGGAAGGACGACACTTCCAACATATGTTATAAGGTAAGATATGTAATACTTTATATAGCCTACACTTTAAGCAGGGAAGCCGCTCGCGCGTCACCGGCGGCTAATGCGGACTCCGTAGCGGAGAGTGAAAACACCGGTCGCCCGGTCTCAACTTATAATAAAGACCCTGTATGTCGCCCCAGTGATTATTTACGGACATAGACTGCAGTCTACTCACTAGAACTTGGACAAATAACTGGATAACGGTTATCTGCACAGACAATTATCTGCAGAGGAGATAGAACAGTTGACTCTTATTTGAACACATAGTTATTTGGATAGGCCTATTACTTACACTTATGTGTATTTTGCATCATTTAACAATAGGCGGACAATTAATTATAGTTGGGGAATATGTACTGTAAGCTTCAATGTGTTGGTCATGCTCTTCCATATGGCTTTAGGAGTCGCATCCTTTTCCATCCAGTGTAAAATATGACTAAATATTTTCAACAACCTTCTTGCATTGGAACCGATAATTCAGACAATAGGCTACTTATCGTCAACTTGACTCTTTTAACAAGTGTAACTGGATAAATACAAATAATTTTTTTATTGTTTAAATGACGTCATTGTCTAGTTATCTGGTTAATTATTATCCTATTATTTGAGTAATGGATAATGGTCATTTGAGCAATTATTTGTCCAGTTAACAATTTTTTCATCCTGATAATCCCAGTACTATGTAAGTTACAATCGTCCAGGCCTTGCCTATTGGTTTTGATTTCAAAATAAATAAGCTTACTCAATATAGTAGTACTGTAACCGAGCACGGTGGCCGAGATGGTAAAGTCTTGGACTCGCATTCGGGAGGTCCCAGGTTCAATTCCCATCGTCGGCCATTTTGAATAGGGTTTTTCATGGTTTCCCCAGTCGTAAAGGCAAATGCCGAATTGGATCATTACTTAGCATGACTCGCCCTGTACCATATTAATTTAAGTTAATATCAAATGAAATTTACTGACGTAAAATACACCAGCAATAGAAAATAAGTTAGTTGACAATCATAAGTTGCATGGTCTACTGCAGTGTTTCTCAACCTATAGTCCGCGGACCACTGGTGGTCCGCGAAGATGGTGCAGATGGTCCGCAGACGTAATTAAAAAATATCATAAAGTAAGTGGAAAGTAAAGAAGTAAAATTTGTTCACATATTTCGTTATAATAACCTATAATTAATACCCCAAATATTAAGAATATAGGCCTTCTTTTAAAAGTGGGATGTAAAATTAGGGGTCCGTAAAATTTTTTTGACATTTTAGAGGTCCTCGGGTTCAAAAAGGTTGAGAAACGCTGGTCTACTGTATAGACACAGATTCTGAACTCCTGACATGGCTTCAAAGCTCAAAGAAATATAAATACAGCTGAATTAAAAAAAAAATAGTATTGTCGTTTTACGAACAATTGTTTGAATGTAAATATAAATAATTTAACCCGTTGGCTTCCCTTTCCGCCTGCGTGGTCTCGTGTTTAGGGTCGCTGGCTGGGCCTACAGATCCACAGGCTCGGTTTCGATCCCCGGTACCTCATCGGATTTTTCTGAGGTAAGGAGGTCTGGAACGGGGTGTACTCAGCCTCGTGATGCAAATTGAGGAGCTACTTGATAAAGAAGTAGCGGCTCCGGTCTCTGAAACCACCATTAACGGTCGTGGGTGTCGGCATGCTGACCACATGCCTACGACAGATGACGATGTGTTTTCGAATATAAGCTAAGTGGCTATGTACAATTAGTAACATAGGTCTGTATTTTCAATTCTCTAAGCTGGAATCATATGCATGAAGCTAGTGTGCACATTAAACTCTATGAGTTAATTAAACATTACGTTTGCCTTTCTGTTACAAGAAGTCAAATAGGCATAGGCCTATATACTGTATGTAGCGGAATTCTGACCTCGTAAACAATCTAAATCTAGCTTCTTAAAACATGAGCTTGAGTTGATAGAAGAAACTACATTTGAACCCATGTTATGAAAATCTTCCATCGTTCTCATTCTGAAATCATGAACTAAAGTCTGGCCGTTCTAAGAAGGGAACCTCAAGTAAACAAAAACCAGTACATCTATCTTACTCTAGCACATTACTCGTAAGACTTATGTGAGACAGACATACTGGTTTTTGTTTACTTCAGGTTTCCTTCTTAGCTCGTCTCAGGTATAGAAAGCTTGCTGTTGACAAAGGAGAATACTATATAAAATGTTGATTCCACTTGGGTACAGCGATATATCTGTATTAACAAATCGGCATTACGCAAGTATTCGTGGATATATCCCATTTATCCAGTGAAGAGAGGGCAGAGCAGACATAAGCGTTCAACGTTTCTCTTTAGGGACGATACAAAATTACACTGCTGGATGTCAAAAACCTTTGGATAATAAATGAATGGTACATGAGAGCATCAAAATGTGGCGGTGTTCAAACAACCGCTACCTACTGGCCCAGTTGCAATACAACACGTGTACAATCAGTGTACAGAGGGGGTTTGCAGGGGGTGACAAGTGAGTAAGTAGCCCTCCAGTGCACTAACGAGCCTGCACCCACAATGCAATGCAACATCCCCATCCCCTTCATCGGCAAACTTGATGCATAAAAGTGAAAACTATCCGCGAGGATGGAAAGGACAGAATGATTGGCTTTTCAAAGCGTAACCCTGACTACCACTGCCGGATGCGAACTCAGATTCATCTACATTGGTTGATCGAAATATTCTGAACATCGCTGAGGTTGTTTATAATGTAAAATTTCCACTAGCATCTCCCATCCTTTTCGTACAGCAATATTAAAAATCGAACACCAGATAAACGTGTTGATTTAACATGACTCTGCAAAATACTGAATACTGAATACGGTATAATGCAATAAGTACTTTTTAACGAGTTACGCCTTAAATTAAGTGTTATTCCACTGCTTTGTGAGGTTTTTGAAGAATACTTTATGAAACCTGTATTTTGATTCTATGAGGTTAATTCATATTAACCAAACGAGTACTCGAATGGTTTCGCCAATCAGTTTATTGTTTAGCACTTAGGCTGTGGGAAAACCGATAAAACCTTCTCTCAAGTGACCCCTTAGTTAAGTTTTTTTTGAGTTTTGAGTGGGCAGTTATTTCCCGACTTATCAGATACAGCCTTTTCTGCGACTCTAACATTCCCAAGTCAATCTACCCAAGTCAGTCTAGAAGCAGGCCTGAGTGAAGTTTAAAGACGGATGTAGGTGGAGTAGAGATCGAATGGTAGCCTAAACTCTATCCCTTGCTTTGCACTAAAGAAATTTATAACGAATTTTGTTTCATACAATGATTTTCTCCTTAGCTTAACCTCTCCCTTTGTAATGACGTGCACAATGACTAAGATTTGATAATTTATCCCCAACTTTTATTTAATTCTAGTGCGCAGCATCCTATAGGGCGGATGGGCTGCTTGTTCATGATCTGCGTAAAGTTTGTGGCACAGTAGATCTCAGTCGTGGCTATTGTGCCAAGGTTTTTTCATTACGATGGTCGTTGACGCCGTATCACAATACCACTTTCGAATCAATCTGGATAGACCTAACCGATTTTGTTGTACAAATCTACTACACGACTCATCCGATTAGGCCTATTTCTTGATTAATTAGATTATAAGAGCCTTTTCTCACTTGGCCACTTGTGACGGTCATCGGCGAAGAAACATTGTCTACTCCGAACACATGTGACGGTCACTTGTGACCCGTCACCGGCGAAGAAGCATCGGTTTAAATGGGAGTGTTCACACTGGGTCTCAAATGACGGTTACCGCATTTTATGATTGCCAACAATGCAAGTTGTTTATACATAATTCAGTTGTATAATCGAGCTCAGCGAAACTAGTTATCCAGCCATGATTTCTAGAGTGATAGGTAAAAAGCGAATAAGTCAGAAAACCAAATTTTCAAGAGATACAAAAAACAATTTTTTCCCCACAGTATTGTTACAATATTAGATCAGCCCACCCAGATATTTTTACGTAGGATAAGATAGTATGTAAAACTATCTGGGTTGGCTGAACTAAATATTGTAATAATGCTGTAGAAATAAATGTTTTTTGTCTCTCTTGAAACTTTGGATTTCTGATTTATTCGCCTTTTCCCTATCACTCTAGATATTACAAGTGAAGTGGAAGTTCGACCTGCCAATTGGGATGTCAAAAGCGATTACAAATTCTAGAGTGATAGGGAAAAAGCGAATAAGTCAAAATTACAAAGTTTCAGGAATGATAAAAAACAATTTATTTCCACAGCATTGTTACATTATTTAGTTCAGTCCACCAGATATTTTTACACAGTATCTTATACTATGTAAAACTTTCTTGGTGGACTGACCTAAATATTGTAAAAATACTGTGAAAATAAATAATTATTTTTCTCTCCTAAAACTTTGGTATTTTGACTTATTCGCTTTTTCCCTATCACTCTAGAATTGTTTTATCATGTAGCTACTATTGGCAATATTACCGGTGACTGTCACAAGTGACCCAGGTATGTTCACTGCAAAAACCGGTGACTGTCACAAGTGACCCAGGTATGTTCACTGCAAAAACCGGTGACCGTCACAAGTGACCCAGTGTAAAAAGGCCCGAATACCTTCCTGTTAGAAAACTACTTCTTAATGACTCTATGAATGGAGAAGTGTTTAACGTGAAAGGGTAACAGATTTGAAATGAAATAAATTTGAATTTAGAATTACCTGGCCCATGTGACTAACTATGCATGCAGTTGTATGGCTTGTAATGGTGTTCATTACTGCACTCCCTCACACCCTGCACCCAGTGAGCGGCGCCCGTTTGTCACCCTGATAACCTTGCATCACCTCGGTACACTCCTCACTTCGCCAAAATGTACCACCTATTCAGGATCGCAGTGACTGAACTGAAAAGGATCCGATGTTATACCCAGGGTGCGGATCAAACTTCTTCATGAGTGGGGGATACATTAATTAGCTCGCGTTCTTTTTCGGGCATTGAAAATTCAGAAGTAAATAAAATCAAGAAAACTGATTTAACGAAGTGCCAGAATGAAGTTGTTTGATTGTTTGATCAATGATAATTGCAATTATGGTAGGCAGATTATTTTTTTTTTAAATATATTTCCGAGTTAAGCTCCAGATTCATTCATTAAGCAGGGATTACGGAAGAACAAAGGTCTGGTTTGATAAGCATTAGGCCCTATGTGAAGGAATATGTGAGTAGTGTTATTTGTCAAAGCCACCTGTTTGCAACTTCCAAAGCCGTATATAAACACCGTTAAACAATATGTTGCCATGAGAAATTATCTGCATTTGATAAATTATTTCTAATATATTAACATAAAATATGCACTAAATTGGGCATTCCTCCGGTACAGGTCAACGATTTGGTCCAATATAAATATGCTTCTTCCTATGAACGTTATAAATGTATATCTTATACCAAGTTTCATGAAAATCCAATAAAACATATTTTAGTTATCGGGTGAACAGACAGACAGACAGACAGACAGACATACATTTTCCCGTCCCCCAGCAATCTCATGAAGTACCATTCTGGCACTTAATAACATTTCCTAGTTACATAAATACACTAGTCAAAACAATAAGAGGAACTCTTTTTGAACATTACTTATTTCATAAACTATTTTGTTTTACGGGAAAAGACAAATACATTCTACTACACCAATCTTTCGTTGTAAATTAACTTAATGTCATTTACTTGCCACTTAAAGTATTCAGATTAAAAATGCAAATGTGTGAAATGGTGATAAACCAAACTGAAAGGTAATGTCAATGAGACAATACAGCATTTCTTGATGAAATACTAAATTAGTTGTTTGTGTGACCACCATTTGCCAATAATACTGCCGCCCACCTTCGAGTGATGTTTCTGATAAGCCTCCTGATGTCCCTTTGAGGAAATTCTCCCATTTCTCAAGAAGGGCCACTTCCAGTTATTGTATATTTGTACCGTCTGAGGGCTCTTGGGCGGTTGCGGACTCTTTTATCCAAGATATCTCAGACGTGTTCGATCGAGGTTAAATCTGGGCTGTTGGCAGGCCAACCCATTGTCCGAATAACGAGCAACATGCGTCCTTTAGGATATGTTTGAAGTATAAACCTTTCCCGCGCCACCACTTTGATTTTGCTCCTTTCTTGCTACGTTTCTTTCTCCCTCATTTATGATCGCATGGAAAATTTGTTTGGTTGATGATTTACGTAAATAAACCATGGGCAATTAGAGTGCAACATAGATCTACCTGCAACTGTCGAATGTTTTCTGATTTTCGCAATGAAAATAGTGTCCCTCTAATTGTTTGGCTAGTATATAACCCATACTATACCATATACCAGCGTTTCTCAACCTCTGGTCCGCGAAGATGGTGCAGATGGTCCGGAGACATAAATTTAAAAATATCATAAAGCAAGTGGTAAGTAAAGAAGTAAATTTTTTTCATATATTTCGTTATAATGACCTATAATTAATACCCCAAATATTAAGAATGTAGGCCTTCTTTTAAAAATGGGATGTAAAATTAGTGGTCCGTAACATTTTTTACACATTTTACAGGTCCTCGGGTTCAAAAAGGTTGAGGAACGCTGCCATATACGATACAATTGTAGTTATATGTTTAGTTGTAAGCTATATTTACCAATGATTACTATGATGTGACTAACAGGTCCTGGTAATAGTCGATATTAATATAATTTACAGAGGAAGAGGGGGAAAATAATTTTCCCTGGTAGGGAAAAATATTGCTGTCATCTGCCAGAGAAACAGTTTGACGATTCGCACTCTGGTAACGCCAGTCATAAGTATCACTCTGCGTTATGCTGTAAGTCTGCAGAACGAGCCAAATTGGGCTCAATGTTACCATAGTTCGGCCTACTGTTTTAGTAAACCGCACCGACTTGCTTTATGTAGGCTACCGTATTTTGTTCTTTATTTTGGTCATCTCTCACAAATATCGCTCACCAATGTTGCATGTTCTTAAGAATCCTGCGTTTGTAATTTAGTCACAGTGCTCTAGAAAATGCCGAAAGTAAAGTATTCTAAAAGTTGGTTGTTTTTTAGTTTAGTGCTGTAGTTGGAAGTGACAATTCGAAAACTAGTTGTGTTGTATGACCTATGAACTGATGAAAATCAAGCAAAAAGTGTACCTATAGTTTTGTGTTTCAGAGCGATGGAATTCGTCAGTATAAAATAAAAGGAATTAATATATTTGTTCCATTATGTTTATTGCACTTAGGCCTACTTAAGCCAAACTTAAAAAAAACTTAACTGGCAAAATCTAAAATAAAACTATTTGAATATGTTAAAAAACTAATACAAAGCTTATAAGAACCTAAAAAAGGGGCCCTGTTTATGACTTTCACTGGAAAATCTCTGTTTAGCCCAATGCTTTCTTGTTCAGGTTACTGATAAAGATTCTCCACAGTACTTTTCCATTTTCTCTTGAGGTAATTCTGAATAAATCTTTTAAATATGCTGATTCCATTATAACCTAACTAGGAAGGAAAGAAAATTTGAAGTTGCTTATTATTTTAAACGAAATTCTACTGTATTCTAAGTTTTTAACACGGCCACACACCTTGTGTGTTTGCGCTAAAATGCTTACAATTCTAAAGAAGCTATCGAAAGGCGTGGAATAAAATCCTGGTAAAATTTAATTAGTTAGGCCTATCTACACAATTTGACAGTTTTAATCAATACATAAAACAGGTCTGAAGATGTATATCCTACAGATCCTTCGTATTTTGAAGAAATTGGAATAGGTTTAGTCATTATTTAAGGACATTTCGGGTGGATTGCATATAGGCGTTTCTTGAAAACTTTCTTAATAAGTCAATGTAATGACAGATTTATTTTGGAAGGTTATGCAGTTTTTTTTATGGAGATAAAGAACGTATTTATGCCAGATGGACTACAACATGAAATATTTAAGGAACTGCGCTGTTTTACGACACGTAATTAGTAGCTAACGGTAAGAAAAAGTAACAAGTTTCTAACGAAAATCTAAGAACAACAATGAGAAACTTTTCATGAAAATTCCAATTTGAAATACCTTTAACTAGACTTTTTACAACTTCAAAAAGAATAGGCTTACAGTCGAGGATGTATTTAAGGTGGGATTCTGGAGGTCCGAAACCCCAAAAAAGGGATTTCAAAGCATTACTTAGAAAACTCAATGTTTTGTGTCACTCAGGAAAGGAAGGTGGCAGTCATTAATGGTCAATTCGGTTTAGGACTCCCAGAAACTAATTTCTAAATACGTGCTTGCTTATAGTGTTATTTTGTTATAGCTTGTAAAATATTATAAACTTTTACGGAGGAAAATTCTTAACTGTTCGTGCCCATGCTTTCACGCGCATTGCACAGGTTTAGTGAATTTTTGTTTTAAATATTTTTCATCACAAAAGCATCTGTTTTTCAATGCGCATAATTTGCACACATTCCCAAAAGATATTTGAATCCTGCATTATGTGCTATATGTGGGCCTATATGAAATATTTTTCAGTTTCAATTTAACTACTAAATCAACTCTTAGGTATGAAAGTTAAAACGATTGTTTTATGAGTAGGAATTCCTATAACTTAGAGTGGATGTGTCGTGTGGTATAAAGAAGCTGGTGACCTGCTTACTACTACTATTATTCTTGTTTTGTTATGTACAATGATACATCTTCCTCATTTCTATGCTTGTTATTCTCGCCCACTCAGTAAACCACAAGATCCAAGTTTTAACTTCTTAGAATCTGTTTATATACATTGCGTGGCATCTTGTAGTTCTAACTACGAAAATAACAGCTTACTCAGATAAAACGGTTTGCCTTCACAATTACAGAAGTTCTACCTTTTTTTTATGTTTAAGATCTTCCATTTCCAAATTTCGTAGAAAATGAAATATATGTGGACAGCTGATACTTAAAAAAACACATAGGTCTACACTCACAGGATATAAGGCCCAGCTTCCTTTAAAGTAGTTTGTCTCGCATTTTGACTTGGTGTTTTGTATAGAAACCCAAAATGAGAAAATTCTCATTATGGCAAAATAGCCTATAAGACTTTACCAACCATACAAATTGCTCTTTGTATTGTTTCGTTTTTATTTTTTACGTCTCAGTCTACAATTTAAAATTATCCTTGTCACAAAATGTAGGAGGATATGAATTATTGTAGTCGATGTATAAGCAGGTATAGTGTTTTCCAAAATATGACGGCTTCATCTCACTCCGCCGCCCGAAGCGTCTTTGAGGAATGGTTTCTAATGAGGGTCGTTTATTATTCTCTAACCCCAGTGCATTTAGAGAGTACACACCTTATGATGTGCCGCCAATGGTCATTTTTACATCTAGCTCGGCTCGGGAAAAACAAAGTCATGGTTATTTACTAACTCAGCGGATGCAACAATTCAACACGATATAGGCCTACAGCAATCTTAAAAAACGACAGAAACCTGACAGTATTGCGTCTACCCTTTAATGAGAGTCGCCTATTTTTCACTAATCTCTATGTTAAGTAGCAGAGGGGAAATGTTATACGAATAGCTCCAGGAACTGAGCTTTCATGCTCTGCAAGATACTGTAACTAGCCATGGTAAATAACTTACTGACAACTTCCTGAATAGGCCTACTGTGGAATTTTTCAAAGTAGCTTCTGAAAGCGTATGGGCACACTGAGATATCTGAGTAAGAATTTTAAGTTTAAAATTAGAAACTCCTCCTTGTTGATCTAAGCAAAAGACTGTGTTTAGACCTATTGAATCTATGTCGCAGGGGTTAGCATTTAATTATGAAGGAAAAATCTGATGAAAAACATTTTCTCTGCCCTTCAAATCCCGATATAGAATAATCAGCTTCATTGCGCGAGTGCACGTTCTGTTGCCTAAGCCTCCTCCTATGCCATAACTCGACTTATAAACCTGAAATTAGAAATGGGGTTACAACGTTCCTTAAAATTTTATGAGGAAAACACTTTTAAATAGGCGTAAACGTGTAAGCTATAGTACAATACAGCTTCTGTACAAAATTCAAACAGAATTATCTAGAGCCATTTATGACGAAATCTGAAAAAGCGAAATTTTCTTCATTTTACGTAAATAAAAAATTAATGTTAATAGAAGTAAAAAAATAGTTTCCATGCTTCGTGCCACATCACCATAAAAATCTAATGAAATGTAAAAGTTTTGTTTTCATTTTCTAATTATGTTGTTCACACACATACACACACAGACATGTTTCCAATAATTGTAGACTACTTTTCGGTATCAGGTGGACCTCGAAACGAGTCTTAATGGAGAAAAGTCTATATTAAAAATCAGGGTTGAACACAAATACTTCCTGTACCTAAATTCCGGGGTGCGCGGGCAAAGAGAGTTAGGCTATGTCCACTTTCTTGTTACTGAGAATTAGAGTGACTTAACACACTATACCAGTCCAACATAGCTTTAGAGATGGATTAATCCATGAGGCACACATCCATAACTACCATACAATTTTGACTATGACTTACTGGATTTAACACAATGGAGAACATTTTTATCTATAACTCTATGGACATATCTCAATTTTTTTAGGATGGTGGACTTAACTCTCTTTGCCCGCGCACCCGCGAATTAAGCTATACCTTTTGTACAGGAAGAAAAAGTAAAAAATAGCAAGCAGAACTATCTGCATTTGAAACTGTACCGCAAAATCAAATGGCCGGAGTGAGGGCTCAATCGATAGCGATACAGAATACGAAATCGATTTATCGATGTAATATGACACCTGTGGTTTGCAGTTCAGTACTTGACGCCAGGAAATGTTAGGGGCGCACCTAGGGGAGGTTGGGCAATGTAGAAAAATAAACAAGTATCCCGTGCCTTGGTGGACAAGATAGAATCAATGCAAGTGATAATTTGCTTGGCAATGAATGAGCGGGCAGCTAGCATTATCAGAGAGACCCAGTATGCCAGCTATTAGCAAATTACAGGCCAAGCTGTTGCAACCAGATCTCCCATACGGTGGTTCTGTGGTCCCCGACACCTGCACCTCATATTCTTTACGCCATTTCGTCCCCCCCTCTCTACTCATTGCCTTATGTCCATCATGCAGCCTATTACTTCTGATAACACATTATAGTGTTTCTACTTTGAATAGTGTGCAGGAAAATGTGTTGAACTCATCCTATCGTTGTTTTGCTTGAAATGCATGTTTGGCTTGGCTATACCTTCCATTTCTACTAGGGTTTTGGTTTTCCAATGGTAGGTATGATATCAACACCTAAGAAATATATACAGGATCGAATATTATTCGCAGTTTGAAACTGTAAGTTGTAATGAAGCAGAGTAGAAAGATCGTATTTGCCCTTTGAAATTTCAGGTCTATGGATGTCTGTTAACAGCATAGCTCAAGAATGAAAAATCGTATCCAAACGAAAATTTGGCCTATATTTGGGTTAGATATCTCCGGGTGTGACGTGAAGATAGGCGACAACTTTCTCTTACTTTGACTATCATTTTACTTTAAGTGAATGTCTCTTAGCGATTTTCTTAAAAACGGCTCTACCGATCTCCTTTTTAAAGTTTTATACAATAGGCCTTGACTACTAAGAGCTAAAATTTAGATCTGGAATTTTTTCGCAAAAATTTTCTGTAGTTAGTTACAAACCAGTTATTGTTTGCACTATAATTATCGTTTATATCCTGTCTCAGGCATTAAAACTTGCGTGGTGAACAATGCACCTTTGCATGTGGTTAAGGTATCTCAGTAATATCGTTTGTATGCGAAAGCTCTACTTTACACTGTGGCCACATTCTGTATCACAATATGAAGTGAGCAAGTCATGTTGTCCATACTTATGGTAGAGAAACTTATGAAAGTGTAACATATCAGATTTTTGTGAAACGCTGAACATTCTTGAACCGTTCCAAGTTTGAGAGTAAAAGCAATGCTACTCCAGGTCGAATAATCAAACCAGCTTCTTGATTAATCGACCTGAGTATTTTACGGACAATGTTTAGAAATTTGAGGAGAAGATCGTAAATTTCTACCAATTGTAACCGAAAGTGTATCTAAATGACATAAAACATATCCATTTTTAGCTATTATTTCTATTATTAGTTCATAGAAATGTAGGCCGCTTTCTTTACCAACATGCTTAAGTTGTAACTTATATAATAATATTCGTTTGTATGCGAAGGCTCTAATTTACACACACAAAAATGCAGACATGTGTCGGAAAATTGTATTTTTGTTCGACCACTATAATACTCTTATAAATGATATCCATAACGATACGGATATCCAATTTGACATAGGTGTCAAAATTATTTTCGAGTATTATCGAACACCGAACGATCTTGAAACCTTGAGAGTAGCAGCTGAAAACTGCTTAATGAATAGCTTGTATTTAAAATAAAATAATTTCCGTTCGTGTTAATTTTCATATCATACTAAAATGCAATCATTTCGTGTTTTCATAATCCGTCGGTTACAAGAAAACTAGCAAAAGGAAGCTTAGATTTGATCGACGCCGTAAGCTATCATCTGTCGTAGAAGACATGAACTACAACAACTAGCAACCAGCAGATGCAAAGGACAGCGCGGGCACTGTTTGAATGAATCTAAAATCTAACATTTTAAACATTTAGACTAATGAAGATCGAACAAAAACAGCCGTATGCATTACAATGTACTATTTAGGCCTATATTCAAAACGAGTAGGCCTATTAACTTCTGAAATTTCGACATCCTCACTTTGTAGACTCTCTATACTATTCTGCAAAATTTGTTTCATTTTTATTATTTACAAAGCTATAGGCCTATTATTAATTTTAGACGATGTAGGAATCTCTTTCTGCAACTGATATCCACGAAGTACTCGCTGCTTATTATTCACTTATCAGTTATATTAAGGAATCTGTAGTCTCTTTTAATTATGGTAATAATTTTATTTGAGGATACAGTTTTAAAAATGGCGAAATTTGACAAGAAAATCTACTCAAAGTTGATTTCACTTAAAATGAAGTGTCTTATAATTGAACGCAAAAAACGTTTTACTGATAATACAAAAAAGACAAATTCATTTTATTGGAATGTATTTGGTTTCAAACTATTCCAAGTTGTAAATTTCTCTTTAGTCAGAATGTTTTTTTTTCTGCTTCACCTAGGACAAAAGGTTATTTTTTGCGCTAATAAATAAAAATACCATATTTCATTGTTCAGCTTAGGCCTATAGTTTCTGTAGAAGAAGAAATAAGGCCTAATGAATAAACCACATTATCTATCATTAGCCTAATGCATTAGCCTATGTATTTTGCTTCCACTGTAACAATTGATTGCTCAATTTGTAAACAAATCCTTAAAATTCTTTCTTATTTTTCCGATGGGAGAAAACCACAGACGTTCGAGCACTGCTACAAAATAATACAAGACATTTTTGAAGTGTTAAGATTGCAATAATGCAACTTGAAGCTCCTGGCTTGATGAACCTGCCGCCCGCCCGACTGACTGTAACAAAACATAATTTTCCTGCAATGGCCGTAATGTTATTCAGTAGGTTACCCCAGTATGCATTTGGTCTGCCTATTTCAAGATTTAAAAGAAGTTTGCTCCAATGGTTAGCAAGAAATCCTTTTTATAGGCCTAATAGGCTATAAATAAATTTTTAGGTGCCTCTGTAATATTAAATGTAATTTTAAATGTTAATTGACTCTGTCTATACATTTGACATTCATGATGTTTACGACATAAATAATAATAATAATAATAATAATAATAATAATAATAATTATAATTATAATACTTATTATTATTATTATTATTATTATTATTATTATTATTATTATTATTATTATTATTATATAACTTACATAACTCGCTACCTACCAACACTAAAAATGTTACTTAAAGAATAATAAGTAAATAAAAAATAAAGAATAATAAATAAATAAATAAACAAACAATAATAAATAAATAAATAAACAAATCAAACACAGAACAGTCTACCTGGACTTCGATCTGTATTTAGCCTACGTTATAGCCACATAATAGGTCTAAATTATTTCTGTAAATGGTATTTCCCCAAATAATTAGTATTCAGCCCCAATTTACTTTGTCTTAAAATTTTATGATCTAACCAGTCATAGCAGCGTCCTATGAAGAATTCACTACAGCAGATTGGCTTAAACCCTAAATTAATTAATGTACGTTATTTGTAATTAAATAACGGAAAAAGACTTCGGTAGGAAAAAAATAAATTTTATGCAAAAGTAAAAATTAATTTAAAATAAATAAACTATGGCTCGTGCGACAAGAATGTGGTAGGCGAACACTACGTGTTCTGTTTACTATCTACGGTCAATGGCTGGCCAAGGAGCCTTTGGAATTGAAAATTTCGATAGGCTATAGGAGAACGGTCGTCAACACCAAAAACCACGCGGGCTATCTGGTGCTTCTGGCAAAGAAAGAAGAAACTCTGCAAGTCGGATAGGTTAGTGGAGACAGAAAGTAACTAGGAAATGGAACTAGACATGGACAAGTTCTAAGTGATGAGAATATTTCAAAGGGAAGAAACGATGCGATATGTCGCGGGAAACCGAGAACTGGAACATCTTGATCAGTTCAAGTACTTAGGAAATCTGATGACGACTGACGCCCCAATTCGGCATTCACAAAGAAAAAAAAATATTTATATAAAATAGGCCTACATAGGATACATACAGTAACATTCATAAAATGCTCCCTTGTTTTATATACCCTATAGGCTACTCTCAGAGACTCATAATTATTTTTAAATGTATGTAGTCATATATATATATAAAACCAAAAATGTTATTTTTTGTGTTTAAATTTATTTGTGTTTAAAAATTTAAATTATTGTTTTGAATCTTTGATATGTCATAAATTAATAAATAAAACTTAAAAAATACGGCATTAAATCACTTATTCTTGATACTGTTTCCTAAATATATTTTAATTGCATAATTAATTATGTATATAGGCCTATGTAGGCCTATTATGTAACAGGGGAGCAATATTTATGAATAGGATTTGAGGAAGAAATTGATCAAGTGGAGCGTAGTTTTAGGCTACACGGATTGGAAACATTTAAGTACCTGGAAAGTTCTAAAATTTGAAGGTGGAGAAGAATGGAAGAAATAATATGTAACAACGTGACTCTTCTCAGAACGAAAAGAGATCAATCCTTAACACGAAAGCAATCTGGATAGGCGATTTCTCGAGAAGAAATTGTCTCCTGCATGACATCATCGAAGGAAAGTTGGAGGGAACTCCATGTCTTCAAAGAAGAAGAATCCACTGCTACACGATTTAGATGAGAGAAGAAAATATGCCTACTGGTTACTGAAAGAGGAAGCAGAAGATAAGAGGAGACTGAGGGAGGAATCTGCAAATCAAGTCCAAGGACCTGCCCGTGTGCAGAACACTTGAAACTTTTTCAGTGCTACTAACGTAACCTATTTTCGTCGTCTAAAATATTATTTAAAAGCAGAGAATAACATTAAAATCATAACTCTTTATTTAAAATATGATGATTTTTATGGAAGTTTTGGGATCGTCATTTACGGAAAACAGCTATTGCAGGAAAAAAAATCCCAATTGATTTCAAACTTAGTGCCCACTGATGATTTCGCTTGATGAATGTCTCATTACCAGTGCATAAATGTTGTTCTGTATGGGTTAACAATAAAGTACTTGTTGATTTTAAGCACAAGCACAAGTTTGGTTTACGCTGGCATAACCAAGGGGTTGGCGAGAGCCCCGTAATTTTTCATTTTTGTTTCCATATCATAAATGGCAACTTGGAATACAAATCTGGAAAGAATAATTATTAAAACATTATGCTTGGAAATAAGTAGACAGGTTTAAAATATTTCCAGTAAAGTAATAAAGTGGTTATTTTTGTTTTATGAATTTTACCTAAGGAACCGAACAACTTCCGTTCTGATTTATATTCATAATGAATAACAAATTCGACTTTCTATTGCTGCGAAGCATTCAAGTAATTTTTTTAACGACAATTTATTATATTATTGGCGGTGACATGATTGTTATGGTATTTATGTTTAGATATTTGTCATTAACAAAAGCTCATTATTTTGTGTTTATAGGCCTATAAATATAAGTTTATTAAGTTATTATAAGTTTTAAGTGATAGGCTGTATTCTGCTAATTTGTGATAAAAAAAAACTTAAAATGAATTATTAAAACCTATGAGAACAATATAAAGTAATTTCATTAATTGTTCATTGTGATTACTTAATTAATTTGTATGGACCTGTAATGGCTTGAAAAGTAGCCTACATAGGCTAATAAAAAATACGAGGTAAGTTATTGCTGGAGCTAAATCTGTTGAGAAAAAAACAGGAAAAATACTAAATTGGGAGCAGAAGAGATTTGCACATTAGGATCAATAAATTACAATTAACATTGAGCATAATGTATATAAGTTAGGTCAATTCATATCGCTTCATAATAATGCAGCGTAGACTATTATGTAGGTCTGACATTTTATTAAGACCGTAGAAGACGTTAAAATCACAAAATCGAGATTTTCGAAGAATGAAGTAGTATTTAATTTATCTTTTTCGCAGATGTAGGATTATAACTTCGGTTTATTAAACTGTTTACACGGTTTCAATTTCTTGATTCCATAGATATCATTTCTTTGTTAAACAGAAACAGAAGGCATTCCATGACGCATTTCAAGATTTCCAAATACCGGTAGGACCATGGCTTCATGGCGATGCAAGACGTAAATTCATAAAGAACTAAGTTACGCAATTAGACTCACTACCTCTATATTAAAAATATTCCAACGAATAATATTTGTGTAACTACGTCTCTATATTTTTTTCTTGCCTTTCTTACGCATGCGTTGGATATGGTTTTAAGTGAGTGAGTTCAACAAAATGGCGTTCTTAACTTAGTACACTCTTTTGACTCAACTAGAAAATCTTGTTAGCCATGTTAATAAATAAACAAAAAATAAATAATGGATCTGTTCATGGCACAAATAAGAGTTCACTATTATGCATATCATGGAAGCCCTTAGGGTTCTGGCGGTTAAGACTCCAGGAATTTTAGACTGATGGCACAGGAAAAAGTAGCCTAGACACCGACCGTCTTTACTAGTAGCCTAATTGGTATTTAAAATTAAAAAGGATTTTGTAACTCATTAGTAGGCTAGTTTTTATACTAATTTTGTTTTTTGTTATGATTTTCAACATTTAAATTTTAATAAATTGGATCTATAGCCTATGCCTGATTTATATTTCAAAGACTGATAACTTCAATACACTAAATTATTTATAGGTTATATTAACACGGTGATATAAAATTCTTAATCCGTATCTTCCAAACAGAATAACTAGTCAACGGTTTTACTGCCATTCTTTTTCTATCGCAATACTGAAATATAGGCCCTAATTAAAATTGGAGCATCCTATGAGGCCTATATGTAGTAGCCGTAAACAGTTTTAATTTACTAGCCTATACGTGATCTTAATTCTGGCAGAATTAGCATCCGTTAATATTGAAATAGGCCTATTAGGCCTAAATAAATAAATAAATTAGAACTATATGCCTACTGCGTGAGCTTCAAGGGACAGAAAAGTCACCATGGTATATTTGTAAACGTTACATTGCTGTGAGGAAAATAAGAATTATCTGTCCTACTAACTTACATATTCCAGTTATTAGGCTACTTTCGACTTATTAGGCCTAAGTAATATTTCGATAACTGGTTAAGATTTCTTTATTAATCAGCTGCACTGTAAATCAATAAAAAATTTCGTCATTAGGCCTAATTCAAGTATGATAGACCTGATGAAAATAACATTTTGTAGGCTATGATCAGAAAGGCCATGCGCATGTGAGATATTGGCGTGAAAATTCCAAATAAAATATTATTACTTGGGCCTAGGCCTATATAGCTTATGTACAGGCTAAATAGCGTTTATAGAGGGGGAGAAAGAATAGGGGGAAGAGAGCATAGAGAATAAATAGTAGCGACGAGAGATAGAGAGAGAGAAGAGAGGATATCGACATTAAAATTTCTATATTCAAACAACTCGGAAAACAGTTATTTTTCTCTTGATTGGCCTGTTTAGAACGGCACTGAAGTAGTCTGCCTAGAAAACTCCAATACCTGTGCCTATAACAATGTAAATTCAATACCCTATACTATGTAATGATTAAATTAACAATACCCGTTATTAGAAGAAGATTAATAAGAAAAAGGTAAATTCAAACATTTTTTAAGATATCTAATTAACTTTATTGAATTTGAACTTCATTAGAAACGAAACATTAAATTAAAATTGCTTCTAGCTGGAAATATAAAAGGCTTAATGCGTTTTTCTTAGTATTGAGAAGATAGGTCTATAGAAAATATTCCATCAGGGTTCCTAGTAAATGGATTCGATTGATACAGAATGCTCTGATGCATGATAATATGAGTAAGCCTACTGACCATGTAAAATCAAAACTACAGTACAGTCCAGCTATTCCGAATCCCGCGATTCCGAAAATCCGCCTATTCCGAACACAGTTCAGAAAAATACCGATTTTTTAAACATAAAAACAGGAGAAATTAAAAAGACGCTTGATGAAAACGCCTGAAACCAAATTGGAATGAAAGTTGGCACTTAATTTACGCCTTAAGAAGTCAATACATTGATATTATTCATGAAATCCGCCTATTCCGAATTCCCGCTAAACCGAACGGTGTTCGGTCCCAATTAGTTCGGAATAGCGGGACTCTACTGTATTTCATTAGAGTCCAGGTTTGAATAATTAATAGGTATGGTTTTGTGGTTATTACGCAAGTTAAGCTTGTGACCGTCGCCATTGTGTCGGAATTTTATCCTGCAGGAGTTCTTTTACATAGACCTACAGATAAGGAAAAAAATGCGGACCGACTCTAGTAGGGGGGAAAAAAGCGGACCGACTCTTGTAGCTGATGTCAGAGCCTTGTTCACACCAGTGTCCATTTTCTAATGGGTTTCGAAATGGGCTAAGTCGACAGTTGACACTAGAACAAATTTCAATACATTCCCTGCTACCCTGTGAATGCCGCTAGGCATGCGCAGTGGCTCATATCGGTAACTTGGATATTTTAGTCGGTCCGCTTTTTTCCCTACCTGTACATGTAGCCTAAATCTACAGACATGGGCCTGTCACATGTAGGCCTATACACACATAAATAATTTCAACATGGTCCCAGATTAAATCCACGTAAGGCCTATAAGCCTATGATCGTATGTTTCATATTTGAACGCCTGCCATATTTAAGGATGGTTAATGCAAGACTTCTAGTTTCTGAACTTTAGGCATATATGTAGCCTGTAATTTTATAGAACCTCAGAGAAATATTAATATTCTCGAATCCTGTCTTATTATTTCGTCCAAACACTAGCCTATCAAACGAGCAAAGTCTTGTTTAAATCAGATAAGGAATATGACACAGCCAATGGTATGGAATAGGATACCGTTCATTGCATAGGACTATATCCATATGGGAATAACCTACAGGCTTATGTATAAGTACAAATATGTGTTTGTGTTTCTTTGTGAAACATATAGGCCTAGGCCTACTAGGCAATGAAAACAGAATTTAGTAGTATCAATGCGAAAGCCTACAACAACAGTCCCTGATTAAAGTAAATATCAAATTCTTATTATAAATTAACGTAATATTTTACACCAATTAATTATGTAGGCCTAATTGATCGCTTATGCATATTTGTTTTTATAGGCTAATTATTAGCTAATTCATTAAAGTTAGTCATAATAGTCTATTATTATTTTAATTACTGAGGCAACTTATTATGTAAATACACCTATAGGCCTACGCTGGCATGATACTAAAACAGGTATAGGCCTACCACGATGATAGGCTGGACCAAACGGGAAATTTTATTTGAGCTTAGTTTACTTTATTAGCCTACTTTCAATTTTCAATTAGCAGTTTTTCCAGCTGAATTTTAGCCACTGAGGGGGTGAAAATTTGAATCATTCCTCTAAAGCAATTAAACCTTTTAGCCTAATTAGACTATGAAAATGTCCAGCAATAAGTTATATTTACCCTAGTACAATCCATAAAGATTATTCTCATGCAAAAAAGTGATGCATACGTAGTCTATAAAGACACCCACAAATTAATATAGACTTAGGCCTTTATAGGACAGACAAGGGGAAAACACTTTAATTCCAACTTATTAATCTGCTTAATGTTAATTTTGTTGTATAGTTCTGATTTTCTTAAAAATACGTATATAAAGTATAAACTTCAGAAACCCTTGGAAAAATTAACTGATATGGCATCCTTTGGACGTACCTACATTTACGTTAATGTGTAAGCCTATAACATTTAGCCTAGTGCATCATTCACATAAACACGATTACATAGCAGAATAATTTGCATTATAGGCCTAGATGTGTATTACTGATGTACTGCGGACATTTACAGCTTCTGATAGCCCATAGGCTGGATGTTGTAGATCTAGGCTCACATCAAATCTTTGTTCTATTAAATCTCAAATACTTTATTAGGCCTACATTAGGCTTTTACAAGAATAGTGTATATTAATTTCTGTTAAATAAATAATAGGCAAGGTGACAATTTTATTGGATATGATTCACAAGTAGGCCTAAAACATGACCATTTTTGCATTCTGGTTGACTAGTGTACAGTGTATGGTTTTATAATTTATGTAGCCTAAATATAAATGAACAATAAGCTAACTTACACAAAAATTACAGGATGATTGTCAAAGATAGTTCTAATCGGATGAGCGATTTCTCTTGAATAATTTTACGAGGCTTAAAGGACCAAAAGCTAAGTTCTTTCTTATTCTTTCTTATAAAGTGAAACATTAGTAGGCTATGAATAACAAACTTATTTTCTGGGATTACCAAAAGTTTTGTTCCCAGCTGCGGGGAAATAATAAGCCAATTGAACGCGGCCTACTTCCTCAGAAAAGATGTAGTTATAGGCCTAAGATTTATTATTCAAGTTTGTATCCATGAAAGCCTAAGATACTGTAAGTTATATGATCAGCAAGCTATGTTTTGTGAGGTTCTAAGCATCCACTCTTGACCAGGATATCAGAGGAATAATTGGGATGATATTTTTTCAAAAGTCCACCAAGTCTGACAACTGTTGCCTCAATATAATCTTTCATTGTAATCAATTTGCGAACTCTTCCAGATAAAATCCATTACATTAACAGGTCTAGCAAATGTTAGGGTAGACATCTTCATAGAGACAGCCGATTTAACAAACCGGGAATGGCGACTATTGAATTACCATCATACGCATGGTGTACCTTCCCATTATTATAAAGCTGCAGCCGCGTTTAAATTGAATCGGCACTACAAATTACATAATGCAACATAATGGAGTGTCAGAATAATTGGGTTTTGCCAACATCTTAGCACCAAGACCTAACCACATCTCAGAAATAAGTTAACCTCCGACCCAAGTACTCACCTCTGCCACTCCTGCCGACGAACCTGAGGTCATTAAACTTGGCCACCTGGTTCTTCATGACAGCCGTACAGTTGCGAAGTTCTGCACAGAAGTTCTCGTCGTTTCCCGCCCTGACAGTGACGAGGGTGCCGTCTAGGACGTCTCCTAGAGCCACCACTTTGAAGGCGACGGGAAGAGTTTTGTTGGATCGCCAGTGAGTTGGCAAGGAGGAACAGAGTAAATAAGGACTCCCCGTCTTCACAAGTTCTCCAGGATGCTCAGCTTGTACTTCTCGGAGGACCCGCTCTGTCCACCAGAGTTCCTCCGTGCCTCCGGACGAATTTCCTCCCCCAGCGTCGTTGTTAGGGTCCGTGGTGACGCTTTCGGCCATGGTCCGCAACCGTTTCTTGCAGCTAGCGTAGCCGTCTTCTTCTTCGGCGCAAGCTGCAGTGGACACCGGTGCTAAGAGACCCGGCAAATGCATTGGGGGAATTTCGCTCCAATCCACTCCTAGCACACAGAAGCTATCGGTTTCCGACACTTTTAATACTTTTAGATAACACTTTTAGAAATCACCCGACACATTGTGCGATGAGTCAAAAATTACATTTCTGCCGTTAGATTTTGTTTCTGTAAGTCGTCGTTTGAGTTTCGACACAAAGGAAAGTACATTTCTGCCACTGTCACTGGAACGGATGCAGCAGTTCAGACTTGTTCCTAATATTAACACAATTCTGAGTATATTTTGAAAAATTGACTGCGAAATTACTTGACAACTATTTTTCCTACACTGTTATAATGTCAATAATAACATTCCTCTTCTAGGAAAACACTTGGAACAATGTGAAGCGAACACAAGGACAAGTTAGGGAGCTTGTAGAGAACACACAAATGCTAGTTGACAGGTGTGGTAGAGTCACGCGTGCACTTGTGTCGTGCCATGTGGTGTTGTGTGCGTATGTCCCGTGAAAACGTACTGCTTGGCGCGAAGTCGCAGCCAGACTATGCCGCTCTGTCCCAATGTACCTCTCATCGGCGGGTTGCGGTTTTCCCATGATTGAGTCAGACCAATTCTCTATCCGGTTGGCTACCATGTGCGCATGCGTCACTAAAGAGGCGTCTCTCAACTCCGAAAAATAACATCTCTTCTCTTTTTATTTATATGTATTTTTAACTCAGCTAAGGTACCTACAGTTCATGAAAATTTATCTTGACCCCCAGGAAAATATTAGCTCAGTAAATATTTAATGGATTTTTCTGACAGTCGAAGGCATAGGCGTAACCAGGGCGACCATATGGGGAGAGGGGGACCTCCCCCGGAAATTTTTAAAAATTAAGATGCACAGTAACGAGTTTTAAGCTCCCCACGCTTTATACTCGTATTAAGTAATTTATAAGCAGGCTTAAAGAAATTGTACAATTTTCCTTTTTTAACCAATGGGGGGGGGGTTAAACCCCCAACCCCCCCCCCCTTGTTACGCCTCTGGTCGAAGGTAAAAGAAGCATTTTAACGGTAGACGATATTAATTAAAAGGAAAAAATTACACACTGAGTGTTATAAAATTTTGACGCTCCAGGGTGACTAACTCTGATTGCTTCGCATGGAAAATACTCTTTTAGTTACGAATAATTGCATATGGTTATTAAATAGACTCGTCTGATATTATTTGAAAATGTTAAAATCCATTACGCCTTTTTAAACGCTCAATACCATACATGTTGGCTGAAAAAACATTGTTCATTCCATCTCTTACATTGGCAGCCATGTACGTGAAATCTGCGCAACTGCATACTAGCTGGCAGAAGAGTTCACTAACAGCTGTAAAGCTCTCAAAATGGCTGCAACGTACATACTAAAAATTATTTCACAAATATTAATGCCTTTCTAAAAAATAGTTTTGCCTATATTATAGGCCTACGTGGTAAAATGATTTTATTTTGATCGTAGGATTGCTTCAATCGCCCTACTGGCTCGTTCCGCAAACATAACTTACCTACTTGCAAAATAAAACCCTTCTTTTAGCCCTTGTAACATAAATAACCATTAGCTACTTCTCAAACGAAAACGACTGAACGTCATACAATATTAGAACTATAGACTCATAGCTTGTGCTATCGCAATTACCTAATCATTAAAATAGCTTATTTTATTTCGTATGTTTGTTCTGTTCCCTTTATTAATCTAACTATCAATGTATCGGTGAAATCAAAATGTACTATTGAATGCCGTATCGACTTCAGTGACATTTATTTGTAATAAACACATAACACTGAAATACAAGTTTCTTAGAAATGTTATTTTAAACAATTTTACATTACAGCTTGTTAAATTAGGACTTGAATTGCCATATTGTAACACTGAAGGACAAATTCAAATTTAATTATTTCCCTTGAGTAAAAATATGCAGGTATTTTATTTTTCATTCATCATATAACGTCCAATGCAGACAAGTCCAACGTAACATCAATGTCCAACAAACTATATTGTCCGGTTAAGTAATAGAACAATAGAAACAAGATTCATTATATAATTCAGTAAGTCATGAAACTAAATGCTCTTGAAGTTAATTTAAATTAATTTAACATTTTTTTTAAATTTTGTCTCACCATTGAGATTTAAATTTTGTAAGAAAATTATTTCTTAGTTTTGAGATTATGTCAGAAATAATCTTCACCAAAAAGGATAAACCAATTACGCCGACTACTGTTTTCAAGAAGATTTCAAATACAGTAGATCTAAAAACACTTAACCGTATTAAATTATCATGAAATGGGGATTTACATAGATTTGAGTCTCGACGCCTAAATAAAGTATGATCGGATCAGATTGATCGTGCTTAAATCCATGAAAACACTTACCGTATTTAGATAGATTTCCGTTTACTAAGCACATGTTTCGGGATCAACACATAAAGTATTTTTTCAAGTTGATTTAAATTCTCCATGAAAATATTGTAGGCCTACATGTTGACCTACTTTATTTGCAAAGTTCCGATAACTCTCATTTAAAAAATCTTAAATATAACGTCAAAATATTGGAATATTAAAATAGGAGAGGATGCTAGTTGTGTAGCAAAATCACATAGGCAGAACTTTATGGAACCGGTAACTAAAGACAATAATAGTGATCACCAACGTCCACCAAATGCAGTAGAGACACAAGTTAAACAAATAATTTGGACAAGGGATTGAACAAATTAAACAATGCCATTTAGTTCTGTGGCTTGTAAAAAAATTAGACAAGTAGAAAATGAAGTCTTCATGCCTTTATGTCAGAAAAATTATCTGGTTAAAATATCGTACCAAGAAAATAGGCCTAAACATCGGCCTCACAGTGTATGCACGACAAGTTGGAGTCTTATTATTTAAATAATTTCTTTTAAAAATAAATGTTTGTGTAACTCTTCCAGTTTTTCAGTAATCAGTTTCTTCCAGTTTTGTCAGTAGGGTCAGTTTCTGATTGGACATTCAGAAATAGGAAATTTCACATAGGCCCTTACATGTATTTATTTCTATTTGAATTCTGTGTGGGGCCTACTGTTTGTTTAACATACATCTATTTGGTGGATGTAGTCAACAATAGGTCACTATTATTGTCGGATTCACCGCAACGAGTCCACCGCTGTGTCAGAGGGGTTGCGTTCGTTGCCTTCACGCAGATCCTCTCCTATTATAACATCTGTGTGATATTTTGTTGCTAAAAGATAGTACAAAGAAGGAACAACAAATACCTTACGAATTCTACTGTACTGGTGCTATGATAGACACCAACTGGATAACAGTCCCATAGGCTATACCCATGCAACGAGGGACATCAAACTACGCAACACCTAGTTTACGAATAGGCCTACATAATTCTGGAAAATAACAGGAAAATACTAAGGATAGCAAGTCGCACTTAGAGGTTGAAGCTGCCAATTACAAACACAGAATTAACGACAAATTCACAGACGAGATTTATTAATTCAATTAATTTTATCCAACTTCAGTAGCATATATATAGTCTATAACTAAAAGATAACTAATGGCAGGCAACAATATTTTACAAATGGTAGACTACATGATTACTACTGAAGAAGGATAAAATCAAATGAATTAATAAATCTCGTCAGTGAATTTGTCCTAATTCCGTGTTTGTAATTGGCAGTTTCAACCTCTAAGTGCCTATATACAGTAGTACTCCAAATATCCGGATTTGTTGGGACCAGACTCGAACCCAATAATCAAATATTCGGATAATTCATTGAAAATATAATTTCTTAAGAAAAAAAAAACTAAATTGTACAGTACTGTACTTACATAAAGTTTCCGAATGCTCGGGGTTGCAAAAACCACTTGAATACGGCCTCAAGATGATCCGGATAGTTGGCGATTTTTACTGTGTGTGTATATATAGGCCTATATTAGATAGTCATCAAATAAATTCTCACCTCTTAGCAACTAATAATAGAAGCCTGCGGGCAATATCAATAGACATAGACAGATGTAAGAGATAGCCAAAATCAGAGACAGACTTCGCCACGGAAGACGTGTGATTTTTTTTTTTTTTTTTTTACTTTTCTTTACTTTGCACATTCGTGTACATTTATTCTAATTAAGTTAAGGGAAGTAATAGAAGTAATAGCCTATACATTTTACAGGAAAATGAATCTTGGGTGAAGACTATTTCTACCATGTCTCAAAATTCACAATATTCTTCCTTTACCTACTACATAATAGTAGGCCTACAGATAGTGCAGATAGAGAACGTAAAAGCTTTGAAAAAATATGCATAGGCCTACCTTATATTCCTTACTTTGTATTCCAAATTACTATAAATTCATGAAGCATCGCAGCTGACGCTGATAAAAACAAAAGACCCTTTGAAGGTTTATTTAACAAATCTATGGCCTCCTGATTCAGTGGCTATCCTGAACTGAATTGTAACTTGCTGTACGGCCAGTTGGTATCAAGCATTACAGCATACTACATAAGCTGGAATGCTGTTGCGAAAAATATGAAATCCGACCAGTTATTCGAATATTGAGAAGCCCTATTCCTGAAGTTGTGAAAATAGCAATATCCTAATGATCGTGGACCAAATTAAAAAAATGCAATCGAAATAATTTTTACTTTTAATGGCTATCTAAAAAGCTATTTAAATAAAATTACTCTACAGTATTAAATAATGTTAACATCAGTTCACAAACACTGCATTTATAGACTCTGAAATAATACGAATTAAGCTTAACCGTTAGATTGGGCTTCTTTAAGTTTTGCGTAGTTTATGTTGTAAGCTTAATAGGCCTATGTGTTCATAACGAAATCCAAGAATCCATTTTCGAAACATCATAATTTCCTTGTTTTGAAATTTTCATACAATCTCTACGCTTAAGTCTCAAGGTAGTGTGCCGGATATTCCCATATTTTCAGTAGAATTGAAAGGTTTCCATAGATGCTATTTTTACTATTCATATCCGCTTACATATCATTGTTTGTTATGTTTATTTACAACTGATAATTATCTTAAGTGTTGAAACTAATGAATTACCTGGAATCTCTAAACTTACTTCACACTGATGGACTGACTGCATAGACTATCACAGGAAATGGAAGTTGACATAGACGGGTCGACATTTTCCAAGTTGTTTCTCCTTTGAGGAATGTTTGCATCCCTTAGAAAAAAAATACAGAGAAAAATAATTTTAGCGATCACAATGAAGCTATTAATTTAATTTACCTTAACAAAGTTACTCTGTATCACGTGTTAGATACAGGCTACATCTGATTCCTCAAATTTCACCTAAAATCTCCACTGACTTTTCATATTTTACTTTCCAAACATTGGTATGAATCATTATAGGCCTATTTGAACCTGAAAGCCAGTTTTTGTACCATCCAATGGGGTTTTAATTTCTATTGAAAGTAATACCCATGCCAATTTGAAAAAAAAAAACTATGCATGAGAAACAATAGAAAGAAACACCAGAAAGAAGAAAAGAAACAAAGACAAATATTTTGGAAGAAAAAACAAAAGGATTTTACATGGATAGTGGCATGACGATCCGGATAAGGGGAAGGGATTGGGATAGATCTGAATCTTAGATCTCTTAGTGCACGTCCATACCAATGTTAGTGATTTAATCTTCTAAACTCTCATAAACAGGGCCCGGATTTTTAGGTTTTTATAAACCTTGTTTTAGTTTTTTAAACTATTTTTTAAAAATAGTTTATTTTAGTTTTTGCCATTTTCAGACAATTTTAAAGTTTTACTTTAGTAAGTATAATAAATAGGCCTACATTGAAAAGATATGTTAATTAATTTTATTTTCTCTTCAATTCCCATGTCTCTGAAGCACAAAATTTTAGAAATACTTAAGCTTAGTTTTAGAACTACCCCTGTCATTTCCAACTGCACCACAAACACAACAAGAACCTTTTCAACTGTACAATCAACTTATAGAATATTTAACTTTCCGCGTCTTGCTGGAGCAATTAACTTACTGTGAATAAACTGCAAGTGTATAATTTGCTTACAAAGAAACCGGGGATTTCGGTTCACTTAAGATTTCCTTTTCCGGAATAATGGGGCACAAAATGATAAAATTACACAACACAATGCCATATTTTTTCTTACAAAATAATATACTGGCAACAATGAGCAAAATGAAAAATATAGGCAGACATTTAAAAAGTAATTTTTAGTAGAGCAATAATAATTAGATTGATTATTATCATTATTATTGTTATTTTATCGTATTTCACTTCAAAAGCAGTTTTAGACATTTTTAGTTTTTAACGTCTTATTTAGCCATTTTTAGGTTTTATAAGATTGGACTACTAGACTGCCTTGACAATGAAACGAATAATTATGTTAAATTATCACGGCTAGGTGGCAAGGAACAAAATAGTTTAAAACCTAAAAACCCGTGCCCTACTCATAAATATATTAGTATTAGTATGAAACTTAAATTTTAAACAATAGGCTTAACAATAAGCAGATAATACACTTAAAATAGCTACTACTAATATTCACGCTGAAAGAAAGAGTTACAGCAGGTAGCCCCAAATTACAATTTGGCAAATCCTGTTCACGTAAATTTAGCTTTACTGTTTACAGGAAAAGTAAAATACTGATAGGTCTATGCATGAACACGTGTAACAGAATAAGTTTTTCTTCTGTGTGGTGTTGATGAGACTGCATAAGTTCTGGGAAGTTTCCTGTACAGATTTCCGGTACAGGTAGCTTTGAAGGTCGACAATCTGGACTGGACGGAAATGTTTCCATGAGAACATGTCCGTTTATCGACAGATTATAAATGGTTTTATCCCCTCCAACTCATTGATCACTTCATAATGCTATTAAAAATCATAGAAAACATATTATTTTTAATTTTTAAAAATAGACCATAATTTGAAGTCATTTAAGGCAGTAGGGATAACTGAAAAAAAGAGCATTGAGTAGGCATAAACAAGGTCTAGACCTAAACTAGTACAAGTAAGTTATTGAGCAACATAGCGACAACGAGTAAGGCTTATGGCTTGCATCCGGGAACCATGGGTTCGACTGCCGGCCTGGGTAACGCAGTCAGTTTGTCGCTGGCTTACTGTGCTCAAGACTGCGGGTTCGTTCCCTGTTTAGCCCGATTGGCAGACCCAGGTCTGTAGATTTGCATGCCTCTAAAAGAACTTTTGCGGGCCAAAACTGCAGCACACAGGCCTAAACTGTAGGGCATACCGTCGTTCAGTAGCATATTTACAAAACCATAGCAAACTATGTTTACTCTTAAATGTTTTAAAATTGCAGATATTTTATCGTAATGTGTAATAGAATAGAAGAAAATAATATAAACAGAATGACAAGAGAAAATGCATTCGGATAATTGACCACAGGCCGTAAAAATGATCTAGGCCTATGTAATTAAAAAGATCGATGATGCCTACCGGCCTGACAAGTGACAAGGATTTCATTCTTTTTTATGGACTAATAAATCTGGTTTTAACTATCGATTCTCATCCTTCTCATCCCTTAAAGCCCTAATTCATTTAAAATTAATCTGTCCTCAAAACGTTTGCTCTGCATCAGAATTCCTTTGTTCTTAGACCAGGACTGTCTTGATAGGACGTTACTTAAGGACTGGCAATAATAACGATATTAATAAGTAACAACAACAGTAGGCTTAATAATAATAATAATAATAATAATAATAATAATAATAATAATAATAATAATAATAATGATAATGATAATGATAATAATAATAATAATAATAATAATAATAATAATAATAATAATAATAATAGTGACGGCTTCGATGTACAAAGGTAGCGTGCTCTCCTCTGGATCCGAAGGTCGCTGGTTCAAAGCTGGCCGAATCTCATAGATCTATCCCGGGCACAAGTCTTGTGAGGGAGGAATTAGGGCTTCTTACGTGAAAATTGTATCAAAGATTTACGGCACGTTAAAGAACTCTAAATCTACTCAGAGCCTCTGGACCAAACTTCGCGATCCTTTCAGGACCAAATAATATCTTAGGCTGTAGCTTATTCTCATGTAGCTTAGTTTCCTGCAGCTAGCAGCTGTTCATCGAGGCAATAGGCGATAGGCTGTAAGGCTGTCCCTCTGTCTCTTTAGCCAAATAAGCGTAACCAAAATTAAACTGTAAATGAAATCCATGCATTTCGTCCCTATGCTCCTTGTATGAGTGAAAAAGAATTCCATTCAAATAGCTGACCGAGCAAAGCAAGATCCTGTTTTTACTCGGCTGTTCAGCATTTCGCCTGTTTGTAAATTTGTGTGTTATGCAGTTACGACCAAATGCCTTGTTCGATTTTATTCCAGTTTGGCATCAATAGTCCTTGAAATCGTTAAAAACGACATGTTTGTAAGGATTTTTGTATTCCGTTTCATGATGAAGAGCTTACTTTTTTAGACGGGAGTAGTAATAGTAATAATAGTAATAATATTAATAATATTAATAATAATAATAATAATAATAATAATAATAATAATAATAATAATAATAATAATAATAATAATAGGGTAATAGTTTAAGTAGTAAGTATAACTATAATAAAATACTCTCCCGAACACTAGAAGTAATGAAACAAAGGTGTGTCGTTTATGCTTCGAATTAGGCCAATTTTAAAACCAATTGAGAATATTATAGGAGAAAAATTCCTCCGACACTGGGACTTGAACCCAGGACTTTGGCTCTACCAACTGAGCTAAGCCAGAGTTCAATTCACAGCGCCAGATGGAACCTCTCTCCTAAGGAATTTTTCTCCTATAATATTCTCATGTAATGTCCAACAGAGACACAATAATCTGTGATTCATGAATGCTTATATATTTAAAACCAATTGTTTGATTTTATATCAACTTGATTCAGTTGTTCACGTAGTAAAATTTAATTAGACTAAACTCTGGGCTCTAAAACCTACTGTCGTGTCAGCTGTTGTAAGGTTTTAAGGCCCTAGGTTTCGGCTCAAAGTCATTATTCAACAAATTTGATAGAAATTTTGACAGTGAATTAAATGTCATTAAAATAAAAATATACAATACCGTTGAACCCCCTAAAAAATTTGTGGGAGTTGTGGCAAAAAAATGTTATGACAAAAAAGTTAATGTTTAAAAAATGCAGGTTCCTCGAAAACAATGCAAACCAAACATCCAAGTGATTAAATTATTTCTTGGAATGTAAGAAAGATCGAGGGAAAAAATTAGTTTATATTTAAGAGTTAGGCCTACCTGTTACCACCATAGAACTATTTATTAATAATGATAATGTAGGCTACGGCTTAAAATTTCATTTCATGTTCTTTGATTCTCAAGACATCTTTGTTCGTGTTCAAATTACAGAAAAAGAAAAGGATAATTTTTTAAAAATCTAGAAAAGATGTAGGCCTACACGAATATTTTTCTATGAAATTTCATGAATTTTTGCTGTTTACAGCACTGGCGGGATGTCTTTTAATTACTTAGGCTTACAATTTATTTCTTCGAAATACGGTACATGTATTCTTTTGTAATTGCAATTGAGCATTTTCAGAACTTTTAACCATCGGAATAAAATGCTCCAACCATTTCCAATAACAACATAAACAAAAAACAAAGGAACATGACATGGAATGGAGTGCCATCAAACAAATATGAAACATCATGCAGCCAAAATAAAACCAAGAAAAAAAAAAACATTAAAAATAGGGAGTACAGGATACACCGGAAACATAAAAACCAGTAACAGCCAAGCCCACTGACAGTCAAAAAGAATGCATACCCGGCTCTTTAAACACGTTTTATTGTTATTAGAAAGACCGAAGTATGGGCTACAGTTGGTCCTAAAATGTATACACATTTCAGTAGCGTTTATTCCTGCTTATTTTAAAAATCCGATTTTAATTAGACCTATAGTAGTAAAGTTCATTAATATGTTTTCTCGAAAACGTATAGGGGAGGTCTTGGTAAGATGTACGTGGCATATTGCTTTAAAGTATCACTCGATGTTTCCAATTTGTTTCCCAATGATGTTCTACCCTCTTGTGGATAATAGAAATAAGTTAGGATACCGGTAATTGGAAATCTGTTGCCCCTTGCAATCGTACACGAGAATCAGTGATAACAATATGGGTAATCTGTGGAGCATTGCTTGCAATATTTGGGAGAATGCAGCAAAAAGGCACTTATTCCATTGCCAATATCAACAATAAACCATTTAATTGAGCATTTGGTAATTCCGCTGAAAGGCGAAATAGTTTATAGCCTAACAATCCAAATGTCTTCGGGGATGGAGAATTGGTGCCTACTCAGACCAGAGACTCTATTGCCTTGTGAATTTGAAGAACGAGTAGGCTTAAACACAAATGAGAAACCAACACTTACAGAAGAACCATCTGCAGTGGAAACTACCCAAAATATCAATCCGAAAACTATGACCTGTTCATTTTACGACCCTTCACCTGAAACTCTGGAAACAAAAGCCCCCAAAGTACTGAAGTTCCAACCAGCAAGGATCTGCAGAATCTAAACTGTTCATTAAATGTAAAATAGAGTAGTGGCTGTCCTGCCAAAATATCTCTATTGAATTCGGAAGATGGATGAGGTAAATACAGAGAGCCTACACATGAAACGTTTGTGGTGAACCGTCCACAGAACTCAAACAGAGGACTGAGTATTGAATTACATTCTCGACCAAACCATGTGGCGATGTTTTATTTTAATGAACATGAGTAATTCAATAAAATATAAAAAAAAAAACATTACATAGCCTACTACAGATAGACTATGTTTACTCGCATAACATACCAATCATAGGCTATTTCAAATGTAGCCTACATGTACTGAGCGTTATTGGATGATACAGTTTTTGAAGAATCTTTCATATGCGTCGCCTCAAAAATCACATGAAACCAGAAATTAAAGATCAAAAGCATAATGATTTACATAAAATAAGATGACATTTTTATTCATGTATTAGAATTGTCATTTGTGGAAAACAGCTATTCTACGAAAATTTCCCCTTCGATTTCAAGCTTAGTACCCTCAGACGATTTCAGTTGATGAATGTCTTATTTCCAGGATTACAATTAAACTTAATAAACGCAAAACGGTATTGTTAGAACCCAAACGAATGGGTATACAGTAGGGCTTTATATACATTGTACAGTAGGTAGATTACCGGTACGAGGGATGAGCATCGATAGTTAAAACATAGATGTCACGATAATATCGACCTGAAAACATCGATGTATAGCATATTAAAAAGAAAGTAATTGTTTCAGAAAATTAGGCAAAATTCATAAATAAACAAATATTTCCATGAAAAATATCAATGTTTTGGGAAATTAGGCTGCTGTAAATAAAATTATAACTTAGAACCAAGGTAGGCCTATAAATACTATTTTAGTATTGTAAATATTTAAAAACATCGATGTCGGGGAGAAATATCGATGTAGCAAAAACATCGGTTGTTTTCCATCGATGTAGAAAACATCGATCATCGATATGAAAACATCGGCCATCGATGCTCAACCTTAACCGGTACCAGTAACCTAATCTTCTTTGATGAATTGCGGTTGTTTTTTTAGGGATTAATAATATTGTAGTATAAAATGTTCTTACCCTATACTCTTATTAGCTGGCTTTTTGAGGAGTTAAGAGCCTCTTATAGGCCTACTACAATACTAAATGTTCGCTGTAACCTTCGTATCTTTAGTGGTTATGATTTCAAAGTTAAATTAATTTTTCCCGGCCTTCATAATCACATTTGTAGACCCCTCTATATATTTCTGAAACCAGACACCTCAGGCTTGAAAAACGAAAACTTTTGGAAGTTGGAGTGTGATATTTTGTACTCATGAGGATGAGAAACATGACTCTGAGCACTTCAGCAAGTGAATAGACTAAACATTCGAGAATAACATAATAAAATATAATTATTTCAATTTTGGTCTAACGTCCAAATTTGTTTTGTTATTTCTAATTTTCATCTAATTGACAATAAAATTGGGGAAAAGATTAATAGTAAAGAAACTATTCAATGCAATAAAGAAAACCTTACCTTGATGCAGTATAGTAGTAGGCCTATTGTATTGTAGCCTATTGTATTGTATTGAAGACTAAACATTCCCGGTGAGTAGGCCTATTTATTGCATTTTTAAGAAATTTAAAATGGCAGTTTGTACAAGGCCTATACAACGGTTGAGAATTGGCACATTAAGAAGGACATATTGTACAGTCTTTGGTGAAATTCATAGGTGAGAAATATGTAAATTTCATTATTTTTTCCTCAACAATGAATTTCCCTACAATCTTTCATTCTGACATACTCTTTATTGAGTAGGGCCTATTTCTACAATTGCATACTATTTTCAAAATGAATCAAACTGTTACAGTTATGGATAATTATAGTTACAACGGTTGAGAATTGCCACATTAAGGGGGACATACAGGTTTCGGTGAAATTCATAGGTGAGAAATAGGTAAATTTCATTATTTTTTCCTCAACAATGAATTTCCCTACAATCTTTCATTCTGACATACTCTTTATTGAGTATTTCTACAATGCATATTATTTTCAAAATGAATCAAACTGTTACAGTTATGGGTAATTATCGTTACAACTCTTAAGAATTGCCACATTAAGGGGGCATACAGGTTTCGGTGAAATTCATAGGTGAGGAATAAGTAAATTTAATTTATTTTTCTTCAGCATGTTTCATGCACTGAAATACCGTTTCCGTGATAATTTCCACAAATGATAATATTGTTGAGTGATTTTTTTTATATATATTTGCAAACATCATATGAACATCTTCACCTACAAAATTTGGAATATCTACAGTAGGCTATAGGCCTAAGTATTTTTAAAAATAATTTTTTCTTAATTTTCCTTTTTATTAAAATATATAGGCTATATTAAAAAAATAATGTTAAATGAATCATTGTAGACGGCGTTGTTCATATGATATTAACAAATAAATAGAATAATAATCACTAAGAAATATTGATATTTGATATTGATATCAAGGAAACTGCATTTAATTGCATGAAATGTGGCTGCCATTTTGAAACGATAACTACCCGTAACTGAAACAGTTGATTAATTTTGAAAATAGTATGCAATTGTAGAAGTAGTCAATAAAGAGTAGGCCTATGTCAGATAACAAGATTTTAGAGCAATTCATTGCTGAGGAAAAAAATAATGAATAGTACGTATTTCTCGCCTATGAATTTCACTGAAAGCTTTATGCCCCCCCTTAAGGACTTCACTGTCTATTTATTTGCACGACGATAACTTTTTTAATTAAGTAAGTTAGAATTCTTTTTTGCTTGCAACATTTTCCAAAAATTCTATGATCCCTGAAGACCCTACCGTTACCTATTTCGACAGTTCATTTTCCGTTACATACGAGTTTCTTTAAAATAAGTTAATATAATTTTCACTCCATCTGAAAGAGTATTCTTTGTCTCCTCTTCATGCTCGCTCTCTTCTTCATCATAATCATTCAGTTCATTTTTTTCTCTCAGACTGCTCCTCTATTTGCAACACCTCTGCCACAATGGCCTTTAGAATAAAGTCAGTTTATAAGTTACGTCGCTGCCGGGAAGAAGCCGCCTATAAAAAACAAAATTTTACAGGAGATGCAAAACTGATGCATTCTTAATAAAGGTCTTTGTAAGTTGGCGTAGGCCAGAGAGAATAGAAAAATCCAATGGTCAAAGTGATAAATGAAGTCCTGAGAAGAGTGAAAGATAGGAGTTCGATTCTGAACTAATTTCTTCTTAGGAAAGTAATCTGCATAGATTACACCTTGAGAAGAAATAATTGTCTGCTGCATGACATCATCGAAGAATATATATATACATATACATACATACACACACACACACATTATACAGGGTGAATCAGAACTCTACAGACAAACTTTCACCAGTTGTTCAGGGATATTTTCTGAGTGTTTTTCATACAAGTTTGGTGGCTCAGAACCGAGTAATTACATCGCTTTCATTTCTAACCCAACTAAAGATCTCGCACGAAATCTGTGCCGATGAGACCGTTACTCGCTAGAGAGAGACATGCTATTGTGCGAGAGAGAGAGGTACAAATAGAAAGGGAGGTACTGTTGTGTGAAAGAGATAGGTAGCAGGCCAATCGACGCTGCAGTCCCCACGAAAACATAATGCAATGACGTAGGCAATCGGCACAGATTTCGTGCGGGGACTTTACCTTTGTACAACCCAAACTACGCGCTGTTTAGAGTAATTGTTCAAATTGTCGTTCCCCATGATCACGAAAATTTTCACAGCGACGCCTCATTGACTGTCGCACACGCTCTAGCACCTCAGGAGATCGACGCACATCGTCAGAGGCTGCAACAATCCTAGTAACCAGGTCCATATTAGTATCGGCAGTAGTCACGTACACTAGACTCTTCTTCATGTGACCCCAAAAGAGCCACCAAACCGATATGAAAAACACTCAGAAAACATCCCCCTACAACTTGTGAAAGTTTGTCGGTAAAGTTCTGAATCAACCTGCATATATGGGTGATTCTTCAAATACGGGAAAATTCGGAGTGTGTAAAATCCAATTTTTTTACTTTGTTTAAAGAATCTAAAAAAAAATTACTAAAATACTTCAGGGGTTACTTGATTATAATATGACACCAGCAGAGCTTAAATGTTTATATAACTTATTTTTATTTATTTTTATTAATTTATTATTTTAAAGCCATGTGAATGGCATCCGTGTACATGTGGATGGCAGAAGGCCACATTAATGACTAACTTTGGCAACAATCTGCTTTTCTTTATGTGATTTCATATTTTTCTCAGCATACTTCAGTTGATTTTGCACCAAATTTGCAAATTTGTGTGCGTACTCCGGAATTAATGTAATTTTAAGGAGACTGTGTTTTTATGGTTTTGGGGGAGGGGGAATCAAGCAGAAATTCATTTAATCATTTTTAAGATCTTAAGTACAGGTCACAGACACCGCAAACACAATAGTATCCTACATTTATCATCTACATGACTTGAGAGTCATCCACATACCCCTTCATGAGACATGTGGATGACACAAAAATCAGGCATGTGGATGACAGAAAAGGAGTTTTAGTGGTCTCAGCAAGCCATTCCTAAACCTCTGTAAGCTCAACTTCAGTCAAGTAGGCCTACTTTGAATTGGAAGGTTTATCATAGTGCATAATCAAAATTAACTTTCTGCCTACTTTCTAGAAGCCATGTTAATGACGGGGAATAAAAACGCTTTCCTTGAAAATGATGCAAAGTCCTTTGTTAATCCCAAACTGTTTGTAAGCAAGCAAACTACAACCTTACAATTCAACCACAAGCTGCCCTGTTTGCTTTCTAACACTGTTGCCAGTTATACAAATTTCTCATTTCTGCAGAAAAAATTCCATTCTTTTCAGCCATGTGGATGACCATAAACCCTTGGGACATTCTTTATGTTCATTAGGTGGGGTGACAATTTTATTTCATTTTATTTTTTAGGGGTTAATATTCTTCACACATTCATACTCATTGACAGGAAAAAAGTTGAAAAGGAAATAACATTTTGTTTTGTGGAAAAATGCATTAGAATATACAAAACCGAGGTTTGGGACAGGGCATGTGGATGACATTTCATTGAATTAAATTCGATTTTGGAATATCAGAATTTAAAGTTAGTGACATTTCAAAGTGGTAGCTGTAGTATGGAGTAGTAGAAACAAACTTTTATTTTAATTTTTGTTAAAAGTTGAATTTGAAGGGAAATATCACTCCGGAACACAAATTTTCCCGTATTTGAAGAATCACCCATACACACACACACACACACACACACTCAAACTTACTGTTGGTGCCATTTTAAGAAGGTTTCGTCCCAAACTATCGTCTATCTACAATAGTATATTGCGATACAAGCTGCGATACAAGCGAGGCATACGGATCGAGGAAAGAGTTTGAAAAAACGATGCGCTTGCGCCGAGTTTTTTCAATTTCCGAGATCCGTTATGCGCTTACGGCACGAGCATTGCATGCTATTTTTTGCACGATGATTATTTATATCAATTTATTTATATTAATTGAGATATTAGCTGAAAATATTATGTTTATACCCTATTGAAGATGGATGTTATATTTCAGAAAGTGATTCGCATATGTTGGTTGTTATGGGGACCGAATATTTGTCCTGTTAAAGTCTTCACAAATTGGGGGGGCCTTGGTTCCGGTCTTCCATAAAGGCTTGTATTATGATGGTTTTACTTACGGCACTTGTGCTTTTTGTAATTTTTACCGCAAGGAGATTTCTTTTGTTTTCATAGCAACCAGATTGCGTGCGGGAATGTCAAGTTACGATCCACGGCAACAATATTCGTAAGTAAGCTACCACTAATTAGTTACGTCGTGAAAAAAAGAATATAATAACATTGTTGCGTAATCCGAAAATCTTAACCAACTTCGACCCCGACAAAGAACAGTTACTTTGGTAGTCGCGTGGATTTCCCTAGTGGTGCCGCCGTCATTCACTACTTCTTAAGTAAAGTAAGTGCTGTGGTACGTATTTGGCAACATTGTACTGGATTGCAGACAAGTGTGAATACGCCTAATTACCTTTCTCTTCACTGTTTGATAAGTCGAAGAGGATTAGGGTGGCAGCAGATAGGGGAATTTCTTGGGAAAAGAGTCTTTAAAAAGTAGCACCCACGCTACAATCTATACACATACACATATACACAATACACATACATATTATATACAGTACACATACAGGATAATGTAATTGAGTCCTGAATAAAACATATTATTTGCGTGGCATGGTCTGCTGATAATGTCTAGGGGTCAGTATGTTTATTTTGAACGATACACTCTAGCATGGTACTATCTTGATATCGCTAGAGAGGCGGGTGGGCGGACCGGGGCGGAGCTCCAGTCTAAACACGCCCACCTTCCACGTTGTCTTGCAAAGAACAAAAAGTGTTTCGGCTTATCACTCATTACACAAAAAACAGATCATAATCTTCCAAACACTTCTTTCTCCAACAACTTCCAGAATAACCGAATTTGGAGAACCAATAATTTAAGGTGATCACTGAAAATTATTTTTAAGCGCGCTTATTCAGGTCTGTAGCCTATTGTAAAACCAAATATAAAACATGATTAAGTTCATCTATAATGTTTATGAGTAAATTCATTGTTTACGCTCTGATTAATTTATTTTAGATTGAAAGTATTTCTAAGGACTTGCGGATGACATAACGGTTGGGTTTGTTGTTCGAGGTAGGCCTACTACTTCTTCCAGGTGTGACATTTAATAACGCGCAACATTTCAAAGTTAAGCTTCTATATTCCCTAGATAGGCCTTTCAATCTTGACAAAAAATGATAAGAGAAAAATAAAATTTAGCAGTCTAGCTTGAAGTTTGAATTAGACTACCTGTAAGTCTATAGAATAGATATCTTTATTTTCAAATTGTCTTTGTATCGGGAATTAAATAGCAATAAAAAATAAATAAAACTAAATAAATAACTTTTCACATAATTTCCGATAGTTCAAAAGGGATTTTTAAACTTTGTGATTATATCTCTCTTTGTTGAAACATCACTTTTCTAAATTTCCACTCTTCCAAATTATTTTCCAAATCTCATTCAAAACTTGGAATTATTTTTTTAAATGTTTATTTTTACGCACATCTTTCTAAGATCAAGATAGCCTATTTACAGGCATAAAAATAATGACTTATTTACAATAAAGTGATGTGTTTACCGCTATGCATTGTGTAGGCTATCTTTCTCTTCTGATAGATATAGGCCTACTCAAGTTCAAAATCGAATCATTGTAACTTATACGAGAATTTTGGTGGATTATAGCTTACGAGATTGCCAATTACTCTTGGTAATTTTATTAATCTCCTTATTCTGTTGTTGTAATTTATTAATTTTTAATTCACATCTTATGCTGAGGTAACTTAATTTACATTTAATAATATAAGTGAGTTGGCCTAACATTAATAAATTTTAAGGAACTATTCTTCTGAAATAATTAATTCTGCGTTACCGAATATATGAGAAAGTTCCATACTTAATTACCTAAAAATAAATAAAGACCAGGGCCCGGGTTTTTATACTTTTAAAAAATAACCCATTAAATGACAGAAAAATATTTTTAAATTACCCAAAAACTAAAAAAGACCCAACTTTTATTTATGAAAATGCTGGTTTATTCATCAGATGTGTGGCTATTTTAGATTTATGTTGTTATTCAATTAGGCCTATAGGCTTGTAATAACTTAATTGGTAGATACGGTTAAGTGCAAACTGCAAACACCGTTTTTCTGTATCCAAATTATAATAGCAAGATTCATTTATTCATGTTTGTTTAGAGTTCCATTAATCTCCAATATAAGTGAATGCACAAAAACTCTAATAATGCTAGAAACTACACAAAATGAGCGAATAAAGACTTCATATTTTTTAAAATCGCACAAAATATGAAATGTGGAAAAAAACCGCAAAATGACCAAATAATGACATTGAATTCTAAAAAATATCTAAAAATGAGGGAAATGACCATAGAATTGATCATTTTTATAATATAGGAGTCATGATCAGAATATCTGCACTAGTGAACAATGTCCATGATGTACCAGTTAAAAGATATTTCATCAAAATTCGGGCCCTGATAATGACCGATCATTTGATAGTAAAAGAAATATAGTCTATCTGTAATTTAATTATGCAAATGTAGTGGTTTCTCGGTAGAAATAGTTAATAAATTATTCTTAAATGGTAATAGGCCTATTAACTTTTAAGATAACGAATCTCTATTATTTTACCTGAGTTTTACCTCCAGCCTATTCCTGTGAATCAAATAGGTCTAAATCCTCTTTTGACCAAACATGGAGGACTTCCCGGATGAGTGATCAAACTTTTGAGACAATATGAACTCAAAGGACAAGATACACCAGTCGCCACACGCACACACTCATTCCGAACAATCCTCAGATGGAATGCAGATGATAAAGACGGCGAGATGATATCCGGGGACCACGAACTCCTAAAGTTTCCCGACATTCCTCCCACAGATGAGTATAAATCCCTGGAAAAACCTCCAGGAAACATTTTGCAACCGGGAATCGAACCCGGGACAGCTGCGTGAGGAGAACGCTAAAGCATCTCCTATACCACAGCGGTGGATAAGCTACCCGACTTAAACTTATAAAATATCGTATATTACGTTGTCATTGAACAAGTAGGCATACCCGGTCTACAACCGGGATATTTTAGATAACTTATAAAATTAAACCGTGTTTAAGGGGGGACTTACAGCTTCGGTGAAATTCATAGGTAAAATGGTGAATTTCATTTTTTTCTCAACAATGGATTGCTCCACAATCGTGCAATCTGACATACTCTTTATTAACTACTTCTACAATTGGATACTATTTTCAAAATTAATCAAACCTTTACAGTTTTGGGTAGGCTAATTATCATAGGTAATCCCACGAGAGTTGACGAGTTTATCGATTTATCTGATGCAACTCGTCAACTCGAGTTGGATTTATTAAGACTATTCAATGAATAAAAATCCACCAGATTATACAAATAATAATAACTTTCGTGCTTTGTTCTACAAAAACAAAACTAACAGCTGCGAGATCACGGCATACTATGAATCAACCGTCCATGAATCGATTCGAGCTGTTTTGGTGTAATCAGTGCTACCACCAGAGCATATAAGACATAGTTAACTTCATTCAATTAAGCTAAAAGCAGAACAGAATAAACGCACACGAACTGGCTTGCACTGAATCGAAATTGTGTTCTTAATCAATGTACATTTCTATTATTTCAATTTCCAAACAAATTATGTTGTATGAAATAATCTGTTTTCGTGCCGCTTAGTGGCACCATCTGACTATTAATCACTGCACACTGATACTTGCGTCTCCAGTAACGACCAGACCATTTTACCCGATAAAATGCCATCCTCGCGATTCCTACAAGAATATTGTAAGATAAACGGCCGTGATTGGTCTATATCCGAGGAATTGCTAAACGTTATTGGTCAATATCAAACACGCGGCGTATGAGTTGAATAGTCGTTACAAAATGGCAGCCACATTTCATGCACTAAAATGCCATTTCCTTGATAATTTTCCCAAATGGCAATATTTTTGAGTGATTCTTTTTTCTATTTTCAAACGCCATATGAAAGTATTTAAAAAAATGAACTATTGATGTTAAATGAATGAGTGCAGATAATTTTGTTCATATGATATTAACAAATACACCGAAAAATAATCGCTCAGAAATACTGATATTTGTGGAAGTTATCAAGGAAATGGCTTTTCAGTGCATGAAACGTGGCTGACGTTTTGAAACGATAACTACCCGTAACTGTAACAGTTTGGTTAATTTTGAAAATAGTATGCAATTGTAGAAGTAGTCAATAAAGAGTAGCCTATGTCTGATTGCCATTGCGAGATTGTAGATCAATTCATTGCTGAGGGAAAAAATAATGAAATTCAGCTATTTCGAATTTCACCGAAAGCTGTATGTCTCCCTTTAATGTGAATGTTTCAAACGACATTGTAATTATTCTCTTAATTTTTTCTTAGAAAATTGCCATTTTTTTTTTTCTTAGAAGGTAATCGCGTGGAATTTTCACAATGTCGTTATCCCTAGCAGAAATGTAATTTATCGCGTATAAACTATCAGAAAATATCTTTACATTCCCCAGTGGTTAGTCACAATCGAAGTAGATCATGTAATCTTAATGGTGCGCAACAACTTAAAAACGCCTTAAGGTTTTCTCAAGGGAAAATTCAATACCCATCAAAGGCTATTCCAACTTATAATGGTTCAAAGCGGGTCAATTTAATAACACAGAATCAAAGGAGAAAAAAGTAGTCCTGGCTGGTGAAAGAGAAAAAATGAAATGCTTCATTGATGTTGCACTAGGTTACGATAACTTATAAAAAAACACGAATGTAGGCCTAAGCTATAGGTTGGTTATTTATACAGTAGGCCTGCTGATTTTTTAAAACCTTTTACTAGATCTGTAGGAATATTCTTTCGAGACGATGAAGGTATTTAAGAACATTCAAATTGTATTAATTTTGTAATACGATTTTTTCCTTTTGCTTGCTTAGGAATTGTCTATTGCCATTGAATAAGTAAGGATTTCCTTATGAGGAAACGTTCTGTTATTGAAATGGTCCAGGCTAGAGTCCACTCTAAAGCGCAACGAAGAGTTTTACAATAAGAAATAAAAGTATTACCTTTCCGAATGCAAAAGGCATTGAGATTTGAGGTTGCGATATAATTTGTACCATTAAACATAGTATTGAGGTAGTCAGCGTTACTTACGTTCGCTAATGTACCGAATCATAACGGATTATATGTAGCACACTAAGGAAATTGAGCGGTTGAATATACAAAACAAACATTCTTGTGTCCGACTTTAGTGCTGTATTAAACTCACGAGATTAAAAGACACCTTTCTGGCACAATTCTGTTTATCTAGGTAAACTTTCTGAATGGTCGTTTCATGGATGTTCCCCCATCTTCAGCAAGGTGTCAACTGAAATATTCAGAATTAGGTGTTGGTTAATTATGGTGGGGGTGTAGTAGGGAATAGTGGTAGGGGGTTGGGATTAAGTTTTTGTATGTATTGTTGTATCGAGTAATGTGTGTGATTTCAAATGGAACTGGTTGTTTAAAACCCAATGTTGGGAGTCAATTTGTATTCGTTTAAATTGTTCCAGTGTGTTTAGTTTCTTGCTTCTATGTCTCCTTTTAACTCTTTCATAGTTTAGGCCATAAAATGGCCTGTTCCGGCCTCATCCCATCTCTATTTTGATGGTCCAGGATCTCTTCGTCCTCTTGGTTTGTATGCCAGCATTATTCCCGGTAGGCTCATTCTTTTTTAGATATTCCTTCCAGTGATGTCTGTTTTCATATTTTTTCATTTATTGGAGATAGGCTATGATTGACCTACGTCTTATAGCCTATCTTGATTTCTGATTGTATCTAGTTCTGTACACCCTTATAATGTTCTAAATAATCATATATTTGTCGCCTGAATGCAGCTTTAATTTTTCCCCTGTTTCTGTCCAATATTTGCTGCCATAGGCTATATGTATGTCGGTACCGACTTTACCTTACAAAACTTAATTTTTACATCCATTCGGGTTGTTTTAAGTGTTCTTTCCACACATAATTTGATATTTATTGTGTTTGTTTGTTACATCCAAATTTCAATTAACTTAAACGTGACATCACAACCAAGTAGGCTAGTTAAAATGGTGGACTTGTTCCAGAAGTTATTATTCATAATTATTTTTGCTCCACGCCTAAGCATATTTACTCTGGAATGCCAAACATCTACTTTTGGTCTTAGAAACATAGGCTATATTTTAAAATTATATTCTTTCATAGTTTGATGGAATTGATAAATTTATTTTTGAAGTTTATCTTATTTGTCTAGTATAATAATTATGGGGTCGTCTGCATATGCTAATATAGGCCTATGCTACGGGTGGGCTATAATGTACATTTAAAAAAGAACGAAATAAACCTGATAATTAAAAAGGGAACTGTAACCCTATACCGAATTCAGCACGTCAACTTTCTGCGGGTATTTTGAACCAAGATTGAGGCCAATAGCAGAATCCCTATTAATGGCAGAGCAAAGTGTATTTAGGGCAGCATGTGCAGATAATGTGTTTAGGCTACTATTTAGGCTTTTAATAGGGAAGAGAATGGAGTATAACCTATCTACATGTATGCAATTTGTATATTTGCAGAAGAACTTTAATAAAATATACAGGGAAGAATTTTGGGAAATATGGAATAATGTGGATATCCTACCACTTAGGCCTAATAAGCCATACAGAAAGTATGTACAGGCCTAATGGCACTTGTTCAAATCCAACTTAGGCTAGCTAATTATTATGACGGAAATATATTAACAAACCAAGGTGTAAGACAAGGATATGTATTATCGTTCGCTCTGTCTAATTATAGACGAAGTCTTAAACAGATGGAAAAAAGTAGTAGGCCTACCCATTTTCATATTGGAGGAGTTTACATGAAAATTACAGCGTCTATGTGTTGACATGTTTCCATGTCTCTAATTATGTCTTGTAAATGTAATTCTGGTCTGTTATGATTTGATTTATCCTGTGTCTGGTGAGTTGCTTTCAAGTTCTTCTGGTAAAAACTGGTTGGAAATGATCGGCCTGTTTGGCCTATGTAGAAGCTGGGGGCAGTCCTGATATTTGAGTTATGTGTTCCTGTTGAATTGAATAATTATGTCTCTGTTTGTTTGTGAGAAGTTTCTTCATTATTTGTTTGTTTTGTACGTTTTGTTTTACCAATCTGATTTCCTATCGTTCAAAAAATTCATTTGGTGGAGTTGGACATCATTTAGCTTGTTTTCTCACACTACTTCAATGTGTCATGTTGTCATAGTCTCCACTTTTCACACCTCTTTTTCCAGTGGCTGGACTTAGGAGGGGGGTTTGCAAGTTTGCATCCCTTGTGGTAAACCACTAGACTCATGGGGTAGGTCATGGTTTTAAAAATTGTCCCCTCCTATCCCATTTCTATTTTGTGGTCACTTCAATGAAAATAAGGCGGGGGAAGCGAGAGAAAAAAGTGTCGGGGGTTTTTAAGAAAAACCACTAGTCGCTAGTAGGTAACGAGCCATTAAACTATTCAGTTAGCTGTGGATGAGGCCCCCTTCTTGGGCTACCGCAAAACCGCGACTTCCAACCAGCGACCTTTTCTTTGGGAGTATTCTTTCCCACAGGATGACTACAGTATTTAAATTATTATACAAACTCCACTTGTTTCCACAACTCCCTTGGCTTATGGACGTTATGAGACACTAGCCGTTCAAGGGGTGTACAGTATTTTAATCCATAAAAAATAGACATTTCGAAAGTCTGTACATAAAACATTTTACTTCCTATTAAATAAAGATTGGTATTGAAATCGTTTCTTATTAAATATTTCACAACATTCAAGAATAAATTTTATTTTATAGTAAACTGAATTAATCAAAAATTCATTTGCAACTTTAAGATTATCTTCATTCATGAAAATCTTAGTATTTTTTTAAATGAGATTTTAAAAATTGTAGAGAATACGTCATGAAATCCTCTACATAGTTACTTCAGTGGACGAAAACATGGTAACCTTCAAAAGTTAGCACCCAGCCTCGTGAGGGCAATTGAGCTACGTAATAAAGATCTACCGGTTTTGGCAAAGAAAATATCAATAGGGCTAATGAACGAAAGCTCACACGCTGATCGCATGTCACCCAATCCATTTATCTACCCATAAATTCGAAAGACTGAGGAAGATGTCGCAACAATCAAATTGTAGACCATGCCTTCCATGGAATTTAGCGCAGGAATTAATTTCGGTTTTATTAAGTGCCAGTATGGTACTTTATGAGATTGTGTGTGGGGACGAAAAATGTCTGTCCGTCTGTCTGTCTGTCCGTCCGTCCGTCCGTGTGTCTGTACGCGCGATAACTCAAATACGATTTGTCGAATTTTAATGAAACTTGGTATACACGTTTATAATGTCCATGGGAAGAACCCTATTGATATTGAACCAAATCGGTTCACCGGTACCGGTGTAATGCCCAATTTAGTGCCTATTTTAATAGATTATGGCGCCTTTCTAATAGAAAGGCGCCATAACTCAAATACGCTGTATCGGATTTCCATGAAACTTGGTATACTCATTTATGACGTTCATGAGAAGTGCCCTATTGAATTTGAACCTAATCTGTTGACCGGTACCGGAGTAAACCCCAATTTAATGTCTACTTTAAATGCGCAATAACTCAAATACGCTTTATCGTATATTTATGAAACTTCGTATACGCATTTATAATGTCCATGGGAAGACGTCTATTTATAATAGATAAAATCGGTTGACCTATTTCGGAGTAATGCTCAATTTAGTGCCTATTTTATGGTAATATACGTATTCGAAAGAATTTATAAAAAAAATGAAAATCAATTATCTTGACAACACTGCCTATTGTTTTACTGTTATCTTATAAGGCCTTGGAAATTAAAATACAGGTAGCTATGACAAAAAACACTATCGATTTACAAGCGCTTATCCAACTAGACCGTTAAAATGACCCCGGTGGTCGAGATGGTAACGCTTTGGCCTCACATTCTGGAGTCCATGGTTCAAAACCCGAAACTGGCCAGTTTGAATTTTTTTTTGACATTTTTATGTGAGTGTGCGATTGTCATGATATCACATATCTGTACAGTTCAGGTGATGCTGGAAGATTTTAATCTCATTAAAAAAAAACTAGACCTTTGTTCTTCCGTAAGCCCTGCTTAATGAATAAATCTGGAGCTTAACTTGGAAATCAATTTTAAAAAAACATTTTCTGCATATCATAATTGCAGTCATAACTGTTTAAACAAAAACATACTGGCACTTTGTTACATCAGTTTACCTGATTTTATCTTAAATCAAATTACGTTTCTTTGATTATAATTAATATATTTTATTGATCTTGAAACTCTTTTCACACACTCCAGAACTGCTTTATTTTCCTTGGCTATCTTGATATCTATCAATATTATAGACTACTCTTATTTAAAACATTTTTACTTCCACTACCCATAGGCCTACCACAGGCATTATAGGTAGAAGAAGCATTGTTTTTGACCACCAGATTCGAAGTTGAGTTTTTAACATAAATACACGTGATGAGGTCCCATGAATCCAAAAATATTATTTTCGGAAACACATCTGTGTGGGTCTGTGAACAGCCTTGCTCCAGAACGGAAAAGTGTATGGAAACAAAATTTTGTATTTGAGTTAGATACCTTCTGAGAATTTGACACGAAGATTAACGACAAGTTTCTCTTTCTTCTAAGGGGACTTTACATGAAGAAAATTCCGTTTTCGCGATTTTCTCAAAAACAGCTCTAACGATTTTTACATGGGGTGCTTACACAAGAGCTAGAACTTTTTTTCAAAAATGTTTTCGAAAAAATTCTCTGAAGGGTAGTTATAAGCCACCCACTCTGAATATACGCTCTTTGCAATGCGGCCTTTTGTAACAAAAATCTTATAAAAACAAAATTTTGTATTTGGATTAGGTACCTTCTGGGGATAAGACAAGAAGATTGGCGACGACTTTGTCTTATTTTTAAGGGGACCTTACACGAAGAAAATTTCGTTTGTCGCGAATTTTTCGGAAACGACTCTATCGAATTTTGTTCAAATATTATACATGGGGTGCTTATAGGGTAAGGTGGTACATTTTCGAACATGGTACAATTCTGAACGGACTAAGATTTTTATCAATTTTTTGGTTTCAAATGTTAGCCAACCTGTTTTTAATTATGTAGCGTCCATACTGATTGTTTTGTTGACCTGTATCCGGGAGAATGATGTTTTGAGTTGTCTCATTCGGCCATAAAAAATTATTTTCCAATCGAAGGTAAGAACTCCATGCTTGAAAAATGTCACGTTATAAAATTGCTTATAATTCCACGTTGTGTTACTGGAATATATTTTTGAGGACCAATTTTTAACTGATACCAACAAATAGCGTAGTCTTTAATACGTAAGTCATTGGCACAACAATGGTCATTCGTGAGCGGAATTTCAACAATGAAGTAATTTACAAAAACTAGCTCAAGGTACAAATACGAACAAATTTTAGGTACAATTTCGAACAGTACTTTAACCCGCGATCGCTTGCTTAAGTCTTGCATGGAAAAGCTGTTTTGCTATCACAGCATTCTGCATGTTTATTATAATTAACTGTGCAAGTCAAATATAAAAGGATGCTATTCCTACATCTTTCAACAGTGGTATTATTTCAACGAAGAGTTATAAACTAAGACTTCCTCTGCAATGTTATTACATCTCAGCATTTTATGCAATACACAATAGCATGCAGCTGTCAAGTATTTTTATTATTGCTCTTGATGTTATAACAGGCCGTCTGTATGGTCTAGTGGTTCCTGACTACGGACCCGCAAGTCTGGGTTCGATCACCAGTACCTCCTCGGATTTTTCTGAGGTAGGGTGATCTGGAACGGGGTGCATTCAGCCTCCTGACACCAACCGAAGAGCTAATTCATAAAGAAGTAGCGGCCCCTGTTCAGTAAGCCATCAATAACTGTCGTAGGAGTCGGCATGCTGACCACATGCCCCAATCAGGTCATCTGCTTATTCAAAACGTGACACATCATTATTACGCTCATATTACTGATAAATAATAATAATAGAAAATAATATTTGGAAGAAAGTACTCTGTTCGTTGAAAATGCCACTGTTCGAAATAGTACCCACTGGTGTTTAGAATTGTACCTACTGCGGTACATTTTCGAACGATATTCTGGAAATGAAAGATCGATTGCCATGACCAATATTACAGCTGTATGACTTTGATATTTTTGTGAAGGGTCAACTACATTGCCAACTTTGTGAATACAATACAGTTGAACTTGTCTTATGTTTATTGTGTTCGTAAAATAAGAATATTTGTTAAGTGTTCGAAAATGTACCACCTTACCCTACTAAGAGCTAAAACTTTTATTTGAAATATTTTTTCGATTTTTTCTGAAGGTAGTTATAGGCTATGCCACCCACTCTGAATTTGCGCTCTTTGTTCTATAACAGAATGTGAAGCGAGAAAAATGTATTGACAATGCTTCAAATAAATAATGTTACGAGAGTGTATTATACCTAATCAGGTTTTATTTGGGTTATGTATCCTTCGGGGATGCTATTTGTTATGGAAACATTATCTTCATTTTTACAACCAATTTACATGAAGAGAATGTCATACATAGATATTATACTAACTTTTATTTGGGCAGAGAAAGTTATGTAGGCCTATTTCATATAAGATTTTTCTTGTCTAGCTGCTGCGGGGTAGTTTCAAACAATCAAAACGGATTACCTTCAGGTGAGATATTACAGGTATGTAATATTTTTAAAACTATATAAATTTTTGGCTCTTTTGGAGCAGAATAAAAGCAGAATTTGGTGTGAGAAAGTGTATGTTTTAAACGCGCCTGTACAACATAATTTCTTTAATGATTGAATAGGGAATAACTTATGTACTATAGGCCTACCCATAGTCATTAGTGTAAGTAATATAATCAGATTAAATTTATTTTACTATCTTGGTTTATCCCGTTGTGTATATCGTGAAAGACGCCTGACATAAAATAGAGATTACTGAAAGGTCTGTAAAAAACAATAACTCAGAAAACTTCGACTTTACATTAATAATTATAATCGACGTATTATACACCCTCTAACTTAATTCCAATTCAGGTAGAAACCTGAAATACTGTTCTTTTTTCGAAGAGTTTAACTTGCAAATTTGTACCTCAAAACATCTAGCAGACAGACAAAGTCCCCATAATAAGGCATATTTTGGCACGAGAGGATAATTATAAATCCTATTTATTTAATATATTTTCGCAGTATTAATGAGTTAGGCTGTTAAATAATTATTGTTGTGATATAATAACGTCCCTATAAGGAGAGAGGTAAAACTACGAAAGAGAAAAGAGAAATGAAAAGTGATTATAATAACTTGGATTCGTCTTAATGATGGTAGAGAACTGAATTTATTTTGTTCAAGTTCACAACTTAGTAGGATACACTTTTCCTAATCCCTCAACACAGAACAACCCAGCGGTCGTTTACCTTCAACGATACCACCCTCGACAATGGAATGACCCCCTAAATGACATCAGAACCTGTATGTCTAAATCGTCTTTCAAATCTAAATTACTAAGTTATTTGCATAATTCTTGAAAGATGCTCGTAATCATAGAAACCCAAAGTAGAACTAGATTACATTACTGTGAAACGGGAAAATAAAGACAATGGAATGAAATTTTATTTAACTTATTTCCTGAAAAATTGCTATTTTTTAGTTTTAGCTTTCTTTCTCTCTGTAAGCGGTATTAGTTTACATTACATTCTCACACGTTTGGGTTACCCCTGCAGTAGGCTATATGACAACAGTAGCAAACCGCTAACCGCTGCTCAGGGAAAACGAAGTGTTGATTATAAATCAAGTATCTTTTTATCTCGGAAACATCACTTCAGAGTTAATGAATATCACGACACTGACTAACAACATGCTACACTTCTTTACCAGGTACAGTACTGGGTATTGCATGCAAACATAAATGTTGCAGCTAATTAATTGTAGAAAATAGTTTACATCGTAATTTGCATAAATACTTACAAAATACGAATTTAAATGGCATAAATAAATAAATAAAGTAATTCGTTAACCCTAGGTAGACCAAAATGACCGGTTAAGACTTTGTTATGGTTTTGCATCTTTTTTTTCTCTTTTATCCAAAGAAGTTAATTAATCCTGAATTTTGTTGAATTTGGTCATTTAATATTACCTGAAAATTTCCTATTCAAAATATTAATCTTTACGGAAATATCCAACGTTCCTACCTATAAGGACCAACAAAGTCCTGGCTCTCTGGCTCAAGGTCGTGGGTTCGATCCTCTCGCAGGTTGATGACATTTATGTGTGCGTAAATGTGACAAGCCCTTTTCTGTAGATTTACAGGAATGTAAAAGAATTCATGCGGGACAAAATTCCGGTATACCGGTGACAGCCGTAGGCATAAATTGCAGTACATCCTCGTCATTAAATCGCCATAGCCTATAACCACCAACCAGGACTAACTCAGGTCATTTTGGCTGGTCAGTGCTCTCTTGTTTGTTTGCTCTAGTATACTGCAAATATGAATCAATAGTGCAGTAACTCTTTTGAACGTGCCTAACAATATAAGCATTTTCCCCATTCCACAGTGTCATTGATAAGGAGTCTTCAAATAGGTATATTAGCTTATTGAAGAACACCATCAGCAATCTCTACAAATATTCCGGCTGCACTGTTGAGGAAACCGTTATGGAAAACTTGTGAGATTTTTAGTTGTCATTATCATAATAGCTAATAATTGTCTTAAATTACAATTACTAAGTTTAGTAAGAAATTATTTAAAATGGTACGCTTTTATTATGAAAAAAATAGCTAAAGATGCTTGCCAGTCAAAATGACCAGTGCTGGTCCTAACAAAATCTGTTCCTCTCAGTGTTAAGTAAAATATTTTAGAATAAAAACTAACATTTCATTACTTCGGTTTGCTATCAGTTTATAGCAAATAGGTCTATAAATGTATCTGATAGATTATTTTCTCCGTAAAACGACTTTTTTTACTGCGTATTTGTATGGCCTCAGATGTTTTGACGAAAATAAGGGAATATTCGTTCTGTTAATTTTCTAGTTATTCCGCTTATTCCTTCACGTATGCTTAACAAATTTTCTCAAGAAACCATGGTCTAAAAATCAATAGTTTCTTAAATGTAGCCTATTAACTCCATCCGGTACTTTGTTATATCAGTTTACCTCGATTCGTTTTATTATTTATGTATAAATCCTAGCCCTGGTAATGGCACTGTTCGGCACTCCGGTATCTTTATAAAAAATGTAGAACCTCTCAGCAGTAGCCTTGTAAGGTAAGATTCAGAAAGGCCTACATATCATAATCTGATTTCTTCGCTGCCTGAACCTCAGTTCTCGTTTACTACGGAAGAGCATATTACACTTCCTCCATTGAAGCATTCATCGATGTCGTACGAAAGTGCTATGTTGTACAACAAACAATTCCTTACTTGTTAAGAGGAAGTTGAATTAGCTGTGATGATACTATGCTCTGCATGGATGAGTCATGCAGGGTCAAGCACAGGTCAAGAGCTTTTGTAAGTCATTGTTGTGAATAAAATTTATGTTACTCTTACTCTTATTTCCGCATCTCAATATTGAACAGGTAAAGGAAAATTATTACAAAGAATGAAGATTTCGTTCCTAACTGATCTCAATGACCAGTTCCTTGTTTAATAAGCAGTACAATGCTTAAAAAAGCGTAGGCCTACTTACTTCGATGTAAGCGTAGGCTACAGGAAGATTGTGTAGGAATTAGCTTGTGGTGATAACGATGAATTAAAAATTGTTTAGCCTAAGGCGAATCTTAAACCGCCAAAAATTATAGTCCAACGTGTATTATGTTCTCTCTACCCCACTTTCCCATACACATAGGCCTGCTCTCTTTAAAAAGGCTATAACATTTTCTTCCTCTCTTTTTCTTTTTTTTCCTTTCTCTTGTTTTCTCCCCTCGTCTTTTCCTCTTTTCCCTCTATCTGTCTTTTTCTTTCCTCTTTCCCTCTCTGCCTTTTTCTCCATCTGACTTTCTAACGTTTCACTCACTCTCACGCTTTCTTTGTTTCACATTCACTCATTTTCTGAATTTCCCCAATCTCTATAGCTCTTACTCTCTCACTCTATTACTTTCTCTCACTCCTTTTAAACTCTTAAACTCAATTTTACTATCTTCTTTCTTCCCTCACTCTCTTACTCAAACTCCCTCTCTCTCTTTCTCATTGATCTCCATCTGTCTTCCTCACTCCCTTCTTCCTCTTTTTCCATCTCTCTTTGTTCCCTCTCCTTTTCCTCCTCTCTTAATCTTTTTCGCTCCCTTCTTTCTCTTCATCCTTTTCCCACCATTCTCTTTACTCCTGTCTTTCCCACGTTCTCTCTCAAAATGTCTCTCCCTCTCCCCATAACCTCTCTATCTCATCCTCTCTTCCTCTATGTCTCATTCTGCTTCTCCGTGACTCCCACGCCCTTCTCTTAAATATTCCTATGTAGTAGAATTTTAAGAGTAGATTCACACTAATTTTGTTTTCATTTTGTTTCCTTTTTTGTAGAACCGGTACTGTATATCGTTTGTTCTTATGTCCCTGCTGTTTGGTCTGATGCCTTCAAGTTCATATATACATTAGTATGCAGCAACATGATCTTCCAGCCAGCTAACATATTGTATGCCTTCATATTTATTTTCCTGACTTGATCATGATACAGATGGTATTCCCCACTTAGTGCTTTCACGAGTTTTCCGACATCCTGCGTAATAGGTGAAGGTGACTGATTCTGCAACGTCATGCTGTCATACCTGTTTTCCACTTACGTAACAATCCATTTTAACAGCGTTTCCGGATGAACTCTTCGTAGTCGATGCAGTTACTCATTTTTGTATTTGCCTTTTATTTCTCCGGTCACGGAGACTATAATTAACAGCCGCCAATCCTGCCATCTGCCTATGGTAGATGATACATCGGTCGGATGATAGGTGTAGTCCCTTCAGGGATGCAGATCCACGGAGTTTAGAGTTCTTTTACTTCCTATTCTGTTTCTGGGAATATTCCTTCCTTTCATTTGTCTATATACCTATAGACCTAGTGTAATCTTTAATCCACTCTATGAAGAGTTAGTCTTAAGTTTATTTTAAAACACACTTTTAACTGTTATGATTTCCGGCATTCCTTTTCATTCTTCCACCACCATTATCAGTCTCGTAAAAAATCCGCAACCATCATGAGTCTCGTAAAAAAATCCGCAACCATCATCATCATTAGCAGTATAAACAAGTAATGATTTTTAAACACCGCCTACTGCTTATTCCCCGACATATATCATTCTATTCTTCATATTTTAGTGTGTCAATCCCTCGCTTTTGGAATTCTTTGCCTTGCCATATCAGAGACTGTCGAAATGTACCACAATTTAGAAATAAATTGAATATAGGCTACATTTTACTAGTCATTAATTTTGTTTTAGTTTAGTTTATCAAATTAATTTAATTAATTCCTTGTAATTTTTATTGTCTGTAGCATGTTTAGTTTTAATTTCTAATTTATCAAATCTTGTATTATTTATAAATTTTTACTGGTGCAGTAGAAGAAAAGGCCTTATGACCTTAACTTCGCCAGTAGGCCTATAAATAAACAAATAATATTAATAACACATTTTTCTAAGTTAATTCTAAAAGCAAGAGTTCCTTACAACAACTATTTCCCTATTTCAATATTTTAAGAAATGTTCCGGAAATTGAGCGATAAACATTAAAAATTTCCTGCTACATAAAGTGGACCATATTCTTTAGTTTTACTTAATTTTTCTTTCTATACAGCTGTAGAAAAGTGAGAAGTTTAGCATGAAATATCAAAGCATAGATTAAGCACCAAATCCAAACTTAATTGGGCAAGTGAAGCAGTTTTCGAGAGGGGCAGAGTAAGCGCAAGCTCGCGCATTATGGTCATATTGTACGTATTCTAATTTAATATTGTAACTTACATCATAGGACTATTTTAAAAATTCAACTATTGATATAAAAAAAGTCTGATAAAAAAACCTACAGTTGCTTGTTCCATGGTTAATTGGATATAGGCCTAAGGAATTTTCAAAGACACTTTATTTGCTGCAAAAATTTGACTTGTTTCACTCAGACAGAAAAGGAAAATCTGTAACTTAATGTAGATACAAATATTGCAGGCCTACTACATGCCGTAACTAGTAATTACCTATAGGTATATTCCAAGAGAGTATTTTTAGCTAACATGATTCAAGGGCGACATAGCCTACAGGATTCAATACTTAAAATATGAGTAGGCCTATGTATGAATGTATGACTATTGAGAAGATAAGTGAATACTCGTGACCTAGGGCCTACAATTCTATGGTAACTAGATATTATTAAATAATATCTATGTGAAATAAAGAGTAATTTGTAATAATAAGAGAAAGTGTTCGTCTGTCTGACTGTGCGAGATGCCCAGCAAAATCGTCTGCGCGCAGACATAGATGGACTGAAGGTTGGCCGAATGCACCTCGAAGCCGGATTTTTTATATTAGCTTTCCTTCGCAAGTTAGGAGTGAAAAACTGGCAGAAAACGTGAATTTTTTGTGCTATCGAAGCATCGGTTTCGGTAATAGTCCTACATTTAAATTGCCGGTGGCTTTGCCTTCTTTTGTCAAATTTGGAAATAACAGCATCTAGGGATACTAATGGACACAAAACTGACATGGAATGCACACAAACTCGTGTTGTGGCACTTGATACCTCTATATTTTTATCAAACTTTATCCCCTAGTAAATAGACGCCCATCTCTTGGATTGGAATGCTCTATGCTACTGTACACATCTCTATATATATAAAAGGCTTTGTCCTGACTGACAGGAATCAACGTAGAGCCTAAGACTTGGAATTTTGACAGTACCTCCGTTTCATAATGTAGGTGCTCACTAAGAAGGGATTTTGAAAAATTCTGATTCTAAATGCCAAAAATTAAATGTTTTTGAAAATACTTAATCCCTTTTTGCATAGAATTATCGAAACAAATTCACAGAACATATTGTTGCCAATGGTATAGATGAGTTTGGATTAAATTAAATGGATGTTTGACAAATTAGAGAACGTATCATTATAATTCATATTATCTATATTAATAAAAGGAACTGTCCTCGATGTCCAGGGAAATCTACTGAACGCAGAGATCTGAAATTTTAAACATAGGTGGGCTGAAGGGTCGGAAAATGCACCACGAAGCCGGAATTTTAATTTTAGTTTTCGTTCCTGAGTTATGAGTGAAAAACAGGCAAAAAACGTGCATTTTTTGCGTTTTCAAAACATAAGTTTTCAGTTATACTTTTCTATGTCAAATCAATTACAGTTGGCTTTGTCTGTTTTTGTCACACCTTGAAAATAAAACTTTCGCGATCGCTTGAATGTTGTAAGCCCTAAATAGGGTCAAACGTTGTTTTATTTGGACGAATCTCACTATACAGAGGTTTTCTGGGCCAAGAAACTCGAATCTGAGGTCGCTTTTACCAGACGATGCTATCTAATCGTGGTATGTAGTCCACGTGATTTAGGAGTTAATACATATTATGATTTTACTTTTATGCTCTTAATTTTTAATTTTTGAAATAATTATCGCGGGCGAAGCCGCGGGCACATGCTAGTCCCTTATAAGACCTTTCATCACATAATGCAGCACCGATATGGGGTGCAGCTACCAAGACTCATATTCGCCGATTACAAGTTGTGCAAAATAAATTTCTTCGCAAAGCCACAAATGTGCCTTGATACTTAATAACTAACATAATAATAATAATAATAATAATAATAATAATAATAATAATAATAATAATAATAATAATAATAATAATAATAAATTAAATTGTGGTGTCAAAAAATCAATTTTTTTCTTGGGCTCATGTAATATAGCATAGTTTTCTGAACATTTTGATGTGTGGGTCTTATATGTTGCGTTATTATTAAGCCAAGCAGAGCGACCTAGATGGATAAAATACCATAAGGTACCATTTTCTGAAAAGCTATTCATGCTAAAATAATGAAACTTTCAGGAATTCATTATAGATTGTTGAAAAATCTCCCTTAGCAGAATTATGGGAAAAGTTTTGACTATACAGAATTTTCAAATATTTTTTTTTAAAAAAAAAAGAATTTTTTCGGTCGTGAAGTTTTCATGTAGTGTGCATGCAGTAATATTGTACATATTAGACTGATTGTGCTAGGGTAAATAGTAGAACCTACTGTTAGTAAGTTCCCAAAGTTTCACAAAAATCTAAGCTACAGAAATTGAATAAAGCGTGCCTATGTCAAGGGAAGTAATTGTAAAACTAACTTATCACTAGAGACAGGGACAATATGAAGAAAATTTTGCCAAAATATGAAATTTATTTATGCTAATTATGAAATTATGAAGAAAAAAATTAAAAATATTATGAAATGCAATAAATCACCAATTTTATCATCTGAATATTTGTTATTTGATTTAAGACAACACACAAAGGAATATCTATCATATTCACAATGAGAGGGTAAAATAAAAACACTAGTTAACTGGTAATTAATACGTTAAATATTCACAATATTCTATTCACCTACATTTTTCACATCACATCACCACATCAACTAATATTTATTACAATAAGATAAAAGCAGCTTTTCAATGTTTTCTGGCAAAAAGTACATCTTCTGTCGGTAAGAAACGTCTGAACTGTGTGTGTGTCTTTTTAATTTTCATTTGTTTTTATGTATAATGCTATTTGTGTGTTGTTTCAGCTGAAACTTTGTGTTTGCAGATGCCAGTATTAAAAAATAAATTAATAACAAAATTATTATGTAATTCAGTCACCCATTTGTTCAGAATAAAGATAACGGCGAAAGCCAAATATTAAGTGCACTTTAAGCTCCGCCCACTCGATCACTCAATATTCACATTTTGTTTCTCAGGGAAGCAGGTGACAAACTATCCTTGTATATTGTCGCCGACACTCCCGACAGTACCAAATATTAAAAATGCGAGAGTGCCCCTTGTAACAAATATTAAAACTGCTAGAGTGCCCCTTGTACCGAATATTAAAAATTCTAGAGCACCCCTTGTACCAAATATTAAAAATTCCAGAGCGCCCCTTGTACCAAATATTAAATGCGAGAATATGTGCCTTGTACCCAACGGTTTGTCAGCCTATTCATCCTCAAAGAATTCGCTAGATCACGGCATAAAATGAATTGCTTCACTGGGGGAGGGCTGACCGGGATATGTCTCATGCGAAGATGCATCTTATATTTGTTCTTTCCCAAGATATCAAATGTAGCGTAAACATAATTTGAATGTTAGTACAAATTTGTCTTTAGATAATATTACATAGGTAATAAAAAGGACTATATTCCATACTTAACACTTTTTTTTACAAAATGTGCACATAACAATCGTTCCATCTGTTTTAAAACAGTTTAACTCTGTCACCAATTGCGCATTCCAGATTTAGGCACACGATCCAAATCACCACGAATCGCAAACAACACATAAATGAATATTCCCTCCTCCCTGCTAGTGAGCTGGTTCCTCTAACTGTAAACATCCCCTACCCCCACCCTTGCTGTCAAGTTAGCTTTCGGAATGCAAAAAAAATTTGACTACCTCCACTCAATATGTAGAAATTCCATTCCCGATCATAATGGAAGTAAGCTATTATTAGAGCGGAATGGTGTACGGTACCTCTTAACAGTTAGAAGTGTTGCCAAATGTCTTAGCTTTCTGGAGTTAGCGGTTTAGGGATTTGAGATGCGATTCCAGGGAAATTTTTCAAAACATTTTAATAATGTGGAAAACTCAATTCATTTGTCAAATAAGTATTAATGAAGGAAAAATTTGCAAATCATACAAAATATGAAGCTTTATGAAGATTTTCACGAAATATGAAGATTTTACCAAAATATTATGAAATATGAACTTTTTTCTTGCTTGCATTGCCATCTAAACTTCGTGATTCGTAAAGATCCGAGTTTTCAGAGCGCTAGTAGCCATATTTTAGAATATGAAATTTCATATTTTGCCTGTCTCTACTTATCACCTATGTGTTAAAAAAAAATTTCCTACCAAACAGTGAGATCTAGAACAACCATTCTCTGCTTATTTTAAACTACAGAGTGCACATGCAGAGCATAAAAAATTCAACTAATTCTTACTGTTAACACGTCAGTTATGACTTCTTGAACATACGCTATATTTTCTATCATTTTGCTAGCGTTAACTACCATCTCCCCTAAGAAATGGTCAACTACATCATGAACTTGGAATTCTCCCGATACAAGAAAATATTCGAAATCTATCAAGATCATTTTACAGCAAACTGCCAGATGTTCCTTGTGCATCTGTTTATAACAATGGGAAAAAGTTATTGAACAGAAAGAGAATGAAAAGAAAACTTCCTCAAAGTAGGCCTATGTTACTCAGTGATTCGGATAAAAGTGATAATCTGTGTAAATTATTGGCTCAACTCTCAATGTGAGAAAACTATGTGTGTACTAATACAATTTTTGCTATGAATTGTGTTTTAAGCTAGAGGAGCTGATTTAGCATACCTCAACAAGATATTGTTATTGTAATATTCTGCAGTTTAACAATGGCCTGTAGAGTAGTTTTGCTGATCGGTCAAAAATGTGTTTAAAAAAAGCATCACGATTTTTTTTCAATATATCGGAAGGAATTATAGATGGCTTCGATTCTGTGAGCTCACCTTGGCGATTCGTTTGTTTAAAGTGTCAAGGCACACAGACATCTGACATTTTCAACTTAGTTGGAAGAGGGATAATGAATGTAGGCCTAAATGGGCAAACATTGATAGATTTGGACGGAACTCACTATGTAGGGGTGTTCTGAGACCGGGAACTCGAACTGGTGTCGTTCTTCCCAGGTGGCGCTTTCTAATCGTGGAATGCATTCCAAAGTCGGATTTTTAGCTGTTTCGTTATAATGATTTGAGTGTAAGTGTTAATAAATATTTTTAATTAGGTTGCTCTAAATTTTTAATTAATTATGTGGGCGAAGCTGCGGGTACCTGCTAGTAATATATATTTTTGTTAGACACCTCCCAGATCAGAGCCTCTCGACCTTGATGCATGTTCTGTACTTCCATAACCGTTTTTCTAATTGTCTGATGAAAATTATCCTTACACTGTGCTTCACCTTACAATTACCTCTTCCTGCTCAATTTTGCACACATTAATGTTCGATGCACATTCTTCGTATGTAAAAACTTTTGTTTCTGTTTTTCTTAATTTTTCTTTCTTTCAGTCATTCTTATTTTCATTCTCAGCAGCAATAAAATTAACAATAATATAATATTATTATACTTCAGAAAATAATATAAGAAATACTGTACATGCTGACTCCATTGAGGTATAAGAATTTTCAGTACTTCAAATGTTGCTAATTTTAAACATGAAATGGAAACCACAAACTGGGAAGCTCTTTTATATAACTGTGATTTCAATATATGTTTGTTTACAGTATTTTTAATAAGTTTGTTTACAGTATTTTTAATAAGTTTGTTAAATACATTTTCCCTTTAAGGACTCGCAAAATGAAAGGTGAAAGTATCTCAGATAGGATTAAATGGCATAGTAATGAACTTGTAAATATGAAAAACAGAGTTATATTCTTGTACACAATATTTTATCACACTAATAACTTAAAGGCCAAAGAAGCTTATTTAAAACTGAATAGAGAATAAAAACATGCCATAAGGCAAGCTAAATTAAATGCCAATGTAAATTATATTCAAACATCTGAAAATAAGTCCAAAGCAGCGTGGGTTTTGATACAACAGACCTCTGTGACAATGGGCACTGAGAGAATTAACATTACGCCAGATACATTAACGAAATACATGATAATACTTCACTTCCTGATGTGACCGCAAATGAACTGCTTAAAAATTTCAGCGTCCTAACTTACATTTCAAGTGACGAGAAATATCAGCTGATGAGGTTTTTAAAATTATTTCATTGAAAAGTGCCAACTCTCAAGATTTTTCGATATGTCCATTAAGCTTCTGAAAGAAATAATCTCAGTTATATTAGTTCCCTTGACTAGTTGTTGAAAAATATATAAGGTTGTACCTGTGTACAAAAGGGACAACAAACTAACTCCAGCTATTTATCGTCAGATCTCAATACTACCTGTTTTCTCAAAAGTTTTTGAATTGTGCACGAAGATTCAGCTATATGAATACTTTGAAAATATGGTTTTTGCCTCAAATCAGTACGGATTTAGAAATGGCATTAATACCACTCGAGCTGTTGGTGCTTTTGTAAACCACATATTAAATTCATTTGAAAACAGGTTCAATGTAGGCTACACTCTACTTTCTGTGATCTCAGCAAAGCATTCGATTGCGTATGACATCAGATACTGTAGAATAAACTGGAATTTTGTGGTATAAAAGATTTTGATATAAAGATTCTAAAATCATATTTAAAAAATCTTAAACGGTGTGTTGAGCTATATGGTAATAGATCTGAAATGTTACAAATTGTTTCTGAAGTCCCTCAAGATTTTGTATTAGGCCCATTACTTTTTATTATTATGAATGATTTAATGTACAATGTCGATATTTACTCTGTCGTTTATGCTTATGCCACAACCCTGATTAATAGCAATGCTAACTTTGATAGATTGAAACGTGATGCTAAAACGTTTTTATCTCAAGCTAAAACATAGTTGTGACAATGGTTTTTTATTGAACGAGACTAAAAACGAAGATGACTTTTTTCTCTAAAATCAACGAAGATGGAGACAAGTCGTTTAGATTCAAAATTATTTTGGGAGCCTTATATTTACTATATTTGCAGCAGACTTTATCATGTTTTATTCTTACTGAGAAATATTAAACATTATATAGCAAAAGGTTACATCAGAGTAGCATATCCGGCCTATTTTCAACCAATTACAACATAGGTCTACGGTCTTATTTTATGGGTGAATTATAATTTAATAAGTGATGTATTTCTTCTACAGAAGAAAGCAATTAGAATTTTAAATAATTCTTGTTTTAAATAATTCTAGTTTAATAATTCTAGTTCTAATTTTAAATAATTCTAGAATTATTCACTGTAAGCCTTTAGGCCTATTCATAAATGAAAGATTGATCACTCTAGATAGTTTATTTCTCTTTGAATCGCTAATGTTCCTAAAAGATAACATTTCTGAATTCTCAAGGAGAAATTACATTCATAATTATTATACCAGGTAATAAAATTTTGCACACATACCAAAATGCAGGCTAACAAATACAATGCAGCATTATCAAATTACGGCCATAAATGACTATAATAAATTTCCAATAGAAGTCTTTGAAATTGACAGAACTATTTTCATAAAACGAGTTAGAAATTGGTTACTCAATACAGCCTTTTATGACTTGAACGAATTTTAATATGTGCGACACAGTAAGTATCTTAACATTATATTGCTTTATATGCAATATAATGTCTTTGGCATTGCTAATGCCTATGGTATTGTTATGCTCTACAGACTTCAAAACAATAATAATAATAGTAATAATAATAATAACAATAATAATTAATTACTGGAATAAATAATTTAATATATGGTTAGTAATAAAATGGTAGGCCTATGATTAGCAATATTCAGTAGTTATTTTAACCATTACAAGTCCTTGCACTTAAACAACTGATACACCGTAATTAATATTGTATGCTATATAGGCCTATAGATACAGTAATCTATTGAAATTCGTGTGCATGGGTGGTAGTATAACTATTTTAACAGTTGCTTGGTGCATATCTTTATCCTGGATAACATCGTCTAAAAGCTTTTTACACTTAAATGACTTAAATGATAGGCTATAAAAATAATTATAGACAGGGTTTCCATGCAAATGCATGTTTTAATATAAGCTTCACAGTTCTAAAACTTTCTAAATATCCATTTCATGACTTACTGATTCCAAATACTATAATTTACTTGTTTCTTACATATTTGCATGTTTTGGCCTTTTTATGGACAATTTCATGCATAATGCATGTTTTGGGGGTTTTAGCTTTATTAAAGCATATCTTGAATTTTATCTTGCATACTATGTTCGCATATCTAGTTTCAGTGCATATTTTAAATTAAATAGCATAATATTTCTTTTTATAAATGTTTATAAATGTTGGTTTTCCTAATCTTATAAAACCCGAGTGTACTAGAAAATACCTGTTCCCAACCTTTCATTCCTTTGGCAAGTTATTATTTTAAAATAGGCCTATTATCTTAACTATCCTGAAGTCGCGGCTCTCTAAGGCCCGGGCGGCCTGGGTCGCTTAAAGGTCCCTAAAAGGGAGAGGTGGAACTAAGGAAAAGAAAGAAAGTAGGCTATATCTGAAACGAGTTAAAGAATAAGACGTGACAACAAAATGTGTTGTGCCATTCAAAATATGTAGGACCATACTTTGGCATAAATGAATGTCTAATATAAACAATTTGGTTTGTTGATTTATGTTCGTATTTTTCTGCTATATAGAATAATAATTATCACCTATTATTTCTTGCCTAAAATTTTGGCAAATAGAACTTAATTTACTCTAAAAGTTGCTGACGTTAAGAATTTTGTTTTCTTTCAATGATATTCTATGAATATTTTATATATTATATTAATTAAAGGTTGATATGATTTTTACCAAAATAATTTAAAATGATAATGAATTACGGGCTTTTAAAGGTAATCAGTCGCAAAGAAATAATTTTGAAAATTATAATAGACTATCAACCTTTTTCACATTGTGGGAGAAAGATCAGTTGGCTAAGGTGAGTTAACTATCTGCATTTTAGCCTGTGTTTTATATGGTGGGTATAACAGGACTGTATGGTTTATACTTTTAAACCTTTATTATTTATACAAACATGCATTTATTTATTTAACTGATACATACCGGTATTATTTTCGTGTGTTGACCTAATATCAGATTCAGATCCCGCCAATCAGCTGACCAGGGTAGCCGTGTTGCTCGATTAGTTCTTCATGCTATCAACAGAGGCACTGGATTCAAGCCCTAAGTGGGGGATGTTAAGAAAACAAATGACTGATAGTGGTTAGTGCGTCGAAACGCAAGGTATGTACGAGCGGGGGAAGTGTCGGTCGCATTTTTTATGTTCAAAACGTGTGTTTAATTCGCGATTAGGAAGTAAAATTATTTAAAATCAGTGCTTTATAATATTTTAAAGGCACCGTGATTAAAGGTAGGGCGAGAGAGTTAAAGACAATGCCAGGGAAGTGATATTAAAACTGTACCTCATGCCGGTGCTGGGACAGTGTGTGTGCAGGGAAACTCTTCGCTCTGACCTTGGAAGCTACAGTCATAATTCACCACAATGAGTTTGATAGGCTATAGTGTTATAGGCATATAACAGCATAAAGACACTATGATAAAAGGAAGAATGAGTTGAAGACAATGCCAGGTGAGTGATATTGAAACTGTATTACATGGCCATGAAAGGACAGTTTGTGTGTGGAGGGAAACGACTTCGTTCTGACCTCGAAAGCTACCGTCATAATTCACCACCCATCTTAGCATTGTAAATCCTACAACTAGGTTGATATAACTGTATATCGTAATATTAATTATTAATTAATTATATCTGACCACAAACTGTTACGATAAAGTAGTAACATAACCTATTTCTGAACATTACACTTGAGAATTCCTGAAGAGGGATTTTTTTTTTCTCTCACGGAATAGTCATGAAGAGATTCATGAAGTTTGAATATTGTCTCCAATTCCAAATGTTAGATTGATAAGTATAACTCTTTAAAATAAGGGATTTAGTGCGTTAAAGTATAGGCCTAATGTTATTGTTAAATATGGGTATTTTGAATATAGTACATAAAACATAGCAGCATATTCAGTACATTCTGTAAATGTAGCCTAATACGTGATGGTGAAAATGTTAATGTAGTGGAAGATTTACCATGTAACGGAAATATTTCCCAAATTAAATTCTATCTTTATGCAATCAGATCACGCTAAAAAGTCACAATTACAGCAATATTAAGAAGGTAGGCCTACAGTATATTATACCTGGTTTCACTCACTTATGAAAATAGATGAGGGTTGTGATAGAACATTTTATGTAGCCTATCTTCTGAAAGTTGGGAAGAAAGAACATAAAACCAGTACGAAGAAGTATGTTTATCTAAAAATAATCTTGAAATATTAATTCCTAACTTAACAGACCTTGGAATATCAACAATAGGAATGCGAAGAACAGAAGATTCTGAAATAATTAATAGCGTTATGCAGATTTGATGAAAAGTTAAAATAAGAAGGTGGTAGTTTGAAGGATATAGACAGAGCCGGCTCCTCCATAGCCTATAGCCTAGACAAACTAGGCAGCCGCCTAGAGCGGGAAATTTATAGAAATATTTAGGGGCGGCAACCATTTAGGTTTTTAAAAAGCTGAATTTTTCAACGCGACAAAATAAAAATAGTTTATCTAGTAAGAGTAAAAGGACAGCAAATATAAAAATAAATTCAGTACAATATCTTCATACTATCTAGATAGCCTATCTTATGGCGTCTTCATAAATACAAGCCTTTCTCAAATTAGGCCAATTCAAATCAATTTTATTTAACCACTTACCAATAGGCCTACCAGGCTAGAAAACGTGAAATCCCATGTTAATCAAATAGAAAAAAAATGGAATGGTTGAGGTAGCAATTTAGGGGGGGGGGGGAAGGGCAAAATACCTAGAGCCGGCTCTGGCTAATAATCGGGTTCCCCTTACACACTGACATGGCGAAGAAAAGATAAAACTACAGCACTCCGAAAAAAATTGTTTTATCTGCACCAGATGCTTAATTATTCATAAGTATTTTTAGATTGTTTCTAGTTTTATCCAAATAAACCCAAATTGTTCTCGAAGCTCTAATGTATCCCAGTAGACAGATCGTTGCCTGAAGTTTGTGTTATTGTTGGTTTATTGCACCTGTGGAGTGAGTTTTATGGGGTATCTCGCCATGTTGGTTGAGTTACTGCGCTTCAAACTGGAAGGTCGCGGGCTCCATCACCGATGAAGTCACTGAGATTTTCAGATAAGCCGGTGTAGGCAATATGCCCCTGGGATCTAACAGACATAAGTATAGTGCAGTTATTCATTGCATGGCCAGGCAGCTTCAAAGGAATAAACTATTAAGTCGGTAGATATATAAGCAATCAAGAACCACAGATTATTGTCTCTGTTGGACACTACATGAGAATATTATAGGAGAAAAATTCCTCCGGCACTGGGACTTGAACCCAGGACCTTTGGCTATTCGCGCCAATGCTCTACCAACTGAGCTAAGCCGGAGCTCAATTCACAGCACCAGATAGAACCTCTCTCCTATGACTAATTGCCCTAATGGTCTACCTCACAGACAGACAAGTTATGTCATACGCAGTACTGTGAGGCACACTAAGTAGTGATTTTTGTGACCGGGCTCCCACTGTTATTGTACAGTTAACATTCAAGATAGATATATAAGCAATCAAGAACCACAGATTATTGTCTCAGTTGGACACTACATGAGAATATTATAGGAGAAAAATTCCTCCGGCACTGGGACTTGAACCCAGGACCTTTGGCTATTCGCGCCAATGCTCTACCAACTAATATTCTCATGTAGTGTCCAACAGAGACAATAATCTGTGGTTCTTGATTGCTTATATATCTATCTTGAATGTTAACTGTACAATAACAGTGGGAGCCCGGTCACAAAAATCACTACTTAGTGTGCCTCACAGTACTGCGTATGACATAACTTGTCTGTCTGTGAGGTAGACCATTAGGGCAATTAGTCATAGGAGAGAGGTTCTATCTGGTGCTGTGAATTGAGCTCCGGCTTAGCTCAGTTGGTAGAGCATTGGCGCGAATAGCCAAAGGTCCTGGGTTCAAGTCCCAGTGCCGGAGGAATTTTTCTCCTATAATATTCTCATGTAGTGTCCAACAGAGACAATAATCTGTGGTTCTTGATTGCTTATATATCTATCTTGAATGTTAACTGTACAATAACAGTGGGAGCCCGGTCACAAAAATCACTACTTAGTGTGCCTCACAGTACTGCGTATGACATAACTTGTCTGTCTGTGAGGTAGACCATTAGGGCAATTAGTCATAGGAGAGAGGTTCTATCTGGTGCTGTGAATTGAGCTCCGGCTTAGCTCAGTTGGTAGAGCATTGGCGCGAATAGCCAAAGGTCCTGGGTTCAAGTCCCAGTGCCGGAGGAATTTTTCTCCTATAATATTCTCTTATTAAGTCGGTGTTTCTTTATGTTAATTGATCTGACTAAATAGGTCTTGGTTTCCGCTTTCTAAAACAAAAGCAACGTTGCAATATTCTCTCATTGTTATCACTGACCTTAGCTCTAATCAATTCACACGTTGTTATCGTTTACTGTAACTTGATCTTGCAACCTCGCGTTTCACTCCACGCGGAGTTGACGAGTAGCTGTCACAGCCGTCGCAGGACATTCTTAGATTTTGATTGGCTGGGGGTAACTAGCTGATTGGTGCGGTAAAAATAAGGAATATGGGTTGAGCTGTCGGCAGACTTTTTCTCCTAATGAAAGGAAGCCGCCTGGCCATGCAATGAATAACTGGACTATACCAGGAGCAATCCTGGGAGTAAAGAAAGTCTGTGCATAAGTTGGACAACCTTACCACCTTCATGTTCCCAGTGATTGCACACCTGCGATCCTCAGCCTATTGAAATCCTAAAGGCCGTCATGGGCTGAATAGGCCAATAGGGAACACTTTAGTTTACGGGGAATCAAGGGGAGTTGAAAATGTGGAGATCCCTATCTGAGAATTTTTATTTTCTACGCATATCACTGTTCGTTTTAAAGTCTTTGTTCTCATTACTGTCTGTGAATAGAGGATTTTTGTTCTCACTATTGTCTGTGAATAGAAGATTTGGTTGGTTCACATACCAGACATGCATACAAACTTTGCGCACTCCTGTACTTTTTCAAACACTGCGTGAAGACACATGTTATCGGCTGTCGCACTGGCTACTGGCACTATTTTTAGAATAGGCTAGACTAGAGCAAACCAATGCACAAGAACAGGTGTCAGATAGCTTCAGATATCTATAGCCTAAATGCTACCGTATCTCGTGGCCAGGAGTGAATACTGAAACTGTTGAAAGGAGTCCTATATATCGAGATACCATACAGCGCAGAGTGCTGCTTTCACATGTGGGTTACTACTTTATACAATGCATAAATATCCCTCTACTCTCTAATGGGTCGGGTCAGGTTTTCTCGGTGTGCTTCTGTTTCACCATTGCTGCATTCATCATAATATAACATAACTCCTGTTTCAAGATCTTGCAACAATTTTTTTTAATCAAGAAAAGCAAACTTCTCTCCACATTCTCAATGCCCTGTTGCAAATGCTGCCTGACAACATTCATTCGACAATCGAACTTCATTTTTTCATGAGTTTGATTGTTTGTATATGAGTGCAATGGTAATTATCTTAAAGTAAATTCAGAGTTTCTATAAAATATAAATATAAATGTTGACTGTTATTTAAAAAAAATGTGCGTTCCTCTAATTCGGGTTATAGGCCTAAGTATGAATCTTGAATAATGTATTCTTCTTGGAAATCCATCTTCCAGGATTTTCATCGGGCCACAAAACTTACTGATAGCTCTATCTAAAAGCAATGCACTTGTTTGTAGCCCAGAAAATAATAGGCTCAGTGCATTCGAATACGCTTTGTAATTCTTATTTTGTAGTCAGTTAATATTTCTTAGATTCTGAAGATGTACAAAGATTGTCGTTTATCCACCTCGTGACATAGGCGCATACAACAGATAAACGACAAGGACCAGGAAATAATTTCGAGATATGATAGTCTATAGGGTCCTACGTTAGGCCTACTTCCAGGATTTCCATGCCTAAAAAGAGACAATAAATTTCGCTTTTAATTTCCACTTAATGTCATACAAATAGTTGCTGGAAATTGCTGAAAGGTACGATTTATATTTAGTCGTTAAAGCTTAATGTTCTACAGGTTATTTCAAAACTGACCTATTAAATAGGCTTATCATGCATTAGAATAGGCTATATTCTGAATGTACAGGTAGAGGGAAAAAAAGCGAACCGACTCTTGTAGCCGCAATATTTAACTACTTAATTAACGGATTATTCCCAGACAATGAATTATACTAGCTTATTTTCTGATGGGTTTCGAAACCTGTGAATGCCGCTAGGCATGCGCAGTGGTTCATATCGGCAACTTAGATATTTTAGTCGGTCCGTTTTTTTTCCCTACCTGTATCTGTTAATATAATCTATGGTATTTATAATTTTATAATTACATTCCAATTCACTATAAATAATTCTTCCCTCAATACAATACAAATGAAGTTTGGCAGGCTCATACATCTCATTAATATTTGCAAATCATGTTTTTAAGAATGAACATTTAGACAAGTCTTCAGGTTAAAGCAACCTTAAATTAAAATGATGATATTGCAATTATCTTCATCGTGGCCCAGCTCTTTCTGTTAACATTTCTTACATTAATGCACCTTCTACATTTTGCACGTCGTGTCAGGAATATTACATCTCGAAAAGTCCATCGATTGAACCCGCGTCCAGAAGCATGTACGCTACCTCTGCACCGTCCCGGGCGACCGCCAAGTAAGTGGGTGACAAAATCTGTGTGAACGGATGTTTGCTTAGTCTTATCTAACAGGAAAAACACTTTCTGACCAAACGACAGTTTCAACATGTGAAGGGCAAGTTCACTAGGTCTATAACTTATCTTTATATGAGTTTCTCAGAAACGACTCCGTAATCTGGAGAAAAAAAGGGGATTTCTTTCCCTTATCGACTTTCACCATATGGGGTTCTCCAAATTATAATTAAAATAAATTTCTCTCATGCTGTTTATACCTACGAAAAGCTGCTCATTAACTAAGTTTCCTGCATTCGATCTACTTTATAAAATTGTTATTTTGTTCTTCAAGATTCAAGATTTATTATTTGTAAGTTAATTAGGTATTGCATGTATACAGTAGACTTCGTCAAAACTAAAAGTAAAATTGAACAATATATTATGTTACGTCAGTGATTAATTAAAATATCAATCTACCTATAATCTTCTTAGTTTTAGCATTCAAGACTTGTTTAATTTTCAGGTTCCTTGTGAATTTTGATTATGGGCACCATATTACCTGGAAAAGCAGTTATTGCTGCTGTATACATATATACACGATGCCACCTTGGTATTAGAGTTAATCAAAGTAATACATGCATTTAATACACTCCAATACTCAGTTGATGATACCTATGCCTTGAAGAGTTAGCATGCTAACTCTAACACATATTACCTCATAAGTAGCCTACTGGTCCACCGCTGTGGCTCAGGGGATGCGTCCAATCCTCTCACGCAGCGGGCCCGGGTTCGATTCCTGGTCGGGACAAGTTACCTAGGTGAGGTTTTTTCCGGGGTTTTCCCTCACCTATGAGACAAATGTCAGGTAACTTTAGGCCCTTGTGGTCCCCGGATATCATCTGGCCGTCATTATCATCTTCATCCTCATCCTCGCCTTGTTCTGAGTGAGTGTGTGTGTGAATGGTGTGTATCGTCCTATGTGTTCGTGTTGTCTCGGAGGTGGCCCCGGCATTGAGCTGATCACTCATCCGGGGAGGCCCTCCATGTCCTTGTCTGGTCAAAAAAGTATGTATGTGATCCAAAGGTAATCCCTCTCCCGACAGGTCGCGGCCCTGTAAGGCCCGGGCGGCATGGGTCGCTTAAATCCTAAAAGGGAGAGGTAAAACTACGAAAAAGAAAGAAAGAAAGAAAGTAGCCTACTGGTACGAGCGATAAGTTTTTCAACATTCTGAACGAATTTGATATTTGACACCATGGAAAACAGCAAATGAAAAATATTAATAATAGCCATGGGAAAAGGTCTTGAACAAATGGAAAAAGTCTATTTATTACCATTTGTGATCGTTTATCTTATAGTGCGCTTCCTAGGGTCGCAAGGATGCAAGTTTATCTGATGATGGGCAAAATGGCTGTCAGTTTAATAAAAAATTCATGAGAAATTTGTAAAGATCTTATGTTGAATCATATTTAGGATTTTGTGTTTTTAATTGAGCCTAACCTCGCGAAATTGTCTGCTTCAAATGCGTTAGACTTTTCTTGTAACAATTTTATTTTTATGAGCAGCCCGGAGATTTATGTCATAAATAATAGTTATAACTCAACAAAAGACACTAATAGACCATGGGCTGCCAATATGAAACCCTCCCCCCCCCCCGTGGGAATTTCCGACACATATATTTTTTTGTTGGTATTGTCATCTAGTTTAAGATTTTAGTTGTTTGCCCCTTATCAATTACAGCATTTAGCCGGAAACCCCGGAAAACCCCGGAAATTCGCAGAAAATGAATTTGTTTTAATTTTTCATTGTTCTTTGCTCCTAATATTCCCAGGGAATTTCTGACTCACACATTTTTTTTGGTATTGGCATCTAGTTTAATGCTCCAGTTGTTTGCCCTTTACAAATTACAACATATCCCCGGAAAGCCCGGAAAACCACGTATATACGGAGAAAATTACTATGTTTTATTTTTTAAATCTTTGTTCTTTGCACCTAATATTCAAAGGGAATTTCTGACTTACATGTTTTTTTGTTGGCATTACCATCTAGATTAAGGTTTCAGTTGTTTGCCCCTTATCAATTACAGTATATCCCCGGAAAACACCGAAAACCACGTAAATATGGAGAAAGGGACTTCGTTTTACTTTTTAAAAATCTTAGTGCTTTGCTCCTAGTATTCAAAGGGAATTGGTGAACCATATGTTTTTGTGTTGGTATTCCCATATAGATTAAGGTTCCAGTTGTTTGCCCCTTACCAATTACAGCATATCCCCGGAAACCCCGGAAAACCACGTATATACGGAGAAAATTACTATGTATTATTTTTTAAATCTTTGTTCTTTGCTCCTAATATTCAAAGGGAGTTTCTGATTCATATGTTTTTTTGTTGGTATTGCCATCTAGATTAAGGTTTCAGTTGTTTGCCCCCTTATGAATTATAGCATATCTCCAGAAAACTCCGAAAACCACGGAAATCCGGAGGAATTGACTTTTTAAAAATTTCTTTAAAATCTTTGTTCTTTGCTCCTAATATTCCAAGGGAATTTCTGACTCATATGTTTTTTTGTTGGTATTGCCATCTAGTTTAAGGTTTAAGTTGTTTTCCCCTTATCAATTACAGCATATCCACGTAAACCCTGAAAACCACGAAAATCCGCAGAAAATGAGATTGTTTTAATTTTTTTTTAAATATTTGCTCTTCGATACTAATATTCCCAGGGAATTTCTGAATCACTTAATTTTTGTTGCTATTGCCATATAGTTTAAGGTTTCAGTTGTTTTCCCCTTACCAATTACAGCATGACAAAGAATACTGGAAAAAATCCTGATGCTGAAGGAATGAAGGCGATTGGAAACCTGACAGAACACACTTCATATTCTAATTTGACATCTGTGAATGATAATTAATTTAACTTACCAAACCTTCCACAGTCACCACCAAACTTTCTTGACTGAAGTTAGAGAAGGGACATTCGGTGAAACAGCAAAATTTTGGAATGGTAATATGGACAAAGTGTCATTGATTTTGAGATTTCAGCGAGCAACTAAAGAAAACAACTTTGACTTACACTTGGCATGTTTAGAAGATATGATTCCCCTTTTCTTTGCATGTGACCATCACAATTATGGCAGATATCTCGTAGTCCATATACTCACCCTTTTGAACCTGCAAGGGACACACTTGAAGCAGAAGAATTACTTCGCAATAACGGTTTCAGTGACCGTAGATCACAAGTTCCGAGTTCTAGAAATTCTATGGATTTCCGTGGTTTTCCGGGTTTTACGGGGATATGTTGTAATTGATAATGGGCAAACAGCTGAAACCTTAATCTAGATTACAATGCCAACAACAACAAAAATATGTAAGTCAGAAGTTCCCTGGGAATATTAGGATCAAAGAACAAAGGTTTTTAAAAAATTAAAACGAACTCTTTTTCTTCGGATTTTTTAGGTTTCCGGAGTTTTCCGGGGATATGCTGTAATTAATTAAGGGCAAACAACTGAAACCTTAATCTACATGGCAATACCAGCACAAAACCATATGAGTCACCAATTCCCTTTGAATACTAGGAGCAAAGAACTAATATTTAAAAAATTAAAACAAAGTCATTTTCTCCGGGCTTCCGTGGTTTTCGGAGTTTTCTGGGGATTTTCTGTAATTGATAAGGGGCAAACAACTGAAACCTTATTCTACATGGCAATACCAACACAAAACCATATGAGTCACCAATTCCCTTCGAATACTAGGAGCAAAGAACTAAGATTTAAAAAATTAAAACGAAGTCATTTTCTCCGTGCTTCCGTGGTTTTCGGAGTTTTCTGGGGATTTGCTGTAATTGATAAGGGGCAAACAACTGAAAACTTAATCTACATGGCAATACCAACACTAAACCATATTAGTCACTAATTCCCTTTGAATACTAGAAGTAAAAAACTAAGATTTAAAAAATTAAAACAAAGACATTTTCTCCGGGCTTCCATGGTTTTCGGAGTTTTCTGGGGATTTACTGTAATTGATAAGGGGCAAACAACTGAAACCTTAATCTGGATGGCAATACCAACAAAAGAACATATGATTCAGAAATTCCCTTTGAATATTAGAAGCAAAGAACAAAGATTTAAGAAATAAAACATTGTCATTTTCTCCATATAAAAGTGGTTTTTTCGGGTTTTCAGGGGATATGTTGTAATTTGTAAGGGGCAATCAACTGAAAACTTAAACTAGATGACAATACCAACAAGAAATATGTGAGTCAGAAATTCCCTGGGCATATTAGGAGCAAAGAACAAAGAAAAATTAAATCAAACTCATTTTCTCCAGATTTCCGTAGTTTTCCGGGGTTTCCGGGTAAATGCTGTAATTGATAAGGGGCAAACAACTGAAGACTTAATCTAGATGGTAATACCAACAAAAAATATGTGAACCAGAAATTCCCTGGGCATATTAGGAGCAAAGAACAAAGAAAAATTAAAACAAACTCATTTTCTCCGGATTTCCGGGGTTTCCGGGTAAATGCTGTAATTGATAAGGGGCAAACAACTGAAAACTGAAACTAGATGGGAATACCAACAAAAAAATATATGTGTCGGAAATTCCCACGGGGGGGGGGGGATGGGGGGTATACAGTAGCCTTCGCTCTATAAGCATAATGTATAGATAATGTAACTTAACCAAGCATATATTGTTAAAGGCTAAACTGTTATTCTCAGCAAACAAATTATACTATTAGTGTGTATTCCATGAGTTGTATGGTGAAGACATTCAACTATTATAATAGCCTACCACTTCCAACTTCTAATAAATAAGTACTTTCAACATGAATCATAAACAAAATCAGCAGGTTTGGTTTCCAAAGATAAATTTTTATGAACTGTTGCTTGCTTGAAAGGGAAAACTTACCAAACTCCTGTGTCCAGAAAGTATTATTTTCTAATGTTAAATATAGACATTATTCCGATTTATTGGTGATATACGGTAGGCAATAGGCTTATTATAATGTGCTCTTGAAGGCCAAAGTGATGACTACAGTACATTTAATACACACGGATTATCTATTCTTCCCGCAGAGTTTGTCTATGTCATGTTTATTTTCTTAACATAATACTTATTTCCACAATGATCCTACCATTTATGATCCGTAGTAGGCTATTAATTTTTCTGTTATTGGACAAACAGTATGATACTGTTGACCACTTCCAGCTATTATAAAATTTCCAGATAAATTTCAAACTAATTTGAATACTGTTGATACAGCCTATGTCACAAACCATCAAGGATTTTAGAATCCATTTAATGAATACAATTCCTACGCAAAAAAAGAATCCAAACATGCTATTCATAAATATGGTTTACCTGGGCATCAGCAGTTATTATTGACCCGACAAAGTTATGCATCCAGTAGATTATGAAATGCATTGCCTGTATTCTGAAATAATTCCCCCCTGGTTTTGGTAATATTATCATCTCCCTCTCATCCCCTTCATACTTTTGATGTTATATTTGTTTTTGTTGTAGCATCATTTAATATGCCGGATGCCATTAGTATCAGCCTATATTAGTAGCATGGCGTATGCGGTTTTAGATAGAGGACTCGCTCCATAGTGACCGGGCAGGGCCGGCAATACGGCGGTTGCATTGCAAACTGTGGTCTGCTAAATATGCACTCGTTGCAACCACCGCTAATGTCAGCTTATCAACTGCAACCTGTGTCCGCAGTCTCAGGTGTTTGAGTTATCAGCACCGCCTTAATCAACCAGAAGGCCACTTTCTCCTGATAATAATTCGGACTAATCGTATTTTTCATCATTTTCGATCATATCTACTACTCTAGCGTTTCTTATAGAGTGCACCATGGAACCGCAGTAGTTCCGCGAGCAAAACCTAGGGATTCCTTGAGTCCTGAATGGCTGTTTGTTTATAATAATAATAATAATATAATATAAACAACATGAATATGGGTAGATAGAGTCAACATTTAAAATTACGAGGGTCGTCCACAAAGTAATGCACCACATTTTTTCTTCAACAGTTAATTACTGAACACAATGAAACTTGAACACAAGAAAGAATGATGTTTCTTCTACACTCCCTATTTTTCCACGTAATCTCCGTCCCGTTCTATGTCCTTCCTCCAACGAGGCACAAGGGCGTGTATGCCCTGTCGGTACCAGTCCTTGTTCAGGTCACCAAGCCATTTCTGTCACAATCCTGGACAAGAACGCTTCTCCCTCAGCTTCAAAACGTTTTAGCAACTCAGAAGAATTTTTATTTTCGGAGAGATTTGTGGTCCACCGTAAGACAGCGCAGAACACATGGTGCACACATTTTTGAGCAATGAAGAGCAACTGCAACGATATAAAAATGAAATTAAAACCAGTTCACAATCTGAATAGTTCACAGGCCAAAGACCACGACACCATACTCTTCAGCATAAGGTCATGAATCCTTCACCTGAACTATATAAGAGGAACAAAAGACTACAGAGCAATGCAACTCACCAGTATAGATGTTATACAGGGCTTCCCTACTCCAGCGTCGCTTTGTCTTTCTAGCCATGGACCCCCTCCATAAATCTTCGGGGCCCATGACCTTTCTCGCCATGGACCCCCTCCATAAATCTTCAGAGCCCATGACCTTCGCCAGGACGCCGTTTCGGTACTCATAAAGATGAAGTTTGTCTTCGCCATTGATCTGTAACAAACCATAAAAAAAATTAAGTTAAAACCAGTTCACCAGTTTGCGGATGACTGCATCATATACAGGGAAATTTGTAATGAATTAGATGCGAAATTACTGCAAGAAGACTTAGTTCGCACAGAAAAATGGGTTTCTGAAAATAGGATGACAATAAACGCACGCAAACGTAAAGCAATATCTTTCACCAACAAAAGGGTAAAATTTTGCTATAATTATGAAATGGAAAATGAAATTATAACGAGAGTAGAATCGTGCAATTATTTAGGAATAACTCTCAATAAGGAATTGAACTGGAATACACATATAGGAAATTTAATTAGCAAGGCATATAAAACATTGCACTTCGTATTTCGAGCATTAAGGGGTAGCAACTTAAAAACCAAAGAGTTAGCTTATAAATCATTAGTGAGACCAAATTTGGAATATGCTGTAAGTGTATGGGATCCGTATCAGGCAGGTCTAATAACACAGTTAGAAATGGTGCAGAGAAAAGCTGCAAGATTTGTTATGAATAAGCACCAACAAACTGACAGCGTTACGGCTATGTTAAAAACACTAGGGTGGAAATCTTTAGAATCCAGAAGGAAAATAAATAGATTAAAATGTATGCATTGTGTATACACGAAACAACTGGCATGGGAAGAGCTTCATAGCAAAATTAAAGAACCAGATTACAAAAGTAGGAAGGATCACAAATACAAATTAAGGGGTAGATCTCAGAGAACAAATATTGCCAAATTTTCTTTTTTAAATAGAGGGATTCAGGATTGGAATGATTTACCTGCAGAAATCTTCGAAACGTTTCCTGCTAACGCCAAAATTTTTAAAAATATATTGAATAGGGTATATGATAATGTATAATTTTTTGTTCTAAAATATTCACATTATTCAATTTTTTATGTTATAGTTTTAAATGGAAATATATATATATATAAGCTTATATATTTTTTAAATATCAGGTACGTGGATAGATGTTGCGATATTTAATGTGTAAGTGTATGTATAGTGTGTCATTTTTGTATATATGTATGGCTGGTATTTATTTAATGTGTAATGTATATGTATTTAATGTGATATTTAATGTGTATATATGTACTGTATGGCTGGTATTTATTGCACCACTGCCACCGGGTTGTTGACCCATTTGCAGTGTAAGAAAATAAATACAAATACAAAATACAATCTGAATAGTTCACTGGAGATATGTCTCGACACCATACTCTTCAGCATAAGGGCATGAATCTCTCATATGACCTATTCAGATGGTAAAAAGGAGCATAAAAACGCCAGAGCAAAGCAATTTACCAGTATAGATATTATGCAAGGCCTCCCTACTCCAGCGTCGCTTTTCCTTTCTCGCCATGGACCCCCTTCATAAATCTTCAGGGCCCATGACCTTTCTCGCCATGGACCCCCTCCATAAATCTTCAGGGCCCATGACCACCGTGGAGACGCTGTTTCGGTACTGACATCGATGAACTCTGCGTCTTCGGTCTGGTAGTTCGCCGATGACGTTCACCGATGCTGCTTGGTAGCTTGTTGACAAAACCACTCCTACGCCGGGACGCTGGTTCGATACAGGCCTTGAAGAAGTCCTCGTCTCTTCTTCCGGCAACTGCAACGGATATAAAAATGAAATTAAAACCAGTTCACAATCTGAATAGTTCACAGGCCAAAGACCACGACACCATACTCTTCAGCATAAGGTCATGAATCCTTCACCTGAACTATTCAGTTATAAAAGAGGAACAATAGACTCCAGAGCAATGCAACTCACCAGTATAGATGTTATACAGAGCTTCCCTACTCCAGCGTCGCTTTGTCTTTCTAGCCATGGACCCCCTCCATAAATCTTCGGGGCCCATGACCTTTCTCGCCATGGACCCCCTCCATAAATCTTCGGGGCCCATGAACTTTCTCGCCTGGGAACCCCTCCATAAACCTTTAGAGCCCATGACCTTCGCCGGGACGCCGTTTCGGTACTCATAAAGATGAAGTTTCTCTTCGCCATTGATCTGTAACATACCATAAAAAATTAAGTTAAAACCAATTCACAATCTGAATAGTTCACTGGAGATATGTCTCGACACCATACTCTTCAGCATAAGGCCACGAATCTCTCATATGACCTATTCAGATGGTAAAAAGGAGCATAAAAACGCCAGAGCAAAGCAATTTACCAGTATAGATATAATGCAAGGCTTCCCTACTCCAGCGTCACTTTTTCTTTCTCGCCATGGACCCCCCTCCATAAATCTTCGGGGCCCATGACCTTTCTCGCCATGGACCCCCTCCATAAATCTTCAGAGCCCATGACCTTCGCCGGGACGCCGTTTCGGTACTTTGGCTTAGTCAGTGATCTGTAACGTACCATAAAAAAATTATATAAAACCAGTTCACAATCTGGATAGTTCAAGGGAGATAGGTCTTGACACCATACTCTTCAGCATAAGGGCATGAATCTCTCATATGATATATTCAGATGGTAAAAAGGAGCATAAAAATACCAGAGCAAAGCAATTTACCAGAATAGATGTTATACAGGGCTTCCCTACTCCAGCGTCGCTTTTCCTTTCTCGCCATGGACCCCCTCCATATATCTTCGGGGCCCATGACCTTTCTCGCCATGGACCCCCTCCACAAATCTTCGGGGCCCATGACCTTTCTCGCCATGGACCCCCTCCATGAATATTCAGGGCCCATGACCTTCGCTGAGACGCCGTTTCGGTAGCAAGAGATCTGTAACATACCATAAAAAATTAAGTTAAAATCCGTGCACAATCTGAATAGTTCAGTGGAGAAAGATCACGACATCATACTCTTCAGTATAGGCCCATGAATCTATCATCTGAACTATTCAGTTATAAGAGACGAACATGAACACCTCAGAGCAATGCAACTCACCAGTATAGATGTTATGCAGGGCTTCCCTACTCCAGCGTCGCTTTGTCTTTCTCGCCATGGACCCCCTCCATAAATCTTCGGGGCCCATGATCTTTCTCGCCATGGACCCCCTCCATAAATCCTCAGGGCCCATGACCTCCGCCGGGACGCTGTTTCGGTACTGACATCGATGAACTTTGCATCTTCTGTCGGGTAGTTTGCCGATAACGTTCGCCGATGCTGCTTGGTAGCTTGTGTCCTCCTTAATGTTGACATAATCAGTCCTAGGCGGTGAAGCTGGTACGGTACAGGCCTTGAATAAGTCCTCGTCTCTTCGGCCGGCAACTGCAACGTATATAAAAATGAAATAAAAACCAGTTCACAATCTGAATAGTTCACAGGACAAAGACCACGACACCATACTCTTCAGCATAAGGCCATTAATCTCTCATCTGAACTATTCAGTTATAAAAGAGGAACAATTGACTCCAGAGCAATGCAACTCACCAGTATAGATGTTATACAGGGCTTCCCTACTCCAGCGTCGCTTTGCCTTTCTTGCCATGGACCCCCTCCATAAATCTTCGGGGCCCATGACCTCTCCCGCCATGGACCCCCCTCCGCAAAACTTCAGGGCCCATGACCTTCGCCGAGACGCCGTTTCGGTAGCAAGAGATCTGTAAAATACCATGAAAAATTATGTTAAAATCAGTTCACAATCTGAATAGTTCAGTGGACAAAGCTCACGGCACCACGCTCTTCAGCCTAAGGCCATCATTCTTTTGTATGAACCCATTTGTATCCAATATCATATGTTTAGGATGCAAAACAGAAGGTAATGAAGCTAATAAAGACTGAGGAGTACATATAGCCTACTTGTATTTGTTAAAATATTCACATGGAGCACACTTCATGAGCCTTATTGAGTGGACTTGTGATGGAAAAATGGACCAAAAAGTGATTTTTTAAATTCCATATCAATTCAATTCAATGTAGATTTATTAAAAACAGCATTGTACTATGACGTCTGACAGCTGATCGGCATCCATTTTACTTCCTCGCATATACGTAGTGTAGTGAAAGTATTGGCTCTAATGGTTGTAATAAAACTGCAAATTTGGAACCTCCTATTTATGACTAATGAAATAGATATTTGTTTTTATATAAATTTAATTAGAGGGTAGTTTACTCGTGTCCATCTTCGATTTACCTACATAAAACATCTTTATTTTTTATAGCAATGATTTTTCAACCAATTTAAACCCCTTTTTGAGTTTACTGAATACTGTGATTTTTACATTTATCAGGTTCAAAGTGTAATAAGTAATAACGTAGACGTTATTGAATATAATTGCATGAAATTTTCAGAGACTCTTCAGAATGTTTTAATAAACAGATCCACCATACTGATTTTGAATATTCACATTATTGTTCACATTAAGGATATGTAATGTATGATATTTTTATGAAATTTAGAAAGTTAAAATTTCATAATTTTTTTAATATCCAAATACGAATATGAAAATTTAGCCTGGTGGATTTTTATGGCGTTTATTAGCTTTATTTCAAGCCCCAATACTAATTTCTTTGTGAAAGTATGTAGAAGTTATGACATTTTCCATCCGCATCTACATGTCTATTGTTTTCTTACTGTGGGTAACGAACCAGTGGTCCTGAAACTGAAATAAATGTTTTAATCCTGATTTGTATGATATTTGAACATAATCATTCATTGCAATATTTCCTAAGTGAAAGAAGATAGGAAATAAAATGCCATATTCCCCCTTAATGAGCATATTTTAAGAACAATATAATTCGTTCATTTATTTTTTCCCACCATACCTCCGTTGTTGAAGACTTGAGCATGAAAATTTAATCATGCCTATAGAGATAAGTGTACATATTTATTATTATTGTTATTATTATTACCATTATTATTATCATCATTATCATTATTATTATCATTACTGTTATTATAATTAATGTCATTGACATACGTCGTGGCGTAGTGGTTCAGGCAATGCGCTATAATCAGGAAGGTTGCGGGCTCGATTCTCGATGAGGTTGTTGAGATTTTTCAATTAGCCTAAACCTTCTGGTGGTACTATGGCCTGGGGTAGACTCAGCCTCTAACGGAAATTAGTACCAGGAGCAATCCTGGGGTTAAAGGCGGCCATGACCCGAATATCTAAAATCGGGGAGCCTCAACCTCGTGGAAACCTCTGGGCCTCCATGGCCTGTATAGGGTACACTTTACTTTTACTTTACATACGGGTAATCTTGCATTTTTCGGTTTTTATGTACTAATATGACCTATATAATGAAATTTATCTACATATAGGACATTTTGAATATTCATCAAATTGTGGGCCTGGATGTGTTAAAGAGGAACATATGTATTCCAGAGCGATTCAACACACAAGTACAGATGTTAATACAGGGCTTCCCTACTCCAGCGTCGCTTTTACTTTCTCGATATGGACCCATCTCAAAGAATCCTCCGGGTCCATGAACTTCGCTGGGACGCCGTTTCGGTACTGACTTTCAAGAAGTTTTCGACTTCCGCGGAAAACAGTAACATAATAAAAAAAAAATGAAATCAAAACGAGTTCGCAATCTAAATATTTCAGTTGGCAAAGATCACGGCACTGTACTCTTCAGCATAAGGCCATGAATCCTTCACCTGAACTATTCAGTTATAAAATAGGAAAATGCAGACACCTGAGTGATGCAACTCACCAGTATTTAAGTTATACGGAGCTTCCCTACTGCAGCGTCGCTTTCATTTTCTCGCCATGGACCCTTCTCTCGTAATCTTCAGGGTCCATGACCTCCGCCGGGACGCTGGTTCGGTACTGACTTGGAAGAAGTCTGCGTCTTCCGCAGATGACTTTAATATAATATAAAATTTAATTTTGTTTCTATGGTTTTGTTGTTGTTCTGTCTTACTTTACAACGGTGTTAGTATTTCTATGGTTTTAATAAAAATCATGACGTTGCTCGGGAAACAGACTGTATTTTGGAGTTGAAGCATCTTCCGGGCTGTGGGCCGTGGTCCAAAGGCAAAATTACAAGTCTCGCCAGACGTTATTTTGCCTTTGGACCACGGCCCACAGCCCGGAAGATGCTTCAACTCCAAGATTCCGGCCGTGAAAGCCTCAGATTAACTAGACTGTATTTTTTTTCCTCTAAAATATTATTATAGGCCTATGAATATTTTACTTTTAAACTCGCTATTTCGACCTAAAAAAAAATAAAGCGGCAACAAAGGGGTCTCTTTCAATTTGGGGAAACCATTTATATACCCAACAGTGATTTTATGTCTAAACTGTCATTTCATAATTTTAGAAAAATATATTAATTCTGTTAATATTTGTATTATGTTCTCTATGTTGGTTCCCTGTAGCTACCAATTTTTTCATGACATTTATGTTATTCCCTTTATTGTATTTTTTCTCTTGTAACTCAGTTTTTTATCTTGTTAAGTTGCGTTGGTAGCTTCGTAATATGCAATCCCGGAATTGGGAAAGCTGTAGTATGTTCTAGAAATATAACTATCCAGATATATGAATTATTTGTGAGATGTTTTTCAATCACTTCTAGAAAATTCTAACTTTTTCAGGGGTTTTGGATATACAATCCAACTTGGCATCAAGTTCTTCATTTCCCTTGAACTTAACGATCTGGCCTCATCTGTAGGAGAGGAAAACGCCATCCATTTTCACTGAATGCTGCCAAACTTTCAGGATTGAAAGCCTCTTTTACTAGCTTCAATATCACAGTCAGATTCTGGTTGAATCACGGATTAATATTATTTGCAATATCTTTGACTCCAAATTTTGAACCACTAAACTGTGATTAATAGCCTATGAATAATGACAAATGGTATTATGTCGGCCAGGAGTAAAATGTACCAAAATAATAATATAAAATCTACTCTTATATAATTCAACGGTCCTAAATAGCGTGCTCACTCGCTCCCTCACTTCGTGAGACATCGGGTATACCCGGCGATGTTGGTCTCTCGCAGTCTATTTTTTCACGAATAGTACAAAATTAGAAAAACAGTTTCTTTATTATATAAGGCCTTCGTGAAATGAACACAATGAAGAAATATTCTAATTTTATTTTTACTTACAATTTTCATAGCTCTGAACCACATACATTTTTAATGAACTGCCAGTGAAAATTTCTTAAAAATCCTGGAGTCAATTAATAATGGCGGGTGAAGCCGCGGGCTCCAACTATAATATATTGATAGTTTAACCCTGGAAGTATCGCAGCCAATAAAAATCCAAACAAATCATTCCTTCCCTTGAAAAATTATACAATTTCTGAAAATTGCAATGAATTTATCAAATAAAATTCACATCATATTCATCTGTCAACAAACAGTTGAGAAACAATACGTATTATGTGTCTACAGATAACTTTGGAACTGCATAATCGAATCTGAGATCGTTTTCCCAGGCGGCGCTTTCTAATCGTGGAATGTACTCTAAAGCCAGAATTTTAGCTGTTTCATTAATCATTAATGGTGTAGTTTATGAATGATTCGCGTGCAAGTGTTATTAAATATAATACTTTCATAATTTTAATATGCTCTTAATTTTTAATTTTTCAATTAATTATCGTGGGCAAAGCCGAGGGCACCTGCTAGTAAATAATATGAATAATAGTAAGTGTTGCCATTATTGATACCGTTACTTTTAAATATATTTATTATGCAAATGTGTGAAGGAAATATTGAAACAGAAGCATAAAGAGGCCATGTAACTTCTTTGGCGGAGATCGCCGAAATTCCTAGGCAAATATTAAAATAAAATATTGCTCAGTTGCTTTATCAAGTCTATTTTATTTTATTTATGATATATTCGTGCCCCTTATTGGTATAGAGTTATTTCGTGAACTTCCATAAAATCCTTCAAAAGAATAAAATGGTCTTTAAGATAGCCAATGGTATAATTTTGCTTCCATAAATGAAACATGAAAAATGCTGCCTGTCACAGGGACCATAGAAACCAGTACCATTACAGAAGCAAGTGTTCTTTCTCATACTTAATCGTGTGAATGCTTGATCTGGTATTAAAACTATCTATATTTCTGTATATAAATTACATTTAATTATGGCTAAATCAATTGTGGACTGTAATGATCCTGAGTTTTATAAAAATGGTCTACAAGGCTCTTCGGATTTCTTGTTTAATATTGTTCCCAGTGCGCTTTTTTTAGATACAGTAGAATTCGCATTAGTTGTAGGTCCCCTAAATGAAATCCACAGGAATTATATTATTATGAATATGAAAGAAAGTGAAATATACATTTCTTAAACCTGGTATTGGGTATGATCTTAATCGCATGAATAAGGCCCAGAAATATGCATGCAAATATACTCTAATATTTGTAAAATATTCTCTGGAATTAATTAAGTATGCTCTATCATTTAAGTTGTTTTAATACTTGACGTTCTCATATTAGCTGAAATGCATTATAAGTAGCAAAAAAATAGATATGCAATTTACATTACAAAACTAAAAAAAAAATGTTAGTGCAATGTATTTTGGTATATTAAAAACTAATGAAGTGAACCTTTGGTATAATATTATACAATCATGTTCGAAAATATTAATTTATATACTGTCAATTATTGTACAGTTGGTTTCCAAAACATTAACTTAGCCAAATATGCTGTAAGTGTTAGAGTTCGTAAAAATAAATTGTAGCTGTCTAAGAGTTTATAGCCTATATGTTATAACACAAGAGTAAAGAATTATATTAAACAAAATAAATTTATTTAATGTATAATCTTCTTCTTCTTCCTTTCCAAGGTTTGGGAGTTATCCCGTTCCGCGCCAAAAGTAATCCTTTTTTAAAATTGGTCTTTCCATCTGGTCCTCGGCCGTCCTATATCCCTTTAATATATAATGTAAATTTAAATTAACAAATTTAGAATATAAACTGGGGTTTTAACGGTTATAAACTTTCCTTAGCAAGTATGTCGGGTTTGGTGGCATTTATGGTTACGTTTTACACTGTTCTTGTAAAAATATGAGCAATATTTTATTTTAATATTTGCCTAGGCCTTTCGGCGATCTCAGCCAAAGAAGTTACATGGTCTCTTTATGCTTTTGTATTTGGTCTGTTTCAATATTTCCTTCACGTATTTACATATGATAAAATTTGGCACAAATGGTTCGGTTATGGGCCTAAGTAATAATACACAGCCATCTGTAAAACAACCATAAACTAACTTCAAACATCAAATTTATCTTATAAAAGAATAAAACAACAAAGTCCCTATGGTAGATGACGCAGCGGTCGGGCGTAGGCCAAGCCCCTTCAGGGATGTAGCGCCACGTAATTTAGTTTGGTTTATAGGGATATAAAAGAGTGACTATATTTTATCGTTTCAATTTGTGTTACACATGAACCCATGCACAAAATAATCCTTGGGGTTTCGTATTACTTCCGGTATGTTTTACTATCTGTTTACATGATAATGTTGAATTAATGTTTTTTACCTCTTTATAAATAGCATGGCCCGGGCGGCTTGGGTCGCTTAAATTCTAAAAGGAAGAGGTAAAACTAAGATAAAGAAATAAATGAATAAAGAAATAAATAGGATTATACTTCTAATATGTAAGTGTAACATAAGAAGTTAAGTAGGCTCCAGTAAATCAAATATAGCCTATGCAATAACTTTTTCTGAAGCTATACTAAATTAATGCTATGTGAAATTTCAAGATGTAGATGTACGACATAGAAAAGATTCGCCTGTTCCAGCTGTGAGCACGCAAGTTCCGCTTGTTGCGAGCCTTTGCATTTGAAACCATGCTTCCTGTATCTTTGTGATGGTGTCATGTCTTGATAGCTCTATAAAACTGTTATTTTTCAATTCAAAATACAGGAGGGCGACAACCTTTGTAGCCTATTATCAGCTTCAGATTAAAAATTAGTTTATTATTGATTTGTCTGTCTTGAGAACATAACAGCCACATTACCCAATTACAATGTTCTCTTACATTACAACATTATTACATAGGCTACTTAATCTAAAGGCTAATATTACTAAAACAAAAAGTATTTGCAGTATGAAAGTACGTAACAAAAAGAACAGCTTTTTATATACAAAAATACAGTATAATAGTTATGATAGTTGGTGTATGCCGTGGCATAGGTTTTGAGGCACTACGATACAAACCGGAAGATCGAAGGCTCGATCCCTGATGGGGTCATTACGGTTTATCAATTGGTCTAATCCTTCTAGTGGCAGTAGGGTCCTAGGGACGACTCAGCCTCTAACAGAGAACCAGGGATAAAGGCGGCTGATGTATAAGGCTGACAACCTTGCCACCTTCCCGTGCCGAATGTCTAAAATCCAGGAGCCTCACTTTCTGAAACCCTTAAGGACTCCATGGCCTTTACAGGGAAAACTGTACAATTATGCTAGTTAAGGAGGAAAGAACAGATTACAAGGAGTGTATTTCAATTACCATTTATAGAATTTACACAGCCAATCAGTCAGTGCTTATAATTATGCTGAATTTTTAAAAAATATATCAATGTGTATAATGTTGCTACATTAAAAATATTTTAAATATTCATGTTTTATTCATAGGTAGACTACTTAGTTATTCATATTAAATACATCTGTAGGCTTATTGTCCATTTTGAGCAATTTATTGTACAGATGGAATACATTATAAAGAGGAGAATTATTATGATTTGCTTGAAAAATTAAGAACTTATATCATCTATTACGTGGAAAACAAACAAAAAATATATTTTCTTCGAGATTGTAAAATTTATTTTGATATTAAGTAAATCACGTAGAACCAACACGGCGTGACAATTTCTTCTGTTTAATGATTCAGGCATATTGAAATATTGTGATATGTAATTGTATTGTAATGTTGTAATATTAGCGGAACCGATATACTGGAACTTTATGCAAAGCATAATATATTTTAGAAATTTATTTTGGACACACTCCGTTAATTTACAGTATTTAATTTACAATATTGTAACCTTGGTCTGACGTTAACTTGATGTAGGCCTAGTCTAAAATAATGTACACATACTGCAATATTTAGAGTTCGTAAAAGTAAAGTAGAGTTTACATTTGCTATAAAACAAGGGTAAAGAATTATAATGATTAGTAAACAAAATAACAACATAATTTAATAAATAATGTACATTTAAATTAACAAATTTAGAATATAAACTGGGTTTTTAAATATTATAAATTTTCCTTAGCCAAGATGATGGGTTCGGTGGTATTTATGGTTACATTTTACACTATACATGTAAAGTACTCTCGCGGGACAAAATTTGGCACTCCAGGTTCGGTTATAGGCCTAAGTAACAATACACAGCCTTCTGTAAAACTTCAAATAAAAAATTTGCCTTAAAAATAATAAAACAAAAAGTAAACAAAAAAATCATCGTACAACTTCGTACCAATCAGCACTGCTTTTCCCTTCTCTCCATATTATTTGGGGTAGTCAGACTCAAGCCACTTTAAATAAGTTGCTGCAAAATGATAACAGCAGTCTTTTGAATCTAAGACTTTAAATATATAATGCTATCAATTTATTGTTTGTCATATATATTTTTTTCAGAATTCATCTTGCCTTTTCGTAGAATATCTATCTAATCTAATGCATTTATTGATAAATTATTTTCAATATTTAATTACGTACGTTTATTGTATTTATTGTGTATTTATTGTGTTTAAGTAACTTTGAGAAAATTTATATGCTTTTATGCATTTATTCACAGCATTGAGAATAAACTGCCCTCTAAAACACTCTAAAAACCCGCCAAGGCTGTGCACCCTTGAATACCCTCGACGCTGGGGGGCATTCCGGTGTCCCGGTTGAACATTTCAGAAATCTGGCAAGCCTAGTCGTAGCGTCTATGGATATAGTTCTGGAACAATAAGTTTGTAAGGTAAACATATTCTTCTCTTGTTATTTTTTTTTCCTTAAATTTAATGAGGGTTTAAGGTGGATCAACAAACAATGTACTGAATATAGTTTAAAGATTGCCAGAGTACTAATGCTATCATTCTACTGTGAGATAATGGGTTAAGCTGAAATAAATGTAGCCGCCTACAGGTGTGACTTGCTACCATGTTACACAATTTCGACCTTGCTATATTTCAGCTGTCGAGCAAATGCCCCGCGGTTTTGTAAGGCTCTTCATAAACTATTAACGAAATTTTGTTTGCCTCGAAAAAGAAGTTGTAGAACTTAAATGTCTTATTGTTCCAGGTGGCGAGTACATGAGGCCTAGATTCTGTACTGCTGCTGCTTCGCCTTGAGTCATGGAGGTTCCAGCGGAGTGGCCATCACTGGTAAGTCTGCTACATAGTGAATTTTCAGCTAACATCTTTACCTTGTTGAATATAAATGTGTCGATTAACTTAGGTCAAATTTTCTAAACACATTAAGTAATACAAGCACATTCTTATAGTCAAATTGTTAATTTTTCATAAAAATTAAATCTTTTCCGGAAGTTTTATAATTAAAAAGTGGTGTTAATGAGATAGGCCTACTTAAGAAATGTAGGATTGGGGTTTAGGTTACGTAAAGTAAACTGGACTGGTCTAGCTTTAATAGAATAGGCGTACTTAGGTTATAATTTACTGTGGGTGCTCTTTTTTATTTTAATTAGTAACATGTCAGGGTTCAAATAACTTTAAACCCTTCGTTAGCGGCGGTGCATACAAATGTCAGTTGTATCTTGGCTATGTACCTTTGGCTGTACGCCATTCGTAACACACCAACAGTATAGGACTTCTAAACCGAATATCCTTATGATGTGGTATAAATTCCTTTCTTTGTTTATTAGAGAGAGCATGAGAGATGATGCGAATATATTCGCTCCTTTCCCGACCTGGGATTTCGTCATGCCCAATTTTACGTGCTTTGTCCCCAGCGAGCAAAGGAGGCGGTGGACCGGGGGCAGAATGGTTGAAGGGCACATTCGGTCATCAGCCTAGCCCGTCAAAATAATATTTTTATTCCTCCGGGTCTCTTTCTTCGTAAAGTAGCCTAAGGAACTTTTGCAACAGATCATAGATGCATTAATACATTATGCCGGTCCAAATCTTTAAAACTCTTCTGCATTTTCACGCCAGTGGACCAGTTTTGAGATTGGTCGCCACCGATCATAGGTCTTAAAACACGTGTGTTATTGAAACTTTTATTTGATTATATATTGTCATGAATACCGTACCTATAATTTCCCTCTGTGAGGAACATGGGAAATTTTACTGAGACTTGGGCTACCTATGCAACTTATGTTATATTTCGGATATATGCAGGCAAGGCCGCAGTACTGCGAAACTTGTAACATGACTTCCACTTTCGAATTAATTATTTAGATTAGAGCTACCGGATGTGATTAACTTATCCAAATTCAGTAAGAAGCCTATGCCATGGGACCCATAGAACCTACAACGAATTCAGCGAGACCATAACTGGGACTGTGAACGGCGTGCTCTATGTCATAACTTGAGATACACCCTTGGAGCAAACATCCATACAGATTCTTAAAACAATTTTTTTTTGTAAATTAAATTAGCATGATCCAGAATCATAATGAGTAATGACGTATTGAACCAAGCTTATGAAGCACAAAGTCGACAATGTAAGAAATTCATCTGAAAATTTAAGTCTTTGTTTCTCCTTGTGCATTGATATGCCATTTATAAGATAATCTTCACAGATATAAAAATAATCCTTAGTTCTGATTATTAATAGGTGATCCTGAATACCACATGAAAAAATTAACTATATCATTGAAATCTGTATAATATTATAGCCTATAATATATATAATATACATAATACATGTATATAATATAATATAATTATTTTAAATTGAATAATATTTAGTATATTATGGAAAGTTAGAGGAAATTTGTTGGTACACATTAAAAAAAACATTAGTGTTAGACCAATAAGCTTAGCCTAGTTATCTTCAACATGGGTTTGAAAGGTGTTAGTGCAACTTTTTTTTCTCAGCTTTTTTTTCATAAGCTTAACCTAGTTATCTTCAACATGGGTTGAAAGGGGTTAGTGCAACTTTTTTTTTCTCAGTTCCGGTATCTTAGATCTAAGTTATGAGGAAAAAGGTTTTTAGAAGTTGCGAGAAATAAGCGATTTTAAACAAACAATATGTAAAAGGGGATTGAAGCTTCCTGAAGAATAAACTCTACCATTTTAATTGACTCTCCTACATTCCCCTTCCTGTATGGAAATGAAAGTGTGAGAAATGTAATATGAGGTGCCGAGATAAAGATTATAATCATCAGGGATATTTGAACTTAAATAAAACGAAACAGATGTAAAGAGCAATAAGTACAATGTCGCAATGGGAGTTATGCATGGTAATAACTCCCAAAATAAAGAACACTGCTGACTTGAAGATAAATTTCAAATCCTGTATTACAAAATAAAGTGAAAAAATGTCTTCCCTCAAAACCTGAATATCCCCCTTAAATGCTTAGAAGAAGAGCTTGTACTGCAAAAATCAAATGTCTAGAAGTGATCCCGGTTCCTCTAGCGAATAATAAAAACACTTTTATGTTGAAAGTATCTAAAATGAAATTAGGTTTGCGTACAACTAACGTGCACAATTCTATGATATTTGCCATCCATAGGCTATATCTTGTTCGTACTGTAATAAGAAAACCGTAAATATACAATTTAACATTATTTTACTGCTTCCATATTGGAAATGAGGCCAAGATGCAGTAGAGACGTAGAATAATTGCCCGACAGCTTCAATTTGTAAGGTTGAGAAGTCGAGCCGAATTACACTCCAGCCGTCCGTAAACTGTATTGTACGTGTTAATACTGCGGTGTTTTTTTTGCTGCCGTTATTTAGTCGTCTCCATTATTTGATCCCTCCACGCGTATCAGCTACTACTTGCTCCATCTCTACAAACTATTATTATTGTTATTTTTGCAAACACATTTCATGTTTCAGGGCGTGGAGATTGTATTGTTATCGCTGTTATTATTATTATTATTATTATTATTATTATTATTATTATTATTATTATTATTATTATTATTATTATTATTATTATTATTATTATTATTATTATTATCATTATCATTATTATCGCTACTATCATTATCATTATCATCATTACCATCGTCATTGTCATTATCATTATCATCATCATTTACTAGAAAAAATAGCATTATTTTGTAATCCTAATACAGTATGTGATTTAGGCATGTCCATCCAATGCCGCTTTGCTAGGCGTACAACAACAAAAATATGTTTTTCAAATGTTAAGAGTTAAATTTTGAAAGGACTTTTTAAGAAGGTTGAATGTTGGTGAATTTTAAACACTTCAATAAGGCCTAATAAAAGATTCTGGGTAAATCACCCGTGTGAGATAAATGCAGTCCAATCTTCCGGTAACGTACTCTGTTGTATTCAGAGAGACTGAAAATATGTTATTCTTCACGGTCGTTGAAAATGGCAACAGAATAAGTTTGCGAAACCTTGTTAGAGCACATTTTATCTCGCCCATCCGTGTGAACATCATAGAATGTGTGATTGTAGGGCAAGGTATTTGATGATCCTGCATTATATTATCTAAACGCCTTAAAAAGCCATAGGCCTATTTTAATCGGTATGAATAGGCCCATATAGTTACGTTTGTATATGTTATAGTTTTGAATGGTATATCTTATTTTTGTGTATTATGTATATTGATATAGGCCTAGGCTAGTATTTTTGTGTAAATAGTATGTTGTAAAGCGGCGTGTATAAAATGTCTGAATACTGGTTTTTATTTGCAACACTGCCACCGGAGTTGTTAGTCCACTTGAAGTTTAACATACCGTTAAATAAATAGATAAATGTAAACGAATAAGGTAGGTGTTGCCACTGAAAACCCTTTAAATGAAGGCATTTTGCAAGGATATGTTTTGCATTTTTCTACTATTTCTTGGGCAAAAAAGGCAGTTTATTTTAAATTTTTAGCATTTTGTAGTTTTTAATTCGGAGATACTTCATAGGTAATCCCATGAGAGTTTACGAATTTATCGATATATTTGTGTCAATGACAAAGTTTGAATGGATAAACTGTAACGGATTTTCTAAATAATAATTATTTTCTTACATTGTTGACAATATTCTGTCAGCCCTAAGATCACGGCATTCTAAATGAATGAACAATCGAGGCATCAGGATCCAAAAAGCTTCTTATCCATTTTGTATGATTTTTCACAAACCACGAAAAACGTTTATATAAGGTTTTCTTAAATATTCTGCTTAAACCTAAAGTTCAAACAATAGCTAACAACACAAAGAATCAGACTGCAAAGTTTAATCCTTCAAACTTTAAGGGTTATGTCATAATAAGGAATAATATTTTGGATAAGAAGTTATTTGGAACTGTACACTCAACAAGGCGGGTTCTGGAACTGCAACGCAGGGATTAGAGGATATTTGGCACGAAATCCTACCTTGTATCTTCAAGAAAACCTATTTAATTTTCATAAAAGATGTCATTCCTTACAAGAAAACTCTATAAAGGCACACGAGACACGAACTGGCTTGCAATGAGTCGAAATTGTGTTTTTAATAAATGGACGTTTATGTTATTTCAATTTCAAAACAGGTTATGCTGTATAAAATAATGTGTTTCTATTCTGTTCACTGGCAGCAGGTGACGTATTGGTGGTTGACGTGTCCAGTAACGAGCTGATGTTTTAGCAGATAAAATTGCATCCTTGCGATCCTAGAAAGCATATTATAAGATAAATGATAGTGATTGGTCCATATCCGAAGAATTGCTAGACGTCATTGGCCAATATCAAACACGCGGCGTATGAATGGAATAGTCAATTTAAAGCTTCAGCGAAGCTTTCTAACTTCTCTTAAAAAGGAACACTTTTTTAAGAAACCAACATAACTATAGCAATAGGTGCTACCGCTAATTTCCAAAGTATGCCCGTACATGTACCTTCCCCCCACACACTTGCAAATTTCCGGAAAACGGTGGATCAGCAAGTGGTGAAGCGGGTGAAGCAATTGCACTGAAAAGGAAGAAGTATTAGAGAAGAAACAGTGGTTATGAAATAATGAATTCAATTGTCAAAGCTTTGTCAGGTGACTGGAGGAGCGCCACAAAGTTAAGTTTAAGCTAGTCATTCCCTTGAGTGTTTGACTTCTGGTTCATAAATGAAGTCAGAATTTTGAATCGTCTGCCATGAAATACAACTGCCTGTAGGTTAGACTACCTGCAACGCAGGGAAAACTTATATTGTGTGTTTAGAATCTACAAAATGCATGCGTGACCCTAGGACTATTCAAGCTTTTAGGAAATTGGAAAACCACCACCACCTATCATTACTTAAAATATTAATAATGCCATTAACATGCATTAAAAGTTCGCAATTATATTATAATAAGTACCCTACATATAATAAGTCTGTTGTAATTTTGGAAAACCTGTTTAGACTTTGCACTAAATCATCACTGCAGAAAAACCATACAACTAGTAGGTTTAGACCAGTTAGCAACCCTTTATTTAGCGAGATTCAACTTTTCAGACAATAAACAAATCCGTTCCAGATTGCGAAGAAAATAATTAACGCAGATATTATGCTCAGAGTTGTTTTTGCAACTTGATTCCTCAATTTTACATTAAATTTAAAATTTTCTTCCAAATTATTTTCTGTAATTTTATTACAAATGTAAGACAAACTACAGTACCGGAATCCTGTAAGATGCCGGTACATTATCACTTTTGGGGTAATTAATAAAAATATGACTCCTTTAGCTTTTTCAGGCCTTATGGAGGACTTAAAGTATTAGTATTGGTAGCTTTTAACTCATACTAGTAATGGAAGTTGTTCTGGTTTACAGAGGTACCGGCTTGAATACATTATTGGGGGGGGGGGGCAAAAACTGGATTTTAGTATCTTCCCTCAAAGTTGGTGCCTATGCTGGTGTAGTATAGTAGCCTATACTGTAGTTTGTTTTACCTATACGAATAGCAGAGTAATAATAATAGCAACAGAGGAGATCATGACGATAATAATAATAATAATAGTAATAATAATAATAAAAAACAATAATAATGATAACAATAATAAAGATGTCTGCTGGCAGGAAGTACTTGAACAGTTCTTACAAGGTCTACATTTCTTGCCCTTATATATTATCTCACGCTTCGTACTATTTCAAACGTAGCCGGATTTTTTTTTTTTAACCAAGATTCCATACCTGGGCTTAGAACGAGACTATGGGAAAGTTCGGAATTAACTTCAATAATTCCTGCATGTAATTCAGTGGTAAAACATAGATTATGCATTCAAAATAGGAAGGTCTGTGGTTTTATTTTCGGTTCAGGACGAATTTTCATCTGAAGGTTACAATAATTTAAATATCATCAGTAAGATATAATGATTGATCAGTTGGAGCATGTCTCTCGAATACCATGTTAATAAAACCATATTTATGTCAGTTTCTAATTTTCTTTCCTTCTTTCTCTCTTTCTTTCTTTCTTTCTTTCTTTCCACCTTCATTCTATTCATATTTTATCTTTTCCTTTTTCTTCTGTGTAGCCTATATTCTATGATTTATAAAGTATTTTAATTAATTTTACTTTTTTTACAATCTTTCATATCGCATGATAGGATTTATCGGGATAATGTAGACTGTGCAACTATAAATGACCTATTTATACTGCCATTGTGTTAAGTCTTCTGTTCAATGTAACTTACAGGTTTATTAAATTTTAATTATTTGTTGTTAGGTGAAACAGCGGTGGTGAGTCATTGCAATTAAATATTGAATCCTGTATTTGCCTTGACGACTGGGGTAACCATTAAAAGAGAGAGAAGAAAAAAAACAAGTGAAATTGGCCGTCCACGGTGTTTAGATTGGGTTATTTGTCTTGGTGGCTCCCGAGAAGGCAGGTAGAAGCCACAGGTTTGATTCCGGGACTTCCATAAATGAGAGTACGTGATGCTACTGCCTTGGCTACCTTTACTCAATGGAGTGTATATATTATGTTATGGAGTGTAATTTACTATTATTATTATTATTATTATTATTATTATTATTATTATTATGACTGGTCTCGTAGTCTAGTGGTCAGAGATTTTGACTGTTTACTAATCATGAGATTTTGGGTCCGATTCCTGTCTGCCTAAAGGGATTTTATCTTTCATTGATAGGTTCCACTCGCAGACATGGTCTGATAATTAATAAGGATTTAGGTTTCAGGAACTCTTGCATTCTATCATAATCTTCATCATCGCATCGGGATATTGTAGCTCCGCCTAAATAGTGACTCAAATAGAGAAATTAGGATACATTTTCGCCAAGCCAGTGGGAATACAGAAACCTTTTCAGAGTAGTAGTGGCGTTGGGTAAAATAATATTATTAATATTATATGTACTAGTACTGTTATTGATTTATGGTATTTAAGAAAATCAGGTTTGTTTTGAACATATTTGGAGGTTGCCTTGCGCGTAGGCTTTGAAATAAATAAGTAAATAAATAAATTTCCTATACCATTAATTTAATTTGTGCTAACTTTCCGTAAGTAATACCACATACAGATTCTGCAACTGGATTGGGATTCAATCGGTGTTTAGGTTTCAGATTATTTTATGATTTTCTTGCTGAGATGGCAAGCGGAAGCCACTGGATGTTGTGGCGCCCGCGGGTTCACCACATACACACTTATGAACCAGACGCTTTGTCTAGCAACTATAACTTAGCGGTATACAGGACGGTGTTTCAGGAAATTAATGTTTAGAATTGGGTTTTGATTTTCAATATCGACTGACCTTGGGAGGTTGCGGCGCGCAACAAGAAGGTGTTCCGAAGAGTCGAAACCACAGACTGTAACAGTACAACACATCGTGTTCGATTCTCAGAGAAAATCCTCCGGTCAAACAAGTCCGTTCAGCTTAATAAGTGGTGTAAGGAAGATGCATCAGTTAGATATCCAATATTACACTTATATTGATTTTTCAAATCCCTTCCAGATCAATGTGTGTTTTGCCTAAATTCCAAAGGTTCTTCTTATTTCCTTGATGACTGACTATCGTAAACGCTATTTTACTAAGTTGGCCTATATAAATAGGCCTATATAAATCCAAATGAAATGTCCTCATAATATAAAATATTTGCCGTGTGTCACATTTATAATTCACATTTCGGCATACTTGAGTTGTTCTGGAAAGAAATGTAAATAGGCAAAAAGCTAATGGAAAGATGGTTACAATAGAATCAGTTGTGGCTTAAGATACTTTTAATTGGAACTTAAGAAAATGTTGCAGTGGCTGCACTGCAATTAATTTGTATATCACTCAATATTTTAAGCACCGATGTACATTGTCATTTTGATTGGTATTATAATAATAATTATCATTATCACTACTGTTATTATTATTATCAATATCGTCGTCGTTGTCGTTGTTGTACAATACAACAACTTTGTGGGTAGACTATTAATATTTTTTAGAAAAAATTTTATTCTGTAGCCAAAAACATCTTTGCAATTTGGCATGTATGGAATAATGTTGATTCCGTGTGCAGTACTGGTGTGATATCTTCACTGGATTTCCAATGTTTCCTAAACATTCTTTGTCGAGATGCTTTCCATTGCTATTGCCGAAACAATTTTGACAGTTTGTAGATTCCAGATTTTTTAAAATCTCTAAAGCAAGCTGATATTTAGGACTCCGATTCTATGTTTTTCTATTTTTTCCTAAGCTATGAAGGAAGTAATGTGATAATTGCCTTAGATTTCCTTTTATCTATAATTAGCATATCTGACCGCTTACTGTCGGTTGAGTTCTATAAAGGAAAATTTGTTCTCGGCAGGAATCGACCTCTGGCTTTAGCTATGTGCGTTGACGCCTGGACCTTTAAGCTCTCATGGGACCCACCCTGTCCCATTCAGAATCATTCTTTGGACTCCGATTACATGTTTTTCTTCCGTTGGTGTTCACTGTCCAATGCTGATTCTGTAGGCAAACTGATGAAGTCTATTTTCTTTGAAAATATAGTGGTGGGAATTTCGTGTCAAGTTGAACTGCGTTTAGTGATTTTATTCCGGCACTGTGTAAAATATTTTCTCAAGTTTTCACACCATCCTGTACACAGTTTATAAATATTTATCAAACCTCGTTCCCTTGAAATTTTGGAAGGTACGTTGTATTGCAGCATGTAAGCTAAGAACTGTAATCATGTACATCCATATCTGAGATTTCAATATTTCCGGTAAATGCCCATGTATTAATGGCTAACGTAATTCCAATTATTACGTTATTTTTCTGAACAACATATGTACCTTTTGAGATAAAGGCCGGGGTAAGGCAAGGAGACTTCATCTTTGCGGCATTATTCAATCTAACTCTGCATGTAGCTATGAAGAAATTGAAATTAGGAGGAACAATAGTTAATAAGACCAAACAAGTTTATGCTTATGCAGATGACACTTCACTAGTAGCAAGGAATCTAACAATCAATGAAGGAAAAAACCAAGTACATGAAGATGTCAACATCAGAACCACAGAAGACAAGCTCAAAACATAACCCCTGGAGGGCATAACTTTGAAGGTGTGAAGTGTTTCAGTTATCTTGGTACTGACTTAAATTGTGAGAACTCTATGACGTCATAGATAAATAAGAGAATAATGGTTGGAAATATAGCTTATTTGGCTAATATTAAGCTTTTGAAATCAACCCTCCTATCCAGGCAGTTGAAAACAATCTATATAAGTCTCTCATTAGACCAGTTGTGACTTATGGATTGGAGACGTGGGCTATGTCAGTAGTAGATGAAAATGCTTTACGTATTTTTGAGCGGAAACTCTTAAGAAGAAGTTTGGTCCTGTGAGAGAGAATGAAGGTTGAAGAGTAAGAAATGGGGAAATAGAAAAGGATTCTTAACTGTGAAGACATAGTGAGATGTGTTCAATCCCATCGTTTGGCTTGGCTAGGACATTTGTAACGGATGGATGGGGAAAGGATGCCAAAGAAGCTTTCCATGGAAGTATGGAGGGAAGGAGGAGACGTGGAAGACCAAGGAAGAGATGGATACAAACCTGGAGGAGTACTTCAGGATTATGCTGGTTGGAAGATGGTGGGAAAAGACTCAGAATAGAGAAGGATGGAGGCGCGTTGTGAGGGAGGCCAAATCCCACCCAGGGGTGTAGCTCCGAGGAAGAGAGTAAATAGATACATTTTCATTTAAGTAATCTTTATTAAACTGCAATAAATTTTAAATATGTACAACTGACTTAAATACACAAAATTTCATCTCATTAAGCAATCATATTTTTTAAAGATGAATGTTTTGTCACAAACCAAAACGTAAAATCGAAAGTGTTTACAATTGGTAAATAGGACTCTAGGTGGCGCTTTGACCTGCATGTTACGTTATAACCCCTAAAGGTCTTTGCTAACTAATGGACAGTGTGAGCCGCCCAGCAATGTTTTCTAACTTCTTTTAATGTATGGGGGTATGACCTATAACAATTTAAAGGCAATATCACAAGATAAATTAACTCTTTCTCGGAAACTGAACTTAGCCTATGCGCGTGAAAGAAAATTTCCTGAAAAGGTGTCAGTGTTGTGTGGATGCAAGAGGAGAACATTTCCAACATCTCTTGTGATTAGGTACATGGTTATTTTCATTGTAATTATAGGCCTAACTATAATTGTGTGAACCGAATCATTATACCGCTAGCGGCTTTATTTGCGTGTATATTTCACCCAATCGCTCGGGAGTTAGATACGTGGGCGACGCGACGCAGAAACCCGCATGATTGGCCAACTCGTACGTGAACCACATTGTAGAAGGCTCAAATATCAACGAACACCTTGTTGAAAATCCCCTTATGATGAATGGTTCCGAGCTGAATTCAAACCTCTCTACAAATATGTTTGTATGACAAGCCTGATGTTCATGAATCCACGACAAGAAACTTCACAAGAGATTTAAGCAGAGGAGTTGTAGGTATAGGGAATCGATACAGAGAACAGTGTAGTCTACTGTAAAGCAGATATAGGAAGAAAGATGAAAGAGGGACGACCGGGCAGGCGAGTGGACTTAATCCCATGGAAATCAGTAATACCCATAATTAAACCGTCCAGGGCACCCTGCTCGCGATACAAATAAATATGTTTTAATTAACAGAGAGCTCTGTAATGAACACTCTTTTATGTCTGGTAAAATGGCTTAACAACCCTAAATACACTGGTCCTGCCTGTTTATAGCCTATATATGTTACTCCTGTTATGTTTGTCTCTTTATCGCAGTATTTAAAAAGTATACATACAGCTATTAATTATTTCGCATTCTTTTTTTAAAATTATTACAAATTTTTATTATTATTACAAATTACAAAAATACAAATTATTACAAAATTATTACAAAATTATTACAAATACAAATTTAAATAATATAAACACAATTAGTACAATTTCAAAAGAGTATTATTTGCCCCGCATGAGCATAGCTCGTGTTCGGGGCCAATTCAGTCATGCTAAAATTATATAAAAAACATACATATTATAGTTTTAGGCAAAAAATCAGATTAAAAGTAAATAAGATTGCTCATATGACATAAATACATGAATAAAGGTAAGAAAAAATAAATTACAATAACATGACAGAGATACAAACAAAATACCTCATGTTAAAATTTAAAAATTTACAGTTGAGAATGAATAATGGAAAAAAAAGTGAGTAAAAGTACCATTACAAGTTACTTTTAATCAATTCTAGTTTAGTCAGACGTGTCATTAGAACTCGTTAAATATCTCGTAGGCCTACATGATATATATATAAGATAAAAGTAGGCGGAGATTCTCTATTAAAGACCTAAAGGGTTTGAGTTATTTATCCTCACGGTGGTGGGAATATAACAGATATTCTCTCATTTTAAAATTTACTTCGAACAAAAAGAATCATAAGCCGTGAATTAATATGTATGTATGTTACCCTATGATCCCCAGGTGGAGCGAAGGGGCCTCCAAGTGGAGGCTTCATTACCCATACCAATTTTGATATGCTTATTTTCTGAGAGAGGGTAGAGGGACAGGTGGTAAGCCCATTGCCTGGCAACCCCCTCTGGAAACTAAGTATTTCTTGGACGTGAAAGGGCCGAGAAATTTTGTCCAGAGGCTCTAATTTAGGCTTGGAGTTCTTTACGTGCCGTGAATTAATAGCTAACCAATAAAGAAGCATTTAAAGGAGGAGTAGGATGTTTCCATGAAGATCTCAAATTTCATATTTCAAAATTCAGCACGGACCTCCCCTTAAATGCAATCTAGAGGAATATTCTCCAGTTTGGCTACCGGCAGGGTAGAGTAGTCTATAGACCACCAACCTGCCAGATAAGCACACATGGTAGGAACAAAATAGCATATTCATATCTAACATTCCGGCTCACGGTTCTACTATCCATGTTACGAAAATTTACTTTTTGTCTTTCGCTCGGTTTTACCTCTCCCGTTCTACGGTCTGGTTATGTGGCTTTTACTCCCTGGACTTACAAAACCGTGACTTATCAGAAGATCACGTACTTTTTTGATCAGACAAGGACTTGGACAACACGAACACATATTACAGATACACCAGTCGCACACACTGGTGTGTCTGTAATATGTGTTCGCACCCTCTTTCCGAAAAAGGCACAGATGGGATGAAAATAAAAATGTCGGCCAGATGATATCCGTGTACCACAAGGGCCCAAAGTTTCTCTAGGAAACTACTCGCGACTGGGAATCGAACTCGGGCCCGCTGCACGAGGAGAACGGGCTCACAAAAGTTAAAATAGGCATATGAGTACTAATCAGACCAAAATACCATCTAATTATTAATAAAGGCCAACCTTCACTGACTTCCAGCCTGTTCTACATTAAGTACATTTTCTTTTGCACCATTTCCTCGTTTATTTCAGTGTTCAGAGCTTTCAAACTGTTTCACGGCTACTTTTGATTTTCTCTGGTCTGAGCTACAGGTATCTTGGGTAACGCATTAAATTAAGGGAAGAAGTGATGAAGCGGACATGTATCACTATTGCAGAGGACAGTGTCAATAAGTTGATCGGACGGAATCCTCTTGTGCTGCTGCCCTTTGACGGGATTAGGAGGACCCGGGAGTATCCGCTTAGCGCTCGACCACATCACAAGTCGCACGGCACTGCTGCGCGTTTTAATAGACCTGCCTACTGGGCAGCCTACTCCACGGTGTCTACACTTGTCTGCTCTTTTCTTTCCATTACATACCCTTTTTCAGTACTTACCCATAGCTGTTATTGAATTCCAATGTTACCTTCTCTCTCTACACTCTTCATAACCGAACATTGATATCCCAAAGCTATTCCACTCAACCATAACATGTTATGAATAGGCTATACGAGGGATGGAACATAGGTAATGGCAACTATTTTTCCTCGAAGTAAGGCGATGATACTATGAGATGTTGTATGTCACGGGAGAGTGTGGCATCTTTAGTAAGTTATATAAACATTGTAAAGTACTATTACTAATAAGGCGATGGTAATTTAGTTGTGAGTCACTCGCCAAGCAAATTGGATATAACAAGATGTGAACAGCATTCTTACCTCAAAATAGTCACTATCAGAGGGAGAAATGCCAGGAAACACCATAAGAAACTGATGGTAGCTTTGGGGAATAATGCCCATCCATATAGAATTTTAAGGGATCAAGGAGAATGTGTACTTCCATGCTTCCAAGTACCGCAATATATTAGAGTGGCACGATGAAATCGCCTTTCGCTATCTTATATCTATTACCCATAACCTGCATTATACGTACGTTCCATATCCAGCCATTTGTATATTTCAAAATTAAAAAAATGTTCCAGATGAAAAAAAATATATATTCTCATTACCATCTATTTTAACTTCAGAGACCATGAAGACATGGTATATCTTTCTACTGGAAATTGGTTTCATTTATCTTTCACTAACTTGGCAGTTTCCTACATTCTCTTATGAAACATCTTCAGGTAGCTTGATTTTACTCTTTCTTTTTTCTCTCAAGGCCTGTAATGATGAAAGAAGTAAATATATTCCTATTGCATATGGTTCTCATAGTTTTTACAAGATGCATCAGGCCTCTTTTATTTTATAAATAGGCCTACGTCTTTCATAATAATATGTAACAAAATTTTAGCAACATTTTAACAGAGATTTGGATGAGTGAAAAAATGGCTGAATTATTTATTATGGACATTTTATAGGCCTAGTAGAAAACCATCAAACTATTTATTGAATTTATAGATTAGGCACGGTAACATTTTTTGTGGGGTTTACTCAATACAGCAACAAATAAAGCCTTACAGTATTATAGGCCTACTGCATTAGAAACAAATTTAGAATTTGTTATATAAATACGGTATTATACTACATTAGAAACAAATTTAAAATTTGTTTTATAAATAAGTTACAGTATTATACTGCATTAGAAAGAAATTTAGAATTTGTTATATAAATACCACTAGTCTTAGTACGAAAGAAATCTAAATTTTAATCTTAGTCCCTCTTTGCTAATTACCTATTTAGCAATCCGTGCCCATATGGAAAGAAGTCGAAAATGCGTTTGTTTAAAAATGTATTGCAATAAACCTATTTACGACATTGGCAGAGTTATTTTCTTTAGGCCTAATATAGGCTACATAATCACATAGGCTACCAAGGATCGATGGAGCTTGTTTGCTGACTTCCCTTAATCGAAAGTCCCCCACCTTTTCCCCTCACCTGATGACGCAGTGAAGACTCGTTCCGCTCTGTAGTAAAGCTCTTTGGCGTATTGTTACACAACTTTGCGTCAACTTTTAATACCCTCATTAATGAGCTTACGCTCGAGCAATAGAAGACCCGGTCAACATGCCTTACAAGTTTGGTACTACAGTCGGTACACACTCAGCCGAAGCGACTGAGAATTTTATTATTCATAAATAAGAATTGCCACGGAGGCAATCTAATACAACATTTTGCAAGATAGATCTACAAAGAAATCCTAGTAGGGTTACATTTAGTTGTGTAAATTAAAATTATGATGAAACTCTTAAAAACGTATGAAAAACGGTAATGTATTAAGGCTAGTATACGCGATGACAATAGGTTTAGTAACTACTTTCATGAAAGTGATTTCATGGAATTAATTGTATCCATTTTCTTCCAAACAAACTCCAGTTTCACCTTATTTTTGTAGTTCAAGTAATTGAAATTCCACAAAAAACTTTGGAACGCGTATAAATCCAGAAATTTCACAATGTCGATAGGCTATTTCTTAAGTTAGTTTTACAAAATGTGAACCAGCAGAACATGTGCATAATCTAAAAACTTGCCATAGTTTCGCGAAAAGTTGGAATCAGCTGAAGCTGCATTGAGTCGTAACTCAGTGTCACTAATACATGTGTAAATTAGTTGCGAAACTTAGTTAGGAAACATAATTTCGTCGTGTAAACTAGACTTTAGTTGTACTAAAATGTATTGCTTAGCCGTATGTAAACCCAGGTGGGTGTGGGTCCTTTTGCAGCTTCCATTGAGGCCGTGAAACACTTAATTGTTGTTGGTGTTATTATTATTATTATTATTATTATTATTATTATTATTATTATTATTATTATTATTATTATATGAAAACTTGAAAACTTCCTCATCAGCTTTTGGTTGTAATAAAGGATAGGCTTATTACTAGGGTTCGGATGTTTATGACATGTCATATTTTTATCCTGACCTCCGTTCTCGCCGCAAACACAAATTAAACATGAATTGCATGCTTGTTATCCTAATCGGACAGTTTTTATTCTGTATATAAAGTCATATTTTGGTCATTTTTGTGGTCATGGTCATATTTCGGCCATATTTGTAATTTACCGTCATATTTCAGTTATTAAGTTGGTCAAGGAGCACAATTATACAGTGTATGTACTACATGGTCTTGTTAAATTTGAAATTTATTTAATTAATTTAATGTTTATGCTAAATTAATAGGTAACTTACATTTTGAAATTAACGCAATTGTTCATATTTTATAGAGGCACGCAAGGTCTACAAAATATATTGAGTAATTGGAGCTGATGAAGCGAGCAAAGAGGAGAAAATTCTTTTAAAATAAAAGTTCAATACAAATAAAACTGTGAATCACCAAAATTTGTTAAAAAGGTATCTGATTGAATTCATGCGACGTAAGAATTTAGTGTATATAAATTTTTTAATTAGTACATTAATTTTTTAAAGTTATTTTATGAGGTCATATTTAGGGTTTTTGGGTCATATTTAGTCAATTTTAAGGGCATATTTGCAGTCATATGTTCTACTTTTTTAGGTCATAAACATCCGAACCCAACTTATGACTATTTAGGCTTGCATGAACATGTGCACGGGGTATCCTGTAGCCTATTGTTTGCGCCTGAAGTTGAATGTTGACACATTGTCATATAATTTCAAATTTCCTCTTATAAACATTTCGTCGTTACATTCATACCTAGATTCAAACCGATCCATGTTGAGGCGTAAGTAACAGTTCTTAACCGTCGTTCAGTAAGCTTAACAAACAAAACAAACTACAGAATTTGATATAAAAGTATGATAAAAATCCCTTAAGCCAAATATCGCGAAATGTAGACCTGGAAATTCTCAGGTCAGATGTTTATCACAGTAGCAGTTACAGTTTTCTTAAATAATACGTAACTTAGAAGAAATATGCAATGTGATTAACAATTAAGAATGGTTGTAAATAGTAGCCAAGTTCGATTTAAAGCATACGACATTTTTGGCTGGTGACATCCATATATTAGGCTTATAGAAATAGCTTCTAAAATACCATAAATTTTCTCAATTTTAAAAAGATTTATTTTTGTTTTATCAAATTGCGTAGTGTCATATTTCGGACTATGGCCAACTATAGCCTACCCCTGCCAAAAACACGGTCACTGCCGTAGGGCGTGTAATGGCGGTCTTTTTAATATTGCTGTAACAAACTATAGTCTCTGGTTTATCATGTAGTAACTTTTTCTGTTTATATTATGTTAATAAGTATTTATTATGGCATTACTAGCCAGTCTTGTCAACAAAGGAAACCGAAAACGCAGAAATAAGCAAACGTTTTATATGCGTCCATTTCAACTTTTATGATTTGGCCTAACCTTGTGTTATCAGTAGACATCGGAGCTTTAGGCAAATGTCTAGTTCCTATAGGATGTTCTTGGAAGAACGAACACAGAAAGCAGCAGAAATTGACCCCGCTTTCTACCGCACCCCAGCCATGAAAGAGGAGGTCCGAGGAATGGAAAAGAGCCGACTACGAACTTCGCCACCTCTACACCCGAGGGGCAATACACGGTTTCCACCACCGCATCTGCAGCAGGAAAGGTTTCCACAACGCTGACAGTGATGTGTCTGCGAACTCTGCAACCGAGTCTGCACACAATATCACCTGTTCGAGTGCACCCAAAGAACAATACCACGCTCACATTATGCAAAGGATGAATGTCAACAACTTCCCATATACAACCCTTTTGTACACATGTGTTTACTTCCATTTAATAATAGTTCCTATAGGAAAATTATACTCATTGGGTGCAGTTTTATAGTGCCTAAAATGACCTAAAATGATAGTCAGTACCGGTACCTATTTCTTCCTATTTATACCTAAACTAGTAATTTTTAAGTTGTAAAGAATTTCAAGAAATTTTAAGATTTAAACGTTAATTTGTTCCTGGCTAGTGGATTATAATGATCTTATTTATGAGGGGAAAATATATTTTTTTTCGTTTATTGTTTGTTTGTTTGTTTGTTTGTTTGCTTGTTTGTAAAGTGGGGTTTAATCTTGTATGATAAATTGAATGAGTATGTCAGTTAAAATAAGCTTTAATTTATTATTATTATTATTATTATTTAAAACTATTATAAGCTTGTCTTGTATGAATAGGCCTAATAAATAAACATACAGGCCTAACGTTTAAAGCAACATATGGAATTATGCAGTTAAAACTGTAAACATCTGGATATAACTAGATTAAGTTGAAGAGGATTTTCTAATATTGCTTAGGATACAGTAAAAAACTGCATTGAAGAAGGAAGAGTAGTACATTTTATGAGAGAACCCAGACAAAATATCCCTTTAAACCTGGTCGTGTTAGTCCAGTGGCGCCAACTTTTGAAAAACATTGGGTGGGCTCAAAGATTTAAAATTTTCATACTCCCGTCCCTTGGTTCATGAAAATGAACAGAGACTGACAGAGAATCAACATAGACTATAATAGACAGACACTTGAAATTTTGACAATACCTTCGTGTCATGATGTAGGTGCTCACTAAGAAAGGATTTTGCAAAATTTTGGTTTTAAATGCCAAAAATCAAATATTTTCAAGGAGACCTTATTACAATCAAATACAAATCACATTGCTTGTACAGTTCTCATGACAACAGTGTACTTTGGAAGTACATGATACGTGATTTTGACAAATTAGAGAAGCTATCGATATAATTCATTGATGTAAATAAATAAAGAAAAATGAAATCCACAAAAATAATGCACAATGTAATGCAATCACATAACTTTCTCTGCCCTGGACATAGAGAATACCATTTTGTCACTGCATATTTTGATGTAGGCTAGAATAAGAGTACGTAAAGTAGGGAAAGCATTTTCAATTGTCTCAGCCCGGGTGTTCCAACGAGTATGCCATATCAGAAGTCTGTAAAAATTGATATCCACTGATACATTATTTATAGCTGTGAGCTTTGTATTTTTAGTTGAGAAATATGGATGTTTATCATAGGCCCTAAGCATGTAAAAGGAGACATAATAGGATGGAACATGTTTAATCCTATGCGCGCAGTATATTATTAGGTCCCAGGTTTTGGGGGAGGAAAGTATGAAAGTGATATTGAATTTCATTTTGATTTCAGCCCCAAAACGCTTGTAGCCTATGGTAACATGAGAGCGAAACATAAAATACTTCGTAAAGACAAAACATTTTTATGTTACCGGAATTTCTATTTTCCATTTCAAACCCTACCAGGCTTTGTGTGTAGAATCAATGGGATGCAAAATATTCTACTTCCTCTACGAGCCATAAAAAGTTATATCAAGCGTTTTCTGAGGGAAATTCTAAATACATATATAAGGACCTAGAGTTTGAAAAACGAATGTCCTTCATAAGTTAATTTCTAATTACAAAATACAAAACCCAAGCGAAGCCGGGCCTTTAAGTTAGTGAAATATAAGAGACATAAAATACGAATACACCGCAGGGAAAAACTCACGAATTCATCCAGTTTAAAATGTCTCGTTTCACAACAACACAGTCATTGGAATTATGTGTTAATTACAGGCCTTTTAATACGGGTCCAGATATCTAAGTACCTAAGTATTATGCTAGGTGGTGGTAATTATTGCATTATGTTTGGTAATCGTCGCACTTTTGTTGCATAAACAAGAAATTACCTACAGATAAATGATACTAAAAAACTCGCGAACGAAATTCTCTGAAATAATATATAAATCAACTAGTCATTATACTATTGCCAAAGCAATACTAAAATTGAAGGCTTCATCTACTTCTATAGTTGTTACATGTTTTCTTTTTCTTACTTTTCTAAAGCAATACCACAAAATCGATCTCTATTTTTGATCCTTCTTACTTTTCCGAAATATGTAATACTAAGGAAGAATACTGATTATAAACTTCTAAATCAAGATAACACTGGAAAAATGTTTCATATGCCTATAATATATTTCTTCGAATCGTCTTTGTAAGTTTGTATATCTGTTCATCTGGTATCCCTCGCCTGTTTACACAATCTATTTCAAATAAACCTTGTACTGCATTCTAATTACTTTATTCGAATATATGATACACAAAATACTGAATTTAACTTTAACATCCAAATGAGCTTTGCCCTTGTGTGGGTGCCGTTTAGTATTAACTATAAATATATACCATTAACAATCAATAATATGGTAAGTAATTATTAAGAAAAATTATATTTAGTTTGCAAAACAACTTGAGATTTCTTTCTTTATCTTAGTTTTACCTCTCCCTTTTAGGTTTTAAGCTACCCAAGCCGCCCAGGTCTTGCAGGGCCGCGACTTGTCGGGAGAGGGATTAGCTTTGGATCACATACTTTTTTGACCAGACAAGGACATGGAGGGCCTCCCTGGATGAATGAACAGCCCAATGCCGAGGCCACCTCCGAGACAACACGAACACATAGGACGAGACACATAAACAAGGCGACGAGGATGGGATGAAGATGATAATGCAGGCCAGATGATATCCGGGGACCACAACGGCCTAAAGTTACACGACATTTGTCTCACAGGCAAGGAAAAACCCCAGAAAAAAACTTGAGATAGAGACGGACAATACAAATTCACATACTCATCAGGGGAACTAGAACAAAAGATAATAATAAAAGAAAATGGACTGGAACTTAATATGGATATGAGACACGATCCTTTACTCTTCGGTAAGAACATAATCTGAGAGTGTTTGAAAACAGGGGGCTTAGGAAAATATTCAGACCTAACAGAGATGAAAATGGGGACTGGAGAAAACTGCATAACGACGATCTTTATAACTTGTACTCTTCGCGGAATATAGTAAGGGTAATTAAATCTCAGATAATTGAAATGGGCTGGACATGTTGTGCGAATGGGGGAGGAAAGACATATCACAAAATTAAGTAATGACTGGGAGACCCGAAGGGAAAAGATCACTTGGAAGACCTTGTCGTAGGTGGGAGGACAATATTAGGATTAATTTACAGCAAGTAGGATGGTTGGATGGAGTTAACACAGAATAGGTTGAATGGCGGGCTAAGGTAAACGCGGTAATGAACCACTCCCCCCCAATTATTTAGCTAACTACATGTTTTATTTAAATAATTTATTTATCATGGATTTCACTCCAAAGCCGAATTTTTAGTTGTTTCATTATAATTATTAATAGTTTAGTTTATGAATGGTTCGTGTGTAAGTGTTAATAAGTGCATTTTAATTATTTGTTCTTTATTTTTTATTTTTTTATTAATTATCGCGGCCGAAGCCGCGGGCACCTGCTAGTAGACTTATATAATATCGATAAGACTATGGTATAAATATAGTATTGTAGGCCTACATGAAATGATTTCATTGTTTCAGAAGACAAACTTTGTAATTTCCTTGCATTACAAATCCTTGCTTTGCCCATTAAATTAATATCCTTTTTGTGATTTTTGTTCACCTCAATTCTATGTTTAACTTTTCCGTACTCTCCTTATTTATATTTTTATCAGCAATGTGATTAAGTTTTTTTTTATGAATACATAAAAAGCATAAAAATATTCGGCGGTGGATGTGGAAACTGCATTAACAGATTATGAGGTAAAAATTTAATGTTCAGATAATCGTGAGTGAGTCAACAATAACGTGGTTTTAGCTTTCCGGCGATTCAATAAGGAAACATATTTCAGTAATGGTAATAAATAATTTAACAAAATAGGCCTAAGGCAGATTATTGGGTGGGCTTCAGCCCCATGGGCCCATATAAGTTGGCGCCTCTGTGTTAGTCTCATTACGAGATACGATTTTAAGAAACCAGTTAGACAAAATTTTGAAGAAAAAAAAAAGTTAAATGTAAAATTATCATAAATACTTAAAAATAAATATATGATATTAACATTTTCAAAGCTATGCTTTAAATTTACATTATTCTATATATAAAAACTATTACACCCTCATTACTTATGAAACATTGTAGTAGCATCTCAATTAAAGCTAATTATTTTATTGTTTAGTTTTAATTCGAGCATGCTGTTTCAACTGATCGAACAGTGCCTCTTACATTAGGTCGGGCAGTTGTTGCTAGATGGCATAGTAGTCAACACCGTTCTCTCACAGTGTGGACCGGTTTGCTCTTTAGTTGATAGATGGCAGCTCTGTCCAAGTAATCCATCTGCCGGCCGTGTAAATCGTAAAGTAGCCAATAGATAGCAGCGGCTTCATCATACATAATACGTTTCCTTTGTATCATCCAGTGAACTAACGTGCAGCTAGTGAATTAATCGCGTAATATTAATCTGAACAATTACAAATTTAAGAAAGTAATTATGTTTATTAAATGGCCTACATATTTTTTTCTTCTTTTTAAAAATTCCGTTCCTATTTCTACTGTAGATGAATGGAAAAGAAATAGATTGTATTTTTATTTAAAATAATTTGTATTGGGATGCTTTTGTATTTTATTTCATTTATTTATATCCATTTCTGAATTGCACCCGACTACGAGCATGTGTTCATTCGGGTGGCGCCCTAATGAAAAAATGGGAAAATAATTATTTTAAACAAATCTTTAATATGTAACATATTTTATTTAAGGCAATTAACCAACTTTCAATGATATGGAGAGGCATGGTAGCAAGGATATCAGGAATCTTGCAGGCCTGTTGTTCTAAAATATTCTTCCATCAGGGTGGTATTATGACAAATGTAGGCAGTTTATTACTGTAACATTTCAGGAATAGGCCTATTGGAAGTGAGGATAGAGAGCATTCTGAAGAATAGCCTCCTCTACAGATAGGCTATGTAATATTGTATATTATTTCCATTGTCATTGTTGAATGTGTTCATTATGCTTTATTGGATTTTAGGCTATCTGTTTTTTGTTAATTTGTTGTTTGCTTTCCATGTTATAATTTTTCTTTTTGTTCAGACTGTTATACGGTAATATTTGTAGGCCTATCTAAACTAGACTATAACTCTAGCATGCATAATGTACCGTACTTTAGGGTTTTAGGCTACTTGTTTTAGAGAATAATTTATAATCATTTATGCAATCCATTCTCTCTTTTTTAGTCACTTAAGTTCACTTCAAAATTTGATTATATTTGTAAGTACCACGCAAGGTGCATTTTAATAGAATAAGTACTAATCAGTCTCACTAGATTGAAATTATCAGGGCCTAATATAGAAATTAAAAAAAAATCTTTACTCAGTTAAATTTTCTCTGCACATCAGTGTGAAACTAATTGCATTATGCATGAATCAGAATACAGTATAGCTTAAAAGAGGGCAATTCTGTTAAGTTTGCTACAAAAGGGTAAGGTTGATACTTTTAAATACACACTCGTTTGCGAACTCTTGCATGAGTATCGATTTAACAGTTGACATGTGCTCCTCCGATTTGTATTTTTGCTTCTACTCAACAGATGTCAGGTTACTTCTAGTCGAACGACACAGGGTCATAGGTATAGGCTATTAAAAGCTACGATACCTGTTTATAATACAGGTATATCGTATAAAATAGACGACACACTTGCGTATTTAATGTCTTTTTTTTTTTCATTTTTCATTTCTATTTTTTTTTTCCATTATCCATAATCTTCAGGCCTACTGCATGTTGCGCTCATAGGGGAGGAAAGACAAATCTAAACAAATATTTACTGGGAGACCCGAAGGGAAGAGATCACTTGGAAGACCTAGAAGTAGGTTAGGAGGACAATATTAAAAGAGGTATAAGGGAAGTAGGATTTGCGAGAAATGGTTGGATGGAGTTCGCTCAGAATAGGGTTGAATGGCGGGCTCATGTAAACGCAGCAATGAACCTCCGAGTTCCATAAAATAGATAGGCCTAAGTTAATATTCCTCTAGCTTGCTAAGGAATTGTATATTGCCATTGAATAAGTAAGTACCGGCATTCATAATCTTACGATGAAGTTCCAAAACACAGGTGTTCTATGCCTTCACACGTCATGAATGCGTACAGCAATTTGAGCTAATAATGTTTGTGTTCTGTTGTAAAAAATTACTGGACGCGTTACATAATTTCTCTCTCTCTCTCCCTCTCTCCTTCCCCTCTTTCACCCCTCTCTCTCCCACCTCTCTTTCTTTCGTTTCCTCTGCCTCTACGGTAATTGGTCTATCATTCTATAAGAAAAGCGGTAACAGAATCTACCTGTTTCTCTTTATTAACCTATTTTCTTTCTGTTTGAGTTAAAATTGAAAAATATTAGGCAGATATGCCAATACCCGTTGTAGGTACCGTAGCCTATTCAGCATGTTAATGAATCCGTTACTTTGCAGGAGTTTGTCTCTGGGCAGAAGAAGTTTGTTTCGTTATAGAGTTTTCTAGAATGTTAAGAAAACGCCGTAAAGCTGTAAGCTCATATATTACACACAAAAGTGTAGGCCTAGTTAGTTTTAAGGGGAATGTAATAAATGCAAAAACAAATATATTCTGCCGTTTCTTATTTTAATATAGGCTATAGATCTAGAGAAATAAGACATTATATAACACGGAGCTATAGCCTACAATGAAAATAAATATCCTACTAAATGGTCTTTTGGAAGTTTTCTCCTATATTATGTTTATTTGATAACATTAAACGAACTATAAATTCACAAACATAGTAATGGGACACAAGAGTCAAACTCTGTTTTGAAACAGGTAATAGGCTATGTAGTAGAATGAACTCGTTGAAAACAGTTTTATTTTCTTACTGTAGTTTACTTACCATTATTACACATTCATTTGCACAATTATTTTGTTCTAGCATTAATTACATATTTATTCGGATATATAGATTGCATAGCTGTTATTGATGACCAGGGCCCGGATTCTGATGACCTAAAATTGTTTGAAAAATGACCTATAAAATGACCCTAAATTTTAAAGAAAATGACTTAATAATTATAAAAAATGACCTAAAAACTTATATTTTATTTATAAAAAATTATTATTGTACACACAAAGTTATAGACTAGTTTGTACATAATTGTAAAATCTGTAAATAACTGTAATGTTATTTACAGATTTTCTGTAATGTTGTGAATGTTCTTTTCTCACGGAAATTTGTACTGGCACTGAGGCACTGGTGAGTCAAAATTCGGCACATCCTTTTGTGGTCTGCCGGATTATATTGTTATTTATTGAGGGTAAACAGTAGATTGCACTCTCAAATCCAAGTAGGTGGCAGATTTTGGTGCCAAGTCAATCTAATAACAATAGCAATATAATACTAAATTTTGGCGTTTCTTTGATTCTCACTTCCGACTAACGCCGAATTTTTCCTACTTGCATTAAACAACCAACACTTCAAAGACAGCACCGCTAGCGACGAAAAAAGTTAATACACTCAATGTAAATAAATGAAAATGACTAAATAAGGAAGCAAATGACACGAAAATGACAAAATAATGACCTAAAACTGAAATAAATGCCCTAAAAATATAAAAGTGCATAAAATGACAAAAATGACCTAATAAAAATGCATTTCTATAATCTAGAGGCCATGATTAGGATTTATCTACAAGTTGGCAATGTCTTTGCAGCATCAATAAAAAGATGACATGTTATTAGAATCCGGGCCCTGTTGATGACCATAATGGACATTGCAAAACAACAATCACGTTGTACTGTCAAATGAGTACTTACACAATCAATATTATAAAAGATCGAAATTCAAAACGTCAAAATGAATAATAACAGTTGGCAGACTGCATATTGAAAGTACTTGTTACTGACATAATACATAAATTGACGATTATTAACGTAAAGAAAGGTAAGGATTACTGTGATTTGTATCCTTTGATCAGCGGTCATTCGAAAGTCATATTAATAATTTAATGTTACGGTATTGTTGTTGTTATTATTATTATTATTATTATTATTATTATTATTATTGTTGTTGTTATGAAATCTTCAAGTATAACAGTCTTATTTTACCATAGAGCTAAGATACAATTATAAATGTAATACGAAATTTGCTATGCCTTTTATGCCCTCATTTTGTTGAATTTATGATACAGCGATCTTTTGGCAACTTTTTGTTCTACAATTGGCAACCCTGAGTCTGTCTCGAAATTATGTTTTGGTGGACACTTACATAACAGCAACAATAATATTTATGACATTAATACACTGTTATTCATGTTATTTTATTATTAGTGATCTTTCGTGGTTTTCCCTCCCATATTTTCATGATTTTTCGTCAAGTGTGGACATGAAATATTTAAACCAATTTACGATTCGCTGAGCCCCACACTTTGAGAAACACGATGAGAACTGTAAGATTGTTCTACTCCATGCCCCATCATCACACGTTTGCAGTAATAAACTGCACGGGGTGCGGGGTCGCTTTATGGGTCTGCAAGGATGCAACCTTCCGGTGGACAGTACTTGCCAACCCATCTGTCTTTCAAGGAAGTGCCGGCCAGTTATCTGCAAGTTTTCCGCGCCAATGCCTCAAAGCAAACAGCGGTGGACTGAGCAAGTCTTGTGAAGCACTGGAAATAGCTGACTTTATATTTTGGACCTTTCTGACAATCCGATGCTCTTTCATACTCCTTTATAGTTGCTTTGTTGGACCATACTATAACACGATTACATGTGACGTAACAGTAATGATTAGGGCCCGGTTTTAACCTATTATTTCCTTAGCTTCCTAATTAGAACATTTTAACGTACTTTCCCGTTAATGCCCCTTGGTTCAGAATATACGAATCTTATAGAACCTAAAAAGGGCTAAATTGGACTGAAGGGCCTAAAAGGGGCTAAGGAGGACTTTTGCTGAAAAATTAAGGACTAAAGACGGTTTTTGCTGAAAAACTAGGGGCTAAGAGGACTTTTGGAGAAAAACACGATTTTTAAATAGATTTTCCAATTAATGCAAAAAATAAATAAATATGTGAATTTATGCGTTTTAAGAAAATACATAATAAAAATAAATGTATACAACGAACTGAAACTAACAATGTAAATGTCGCTTATCTTTGTAGCGGGTAACTCAAAAATGTATCACCTCGCCGTCGCAGGAAATGAAACTTGAGCCGTCTGCAATACTTTGAAATCTACAACTAATCCATTGTCGTTTCAACTTTCTAATAACAAGTTGTGACCAACGACAGAGAAGTATATTAAAGGAACAAATTCGTGACACTCGAGGTTGCTTATTTTTATAGATCGGAAGTGAATTGAGCGGTGTATTGAATAATTGTATCATTAAATGGTAAATATCGCAATTGTTTATGCTATTTTTCGAGTGCCGATATAAGGAATAGTTTCTTGTTTATTTTATATAAAAAAACTGGAATAACTGTGTCAAAATTATAAAACATTTTTCGGTGTTAATATTAGTGTTCATTATATGTTTTATTAAGTCGGCTAAAATCGTTCGTTTAAAGCCTAAAAAGGGCTATTCCACGAAAATAAATGGCCAATACCTTTTTATAGAAGCCTAAAAATCCGGGCCCTAGTAATGATATACTTCTTTTTTTTAAATGGTAGTGTTATTGTTGTTATTCCAACTCTATTCATGTACACGGAAAAATCTTCAATCCTTAAAGCAGCAATTTCAATTCAAAATGCATAGCCTAATCAGCAACCTGTTGGCCTACTTAAAATAAAATAAATTTTGTTCGTGATAATTTTAATATTGTAATACATTGAGTTCATTTCGTTTGTTTTAATGTGAGTTACTTTGAGTTAAAATGTACAAGCTAAATCCAGCTCCCTGCATGCCTTTATTGCCTGCCATCTATCGCAAAACACGAGAACAACTAACAGCTGAGAGGTCACCAAGATAGAGACTGGTATCCTAAAAGCTTCAAAACTTAGACAATTAATTATGGTTGAACAAAAACAGTCCTATGCATCTTGTCTGTAATTGTAATTAAGACTCTCGTGTGGAAATTATGAAGCTCGCTAGGCTCGTTTCCTCAACTTGCTCGCGTCTTAATAAATGCCAATATAGGCACGTTGCAGATTATACTAATTTTCTTGAAAAGAAATCGTCATAGATTCAACTAAGCAACATACATTTTCGGCAGTGATAATCTTACCGTAGGGGCGAATTAAATTCTATAAAAGCCCTTGACAATGAAAATTCCTGGACTCCCTAAAATTATTGTTTATAATTTCGCTAAATATTAATCGACTTATTTATTGAAACTAATTATGGAGAAAAGTAAGATCTCGTTTGACATTCAGAATATGTCATAGTCTTAGACTATCGGTAACAGCCACTGTATTGTAATATTCTAATAACTATATTAATTATTAGGGTAAGATATTTAATGACCAAAATTATTGAATAAAGTGCAGAATAAAAATGCATTTATGACCAAAAATATTTTTTTTAAATTACACACATTTTAAGAAATGACCAATAAATTATCCATCATTACTTATCCTATAATTAGTTTTTTTAGAAGTAATGAATTTATTTTAGACAGCAATTTAAGGATGATAGAGCGTTATAATTAAAATTTACAATACAACACTCTCTTATTTTGTTACTGTCCTAACCAAGGAGGTAAATGCTACTAGAATACCTTTTGTTAAATATATACATATATATTATTTCATAACTGGCATGCCCTTCAACTTTCCCCTTGCAAATATGTGCCAGTCCACCGCTGTGGCTCGCTTTCCTCACGCAACGTGCCCGGGTTCCATTTCCGGTCCCGGAAAGTTTCTTAGGTGGGGTTTTTCCGGGGTTTTCTTCACCTGTGAGTCGAATGACAGGAAAATTTAGGCCAATGTGGTCCCCGAATATCACTTGGTCGTAATTGTTACCTTCATCCCATCTACGCTTTGTTCAGAATTAGTGTGTAACACAACTTTTGTCTCGGAGGCGGCCCCAGCATTGGGCTGATCACTCATCCATGTTTTTGTCTGATAAAACAAGCATGCAAAAACTCCTTTCTCCAATAGGTCGTGGTCCTATAAGGCCCGGGCGGCGTAGGCCACGTAAACGTGTCTACAGCGTGGGAGGTAAAACTCGGGGATAGAAGAAGAAATATGTGACATTTTAAAAAAAAATACAACACATTTGAATTGAAATGAATGATGGAGCCTGGGCGTAGTGTCTCAGTTCAAATGAAAACGATTTTCTATTTTCTGAACATAATGATTAGTACCGTATATGGAAAAGCTCCTCTCTACCTCCATTGAAACAATTGGTGTATATTGAAAACAAGTAAGATCACGTAGATTTAGTTCACAGTCAGTAATTTATCCCTTACAGAAAACTTTGATAATTCCGAAAAAACTTAAAAACAAAAAAGTGATCCCTGTCTTGAAATTGACGAACAATTAAAAATAATACCATAACAAATTGCCATTATTTAATCAATAGATTCAGTACACACACTTCTATATATTCGAGCCATCTCTCAATCTTCATATAAAAAAGATTGCCCTATTAATTACTTTTGATGCGGATTGTTTATTATGAAGTTAGCCTAACGAAGAATAGAGTTATAGGCTTGGTAGATAGGGCATGATAAATTAGATCAGCTTTTCAAAATAACGTTTTATTGACGCTATAATCATTTAAAAAGCGTTTCTGTTATATTGGATCATTTGTTCTGCTGAAACAAATTAGGCCGTCAACTTTTTCAAGTTCTTATTGCATATTTATCAAATTACGTATAAATGTTTTAAATTTAATGGACTCTAAGGATTGAGTACACTCACAAAAGTTATTAATCACATAAAAAATTAAAGCTGATAACTAGAAAAAGGAATGTGGAAATGGATGTGAGGGGAAGAACATAATCTGAGAGTGTTCGAAAACATGGTGCTTAGGAAAATATTTGAGCATAAGAGAGATGAAAATGGGGACTAGAGAAAACTACATAACGACGAGCTTCATGACCTGTACTCTTCACCGGATATAGTAAGGGTAATTAAATCACGGAGGATGAAATGGGCTGGACATGTTGCGCGCATGGGGAAGGAAAGATATATCTCAAAAGTATTGACCACCGAGAGACCTGAAGGGAAGAGACCACCTGGAAGATCTAGACGTAGGTGGGATGACAATATTAGGATAGATTTAAGAGAAGTAGGATTTGCGAGGGTTGCCTGGATGGAGTTAGCACATAATAGGGTTGATGGCGGGCTCATAATCGCTGCAATGAACCTTCGGGTTCCATAAAATAGATAATATTCCTTTAGCTTGCTGAGGAATTTTTTATTGCCATTGAGTTAGTATGTAGCTGTAAAAGGAAGCAGATAAAAATTAGTTAAGTTGAATGAATGTTCATAACAATTAAAGAGCTTTAACATTATTTATGATTGACAATACATTTCAATTTAATTGGTGCAATAATTGGTAGGTTTCTCATTATATTTCCTCTAAATGAAGAATATATTCAATTGTAGTTAGAATTCCTTGGTATTGTTTGTTTTAACATCCCTTAGCCAAGTTGAATTGAACTCAGAGCTGTCTTTGCGTTTAAATTTATCGCTTTTTGGAGGCTGCAGCTCTCATTTCTCGCATGTCCTTTATTCTGAATGGAACATTTTATTGTTAAAAGCCACATTTTAGAGCTGACCTTCTGTATTCAATATGGTGCAATGCCCTCAGCCCTGCTGACCTCGGGAGGATAGAGTCAAGGGCTTTGTCCAGGTGGAATGACCTACTAACAATACCTCAGTTTACTTAAGGCTACGAAGGACCTTGGTACAATTGGAACTAAACCAAAATTGTGCAATAAACTGTGTATTTAGTCATAAATCGACAGCCGAGAGCTATGAGGTTGGTAAAGGAAATGTTTGTGTGCAAGCAGACGTTTTCAAGCTGGCATCTGAAAGAAAACGTGACTTTATTCCGGAAGTTTGAAAAAGCAACATCGATAATGATGGTTAAATGTACCCAATATCAGCGGTGTAAATCTCTGCATAGGCCCTATGCACTGCACATTGTAAGGAGAAGTACAGATAATCTCTTACGTATATAAATGGCTTTGTCCTGACTGACTGACTGACAGACAGATAATCAACGTAGAGCCTAAACTAGGCTATAATAGGTAGAGACCTGGAATTTTGACAGTACCTTCGTTTCATAATGTAGGTGCTCACTAAGAAAGGATTTTGAATTTTTTTTATTTTAAATGCCTAGAAACAAATGTTTTTGTGAATACTTAAGCCCTTTTTAACAGAATTATCAAACTCAAATCACAGTTCAGTGTATACTTGGCATTGGTATTAGGTAGGTTTGGAAATAAATGAAATGGGACTTTGACGAAACTATTGATATAATGCATTGCTGTAATTAAATATTGAAGATGAAATGTATATTATTATATCGCAGGTTTTTGGGGAGGGAAGTTTGGAAGTGAAATTGATTTACTTTTTAATTTCATCCCCGAAACGGTTGTATGGTAACATGAGAGTGAGAAATAAAATATTCCGCAAAGATATTACTAATTTATGTTACCGAAATTTCTATTTCTTCTTATTTTAACCCCTACCAGGCTTGGTGTGTAGAAGCGATGGGATACAAAATTCTACATCCTCTATGAGTCATAAAAAGCTATATCAAGCGTTTTAAGCGGGAATAGTTTGAGTGTGATCAGTAGTTCTTCTTCATTTCAAATTTTCAATACGTATATAAGGACCTAGAATTTGAAAGTGGAAAGTCCTTCATAAGTTAATTTTGAATTACAAAATACAAAACCCGGGCGACGCCGGGCCTTTTAAGCTATTATTATATAGACTGTATGTAGGCCTACAGTACAGTATAAGGATTTGAAAAGAAGAGGATTATAATATAAAAGGGAAGTCATTGTAAAAATATAATTTTTACGTTCTCTCCCTTTGCCATAGGGAGAAGAAATAGGCTACCGTGTTTTACCCTAAAATTTGATGTCGAGTTTTCAGCATTAGTTTACATATTCAGGTCCCCTGAATCCAAAAATTCAATTTTCAGAAACACGTTTGTTTACGTGTGTTGTGTATATGAACAACATAGCTCGAAAACACACAAAAAATGAAAGCATAATTTTATATTTTTCTTAGAAATCTTCTGGGGATGCGATAGATCAGCGACGACTTTCTTTTACCTTTACATGAAGAAAATTTTCACGATTTTCTCGAAAAACTGCTCTTAATGATTTTATTTAAACAAGTCAATGTTAGACAATAATAGCATGAACCAACTGAACGATAAAATTACTTAACAGACGCCAACTTATTGCTTGGAATAACAAATTATCATGAGAATTTCTAAACCTGCAATTGAAGACCGGATCTCTGGTAGACAAATTGACTCTTTGTTGCAAGTATGGTCTCTATCTGGTAGAGAAGGAAGACACAAAATTCATGTTAAATAGTATGTTTAAGTAACAATTTCTCAAAACCGGGATATTTAGGTGTCTAGAAAAAAATTTATCGGGACACTGCGACAGTATGCTAATAATCGGGACTGACCCTGTAGTCAGGTGATCTGGTCATCCTGGCTAAGATATTTCCCCTCTTTTCGTTGTCCTAATTTAACACAGTACTTTACATGACTGTTAGGTATTTCCTGAATTCTGGAGCCATAGATTTTTCAAACGGGGCAAAGAGATCTTACAGCATCGATCTACTGTGAAGGATTGCAGGCAGTGCATCCCATTTCTGAGATGTCATGCTCGCTACATATAGGCTACTGGCAGAGAAATCATAGGCGTACCGAGGGGGGGTTTTGGGGGTTTGAACCCCCCCCCCCCCCATTGATTAAAAAAAGGAAAATTGTATAATTTTTTTAAGTCTGCCCATAAATTACTTAATACAAGTATAAAGCGTGGGAAGCTTAAAACTCGTTATTTTACGTCTTAATTTTTAAAATTTTCCGGGAGAAAACACCCAAAAGCTTAAAACTCGTTATTTTGCGTCTTAATTTTTTTAATTTTCCGGGGAAGGATCCCCGGAAGCTTAAAACTCGTTATTATGCGTCTTAATTTTTTTAATTTTCCGGGGGAACCCCCGGAAGCTTAAAATTCGTTATTTTGCATCTTAATTTTTAAAATTTTCCGGGGGAGGACCCCCGGACCTCCCTCTCCCTGGGGGGTATTCCTTTATAACCCCCCCCCATATGGTCGGCCTGGTTACGCCTATGAGAGAAATAGTATAGGATTGTAGGTCTATTGTACTGTTGAAATTTGTTGCTTTTGGACCCTAATATTCAACGTAATTTGCCGTGGTAACATAATTCCTCAGCAGTCACATTATTTAGGTAGACTACTGGCTAATAATAAGCCTACTTCGAAGCCTTCATCTTCATTCTCTCAGTTTAACCTCTCTCATTATAGGAACATTCATGGGGCCCACGCCGCCCAGGCCTTACAGGGCCGCGATCTGTCGGGAGAGGGATTAGCCTACCTTTCGACCACATACATACTTTTTTACCATAAAAGGACACAGAGGGTCTCCCCGGATGGGTGATCAACCCAATGCCGGGGCCACCTTCGAGACAACATGAACACATAATGAGACTCACCAGTCGCACACATAGGCCTATTCATGCCGAACAAAGGCATGGATAGGATGAAGCTGATAATTTCGGGGATCACAATGGCCTAAAGTTACTCGACGTTTATCTCACAGGAGAGGAAAAGCCCACACCGAGGTAATTTGTCCCTACCAGAAAACGAACCCGGGCCCGCTTCGTGAGGGGAGCGCCACAGCTGTAGACGCTACGAAGTAAAAATATCTGAATTCATGACTGAATTGGATCGATCTATAAATTAAATATTACATTTACTATTATTAGGTCTAGCTTATTGGTATTATTATTAGTCTTATCATTATCGTCATTCATTGTTGTTTTTGTTAGTGGTAATGGTACTGTTGGTAATAGATCCATCTAATGCTAACCTTTTAATTTTTTTTTTACCTGGTTTACATATACAGGTCTATGCAAATAAAAACTGTTTATTGCGTGTCGGTATTTTAGTACCATTCTTTTTCGAAATCTGAGGTTTCTGAGCAGGCTTAAACAGTATTGTCAGGATGTTTCATTTTACTTATGGACCCAATATAACTTTGTTAAATCTATTTTCTGTACGAAACTTCAGATATTAATTCAATATTTTATTTAATAAGTTACATTTCTAATATAGCTAAAGTCATTAATCATCTTTTGATTATTCAGGTACGCCCTAATTGTACTTTAAATTTTGGTGTTAAATGGAACGAACATAGCTACCTTTGATTAAGCCTGCCACATTAGAAAGTGAACCTATCCGTGAAGATTTTGTATTCAATACAATTTTTGTATGTTCCATTTTATTTTAATTAGCTCCCTGTGGAATCCTTAATTTCTAATTAGTAATTTTTCTCGTGTGAAATTTTTGCTTCCTTTCCATGGAACCGATACTTTGTTGTGATGTCTCAGCAGATGTTCGCACGAGGTACATTACACTGGCAATCTTCGTCAAATGTCCTACGTAATGCTACACCGACAGCAATCTCTCGTCTTATCATCAAGACTCTATCTCCGACAAAAAAAAAACACTTTCTTTTTTACTCTCTTAGAAATTGAGACGTTTTCAGCAATTGTTAACGATACACCTTAAACCATCTTGTTATGAGGAAATGGTATTAAGGATAGTGTTGGAAAGGAATTGCTGGTTCAAGGGAGGGCGAGTATCCCTATTTATTGTTGTATGAAGAGCTGACCCTATTCCTTTTCAAAGATGCATTTTACAGCGAAGTAGAATCTGTCCAAAACCGTAGTTAAGGTTTTTGAACAAGCTCGGAGTAGAGGAATAGCTTAGGAGAGTAATAAACCCCCTACCACCAAGCTCACTGCTCTCTTCTTTTCATAGCTACCATAAAATTTCCCAAATTTGTGATGTCAAGGGAAGATAGAGGGAGCCAAGGCTTTGTGTTTTTGAGGGTTTTGGGTATTTTAGTGCAGTGGTGCGGGAACCATTGTGGGGGTGTGCAGAGAGGAGGGCTGAGTTATATGACCGGGTCTCCGTCGCTTAGCTGTATCACGTGCTGGGCCGCTGTTTTTTTTTATCTTCTCCAGCTGATAATAAATAAACGAATGAATGGAGCTTGTTCAACATCATGGCTAACTTCCTCCATTAATTTCTCTGCAAGAATGATTGATGGTGGGTTGACTGGTATCCGTCACCTTCACACATGTATGTCAGTAAGAGGATCATATTAATGAACATTTCAATCACAAAATAGAATATCGTCTGATAAATCTCTACGTAGGTAGGTCATGTTGAAAACAACACGTTGGGATGCTTTCTCTAGTGATCGATGAAATATCTTGACCTCGTATTAAAGTATTCTTAAGAATCACATAGTCTACGATTTTTTTTAAGTAACGTTTTCCATTTTATATTGAGCGTATAGGCCTAATAATTATTTATAATATAATAAATCATTTATTGACATCTAATAAATAAACTTCCTACATTTAAGAGAAATTTTTTATATAGTTTTTTTTTATCTCAAAAGATAAATACACCTTATATTACTTATAGGCTAATACCTTAAATATAAATACATTATATTAATATAAATTTCGTTTCTTTGGATTAATATGTATTGTATTTTATATGTATCCATATATATAATACCATATTACTTCAGAAAATTTTTGTTAAATAAGGGACATTTTTCGATTTTTAAGAACGATTTTTAAAATTCATTACTTCTTCAAATAAACTAATAATAAACCATATAATAAATTTAATTTATAAACCACCCCCTTTAGTCGACACATTAAATGATAATGAAGTGATGTGCCTGAACCCAAAGGATTATCGTGATAGGATAAATCATGTAATATTTTACCATCACTATTACATTTAACAGAATCAAACTGTTCCCCAAAATATCAAAAATGTTTGTGCACCCTACACCAAAATGTATGATATTAGAAAAGTAAGCTAAATAAAGCTAATGGGTTCATACCCCACTTATAGAGGAAGAACCTCTCTTCTCTAATGCCCAATAATTCCCCAAAAATCCTATTTCTTTTAATACTCTTGCTAGGAGTAGTCATTACAATTTCCTCCAATTCCTGATTAGGAGCTTGAATAGGTCTAGAAATTAATTTATTATCATTTATTCCTATCATATCAAACAGAAATAATATTTTCACAACTGAAGCATCCCTTAAATATTTCCTTATCCAATCATTTGCTTCAGTAAGATTATTATTTCTTATTTTGATAAAAGGATTTCTAGAAAACCTTTTCTCCCTAAATAACATACCCTTAACAAATATTATTTTATCAGCCCCATTATTAATAAAAAGTGGAGCTTCACCCTTCCATTGATGATTTCCAAGAGTTATAGAAGGGTAAGAATGAAATAATTGCTTCATTTTAATAACAATTCAAAAAATTGCCCCATTATCCCTCATTTCATATTTTTTGTCCATAAGACCCTTCATATTCATTATCATATTATCTATCACTACTGGTGCTATTGGTGGTTATAGTCAAATTTCCATTCGAAAAATCCTTACCTATTCATCTATTAACCACATTGGTTGAATTTTAACTGCAATATCTATTGGAAATAATTATTGATGATTATATTTCTCAATTTATATTCTATTAACCTATACAATCATTTCAATTATTAAATGTCAAGCCAATGGATACAGTAGTTCTTGCAGATTTAGTAGTCTTTGTGTGGTAAAAAGTTATCCTTGTATTAACATTTTCATTACTTTCAAGTAATTTTTATTGTGTTCCTTATAGACCGTTTACATAGATTGTCCCAGGTATCCTTAAGATAAATTAAATACAGATCATTATAGCGTTAATAAATCTACTCTTATACAATTCAACGGCCCTAAATAGCGTGCTCACTCGCTCGCCCACTTCGTGAAACATCGGGTATACTCGGCGATGTTCGTCTCTCACAGTCTAAACCAGGGGAAGTCAACTACGTCTTGTGATGACGTTTGTGGAGCAAGAGCATGCGGATCCCTTGCGTGTGACGTCAGCAAGAGCGCACGGTAGTAGGGGTGTTTAGAGTACGCTAGAGCTAGGTACTAGAGGACCTATTCACTTTAGCTCTGTGGGTAGAACAACTTCTGGTTGGAAATACGGAGCATTTTTCAAAGTTATTGCAAGTACGCGATCCTGATAGTGTTCTCTCTGCAGAACATGTGTTAGTTCTGCAAAACATTCTTCTTCAGTTCGAATCGAGGTTTCAGGATGTGGAAAACCTTTCTCCAATGTTTAAACTTTTTGCTTCCCCATATTCAGTTAATGTCAAAGACGTTCCTTGCCGGTATCAGTTGGAACTGCTAAACTTACAATCCGACGATCTGTTAAAGGACAAATACGAACGTAAAGTGGTCTTGTGTAACTTTTACAGAAATTTCTCTGAAACCAGATTCCCGAGACTTATGCACTTGCCGCACGAATATTATGTAATTTTGGATCGACATATGTGGCCGAACAATTTTTTTCACTAATGAAATGTGCAAAGCTCAAATCAAGAAGTACATTGTCAAATCACAACCTAAATGTAGTCTTCGATTAAATATTGCTCAAAAATTACGTCCCAACATTGATAAACTTGTTAAAGAAAAAGAGACAGGAAAGTCAGAAAATTGTTATTGTAATCTTGTATCATCTAAGGTGCAGACGAACTTGTATGGTAATTAATTCAGTTAATTTTTTTTATCATTTTTACTGTAGTGAATTATGTTAATTCAAATGATAGTAGCCTATTGTCTATTTTGTCAAAGAACATAGATTTTGTGGAAAGGCAATTGTTCTCACAGAATAGAAAAATAGAATTATTTATAATATGTTAAACTGCTGCGCTGTAATTAACCGATAAACTATCAAAAAAATCGATTGATGTTTCATTAACTCGGAAACACGTATTACGTAAGTTCTAACCCCCTAAATTCCCGCTGCCCGCAATACTAATTCCCCTCTCTTCCCCCTGTTCACTGATGCCTACATTTCACATGCTCCTCGCAGAGATATAACGCGTGCAGTCAGAGCATAAAGCAGTGACGTCACAGAGCAAGCTTCTGTCTTCCCCTGGTCTAAACGTTCACGAAGAGTACAAAATTAAGAAAACCGTTTCTTTATTATATAAGGCCTAAGTGAAATGAATACAAGGAACAAATATTCTAATTTTATTTTTACTTACAATTTTCATAGCTCTGAACCACAAACATTTTTAATAATCTGCCAGTGTAAATTTTTTTAAAATCCTGTAGTCAATTATTGATGGCGGGCGAAGCCGCGGGCAGTATCGCGGACAATAAAAATCCAAACAAAATAACTCCTTCCCTTGAAAAATTATATAATTTCTGAAAATTACACTGAATTTATCAAATAAAATTCACATCATATTCATCTGTCAACAAACAGTTGAGAAACAATACGTATTATCAGTGTTAACAGGTCGCTTTGGAACTGCATAATCGAATCTGATATCGTTTTCCCAGGCGGCGCTTTCATATCGTGGAATGTACTCTAAAGCAGGAATTTTAGCCGTTTCATTAATTAATTATTAATGGCTTAGTTTATGAATGATTCGCGTGCAAGTGTTAATAAATATAATGCTTTAATTATTATTATACTCTTAATTTTTAATTTCTCAATTATCGTGGGCGAAGCCGCGGGCACCTGCTAGTTTAATACATTTTATATTTGGACTGCATTCAACGAATGGGCGAATGGGCCCTGGGGTGGCGTAGTCTGTATGCTTTGTCTTTCTGTGTCCAAGGTTACGTACATGTTCGATATCAGCCCACGTCTATGGCCTTTATTTTTGTACAAAATGTGACAAGCCCATATCTGAATTGCGTAATATAGAATTTTTTTTTATTTAGGCAACGCTTAACTTCTACCATAATGTTATTGGTATATGTAATCATGCCCCAGATATTATTCTGTACTTCATAAACTCTTTTAGAACAGCAAGAACACCCATCTGGTCTAATGATTAAGTTACGACCATACGTTCAAATTCTATCATGGAATTCGAGTAATAGGTAACATATACTCAGCTTCGAGCAACCTATATATGTGTATAAAACTATTCCATGTCCTAGACTATTGAGCTCGCAGTCTAGGTTTCCTGTTCTCAAAATGTCTGCCTACGTCATCCTTCGAGTGTAGTTCACTAAAATCCTATATATATAGGAAGGCTATCTCATTTGTCCCCTCCCCTATGGTCATCTGCCTCTTAAAGGGGAGGCTAAAAAGGCGTGAATGAAATCAAAGATTTCCCTCAGTCGCTTTACACCTGTTCGTTACTCGATTAGAGTCTATCAGAATGACAAATAAGCAGCGATCACATCCCACATTGTGATGTATTGCGGTGAAATTGAGGGTTTGGGAACTGCCGGAGCGAGCACTTCCAAATGATAGACTTGAAGAGGCAATTACTTCTGGGTGGACAGTGGTGTGTTTACAGGACGTCACGCGGCTACGTGCTAGCGTGTGTCACGCGCCACAGTCCACTCCATTATTAATTAGCTCTTAGTACTTGTCATATTTTGTCACCGAAATCAATAGCTATTCCTCCTCAATAGTTATCGTCAGGCCAGACAACTTGCCTTCTGTACACAAATCAGTGGCGTTCCGACTTATATATTGCTGTCCACGACTTCTGTAACTTAACATGCGTCGAGGAGTATACTATATTATCAGTAGACCTGGAATTTTAAGGCAGATGTCTATTTTGTTCCTTATGAAATAACATGAAATTTTTTTAAATATGTTGATGTTTCATGATAAATCATTTACATTTATAAAGTTTTATAATGCCCTAAAATGCCTATTTGGGCCTTTAGAGGCTATTTTACTATATTAGTGCCTTAAATACCTATTTTGTCCATTTAAAATGAAATTAAACTGCTGTAATTTTTACATTCATGGACATCCTTGAATGAAAAACAGAACAGCAAAGGGTCGGTTTTTCACAGAAACTTGATTTTCCCAAACAATTGTTGCCAAAGGAATACTGATTGATGGGGAAGGGGGAGGATTAGCTCCAAAGAACAAGGAGCAACAGTAAGAAGGGACATACTGTGTCAAGTCGCCAGTGTGTTAACCACACGACCATCCAATTTCTGCTGGCTATGAGCTGGCCGTTATTGAAATCCAAGGCTCTTCAAGGTCTGCAGTGATCTAATTTCTCTAATGACCCATAACTGCTTTTGATAAATGTCTTTTTAATTCTGTCTTAATTTTTCAGTTATTTCTGTTAAGAATAGATATACCACGTTTCTAACAGTAATAAAGTCTGTGAAGTCTATTTGATGTCTATTTACACAATTTTGAAGCCTATTTTAAGTGCCAATTTTGTCGTTTAAAAGCCTATTTACTTGTTTTAAAAGCCTATTTTTGATGCCTAAAGCCAGGGTTTTAGAGTCTGAAATCCCAGGTCTAATTATCAGTATCTCAAACGAATAATGTTAAATTATTGTAATTATTTAATATATTAAGGGAAAATTAGTTCTAGAATTAATTTAGTTTATGGTTGGTGTCCTTAACCTATGTTAGGCTAATTATTCTATTTAATTGTTCTTACCAACGTCAGTTATGACAAAGCAATCCTATTATCTATTTTAAGAATAGAAAAGAAAAGAACAGATCTCTATTCCTTGCGTTTTTAAGATAACGTGATCTTTAAATTGAAAAATTAAACACAATTCTATATTCAACAAAACTAACATTTGTCCCAAAACCTAATATAAATAATTTTATATTTCAGCTATATGTAAGTTAAAAAATTAGGCAGCTTGCTTGAGATCTCATTAAGATTTCTGAGATATCATAATAGGCTATGTGTAGGCTAGGCTATCATAATATCATCGAATATTTTAAGGGTGGCTATTCGAACTGGGCTGGATAGATTCAAAATCGTTTATCTATTCGATATAATTAACAATGGTTTTAATTAAAATTTTCCTTGGATCACAAACACTGTGGCTTAATGAAACTTATGTGAGGATTAATATCAAATTATTCACAAACTTTAAAACAGTAGCGAATGAAGTTAGTTTTAAACTATCCATTATGTTATATGCTTTGGATCAGGTTTCAAATTTAGGATCCAGTTTTAATTTAATAGATATAGGTCTAACACTTATTTTGTAACTTACTGCTCTTTACATTCATCATGGAATTTTGTGGAAACAAGCAATGTAATGAATGAAAAATTATTGGTAATTAGAGGTTAGTAATGAGAAATTATAAGCTAAAAGAGAAGGTTTTTTTAAAAATACAAAACACGCCACTGTAGGCTATTTAGGGCAGCCACATGCGAGGCCACAATGGCGGCATTTGTTCTGAATAAAGAATGGTAAAATCACAGTGAATTTTTAAACAAGACAGCAGCTCTTTGCGATTTGACGTGCGGGAAAAAAAGGAGTAGGTCTTTTAAAAAGTCATGGTTTGTACTTTCATAGCTGTGCATATTTGAACGTATTTTCTATTCTTGATGACATGCATGTCGGCTGTCTTGAGTGAAGCCGAGAGCCACCCTTCCTGTTACACAAGTGTGTATTATTTTCAATTACACATGAGTAGAAATCAATAACCTTCGTTTTAGGATTATAGCCTACTGATAAGATTATGGGTTAACAAGGTAGTTTGTTGATCATAGGTTTTCTTTAAAAGCACAAAACATACTACCGGTACCTATGCCGGAAAAAGTTGTTTCGTAAATGTACATTCACTGCATGGGCGTCGGCAAGGGGGGGGGGCAAGGGGGGGGCAACTGCCCCCCTCTGGATTGCCTTATGGATTCGTTTATTTGTGGTACTCTTTGTCAACCTACAGTTGTAGCATGGCGAATAAAAAAAAATAGAATTACTTTATAATGAGTTTAGCAAGTATTAACTAATTATAACTATAATATGTATTTATAATAATATCTCACCAAGGCCATTGCTCAAAAGAGCGTATTCTGTTAACTTAATAGTATGTTGCGATACAAGGGCCGTAAGGCATGATTACGGATCGAGGAAATAGTTTGAAAACACGAGGCGCTCGCGCCAGTGTTTTTAATTTTCCGAGATCCGTAATGCGCATGCTATTTTTTGCACGACGATTATTTAAATCAATTTAATTGTGATATTACCTGAAAATATTATGTATATACATTCTTGAAGATTGATATTTATTTCAGAAAGTGATTCGCATTTGTTATTGTTTATGGCAACCGAATATTTGTGTTGAGGGGGGCCTTGTTCATAAAGGCTTGTATAATGAAGATATTCATAACAGCCCTCAAACACTTTACGCCCGAGGGCCGTAAGCGTTTGCGGGCGGGAAACGCTTATCGCCCCTAGCAACAAGATTGCGTGTGGGAATGCAACTTACGATCCACGGCAACAACGTTCGTAAGTACCACTAATTAGCTAAGGAGTGCAAAAAAACTTTGTAGCCTCGTCGATTTCAGCTTGGGTTCAAAATAACGTTCCGGTTAACTAAGTGAATATTAATGTGTTAAGCCTAATCATTTGAAATTGAGGTCCGAAATTGATTTTGCCCCCCCCTTAGTAAAATTCCTGGCGACGCTGCTGATTCACTGTATGATAAAGTATAGTAATTATGAAATTTGGGTTCCTTATTTGAAAATATTTTCGCATTTCCAGTAGCGTTCCGGCTGTGTCTGAGTTTGGACTGTGTACACTGACTCAAATTAAAAACAGTTCGTTGGTGTCATGTTAAATATACCAAAATGGTTAGATTTTTAAGTTATATTTACAAGTAGACATCTATATACAGTAAAAGAATTGGAGTGTTGTTATTAATTGTTATTGGTTACAAGCGTCGTCAGCCATCTGTCGAGGTCCATTCTAATTTATTGACATACCTTGGAGATAAAATTAAGAGGGGAAGGCGTGAACTTATAGTCCATATTTTAACATAAACTTACCAATACTTACGTTAGTCTATTTCGTTTGCAGAAGTTCGGTACGTTTACTTTTTCAGAATAGAAGTTTTAGATGACTTCCTTAAAGAAAATAATAAAGAAGTCATATTTACGTTTCACAGCTGCAAATTATGTTTAGGTTTGCTAATTTCTGCTTTATTAAGTTTGTAGTAATCATTTTTATATTTCTTTTCAAATTCATCATTACTTGAACAACCTTCTATTTCTGAAAATGAAAACCCTCAGAAATGCTCTGAAAACTGGTTGTGTTATTTTGTGAAATTATCAGCAAAATGCATATACTGTAGTTACCTGTACTGATGTTTAATTTAACACATGCACTCTAACCTGAGTTTTCGAAACAGGGGGCAGTTGGTATACAACATATTAAAATTGAGACATTCGTTTGTTTTTATAACTAAATTTCATGATTCGCTATTTATAGAGATTAATAGGTGTAATTTTTTACTAAATTAGAAATGAATTTAGAAATGAACTATTTATGCAATAAATTTTAAATGTTAATTTTATGATTTTTTTTATTTTTGAGCTTTTTTAGCTTAATTTTAGGCATGTAATTGTTATTCTCATTGAAAGGCCCAAACTATATACTGGATCGTATAGGCCAATGCTTTTTTATGCTTTTTAAATGTTTTATGATTGCCCTAGTAATTAGCCATGGGATAACGTTCATGAAAAACATGAAGGTGGTCTATTTTAACAGGTTATCGATATAGGCCTGATACCGTTGGAGCATACAGCAGGCCTATAACGATAACCTGTTAACATAAACCACCTTCATGTTTTTCATGAAAGTTATTCCATGGCTAATTACTAGGGCATTCATAAAACACATTTAAAAACTATAAAAAAGCATTGGCCTATACAGCCTAGTACAGTGTGTCCCACGCAAGAGTTGGCCAATGTCGCGGGTTCCTGCGGCGCGGCGGGCACAGCTCCAACTCCCGAGCGATCGGGTGAAATATCTACGCTAATGAAGCCGCGATCGGTGTTATAATTCAGGTTCTCACATTTACAGTTGGAATTACAATGAAAATAACCACGTACCTCATCATAAGAGATGTTGGAAATGTCCTCCTCTTGCATCCACACAACATTGGAACCTTTTTAAGAAATTTTCTTTCACGCGCATAAGTTCAGCTTCCGAGATAGAATTAATTTCTCTTCTGATATTGTCTTTAAGTTCTTCTAATGTGTATGGGTTTGATCTAATTTCTGTTCAGTAAGTACGCGCCGCTTGGTCCCTCGTTTACTATCGAGAATCGAACCCGTTTCCCGAAGTTTGCTTACAAGTTTTCGCACGGCTTCTCTGCTTGGAGGACGTACACCTGGGAATTTTGCTAAAAACCGACGTCTTGCGTCCTTACAAGATGATGTAATAAATCACATATGTTTTTCTTTGTGAGAACCTGAACCATTACACCAACAGCGGGCTTTATTAGCGTAGATATTTCACCCGTTTCCTTTTTAATGTACGGGAAGTTGACCTATACACTTAATTTTTCAAATTTCTCCATAAATAATATTCACATACTGTTAGAAGAACTTAAAGACAATATCACATAGGCCTATCACAAGAGAAATGAACTCTGTCTCGGAAGCTGAACTTATGCGCGTGAAAGAAAATTTCCTACAATGGTGTCAGTGTTGTGTGGATGCGAGAGGAGAACATTTCCAACATCTCTTGTGATGAGGTACGTGTTTATTTTCATTGTAATTTTAACTGTAAATGTGAGAACCTGAATCAAAACACCGATCCCGGCTTCATTAGCGTAGATATTTCACCCGATCGCTCGGGAGTTGGAGCTGTGTCCGCCGCGCCGCAGGAACCCGCGTCATTGGCCAACTCTTGCGTGGGACACACTTTATATGGTTTGGGCCTTTCAATGAGAATAACAATTATATGCCTAAAATTAAGCTAAAAAAGCTCAAAAATATAAAAATTATAAAATTAACATTTAAAATTTAATGCATAAGTAGTTTCTGCCATCTGTGAGCCATACTAAATTGAAGTAATTATAATTCCATTAATAGTAATACAGCACATTGAAAGTGCTGTTTGTTTAAAATTCATCTTTACCCAGTAGAAGATGGGTGAATCTAAGATTATCCGGGTAAAGTTAGAAATGTATATTTTATTCAATTTTTACTCAATGCTTTTGGATAATGTGTCTTTATTAGGGTAAAGCTGGGTTTACCCAATTTCGAGCTCTACCCATAGCACATATAGGTTGTATTTCCACAGACATCAGTTTCGTGTACAATGAATGAACACAGGGATCCTGAATTGCAATCACAACGCAAAGCTATATAGAATACATAGGCTTAAAATAACTGAAGCTCAGAACCAACAACAGGACCTAAATTCTAAGAATTGAGTGTATTTATTTATAGGCTATATCTCAAGCCTTCGACGTCAGGCGAGGGTTCCGGGGGGAGACTGCTACGCCACTGGACCTCTCCTGAATGAACAATAATAATTATAGGTAGGGGAAATTGCCTTCTAAACTACAGCTTGGAGGCGCGAAAATTCCTGTGTTTGTGTTTCTTTGCCATTAATGGATTATTTAGTTGCGACTTTCACTTGCAACACGGCAGGGGGCTCTGGGGAGGTGTGGAGAAAGCTCATGTGACGAGTTTGACATCTTCATAATACCCAAAGAGGGGAAAGTGACGGGACCCCAATCTGTGATAATAACAGCTCCACTAGACGTCTTGCTGCGATCACATCAATTGCGTATATATTTTATACCTCGCCTACATTCTCCCATTGTACAGATTAAAAAAAGGAAACTGTTTTGTGGGAGAGGGGAAGACGATAGACAAAATTAATTTTTATGCTTTTATTGTCATTCAGTATGTTCTGCCTCAGGCCAAAATGTGTTTACCAAGTCATAATTTTCCATTTGCACGAAATGGAGAAGAAGCAGAAAGATATTTTTAATATACCCATCTGTATAGGCCTATAAGATATTATATTATAATAATACTGATTATAAAATAATGTGGTAAAATTTTAATCTCTAAACGTCAAAAGAGTACTGTTTAATTATCTGTACAAAACATAATTTGTTTATATGTAGGAAGTTCATGAGGAAAAGAAGAATATTTATGAGCTGTGCATTTCTAACCTCAGTGAAAAATACGTGAGCCCCGTAAGGGATAGGACTACTGTATGGAAGTCGAGGAGGCCTGACTAATTTCAAACGGAATGACCTATAGCCTATAGTTTAGGCATCACTCAGAAAACAATCAAAACATTCTGATTAACATAATTAAAGATTCCTTGAGTAAAGTTAATGCATCATTTATACGAGGGTGGATTGAAAAGTAACGAACAATTTTTTTTTTTTTTAGAAAAAGTTGAATAGGTACAAATACAAACAAATGCACACATGAACGACCTACTTTTGTCTATTTTTGTATTTTGTCGCAAAGTTTCTCAACACATTTCTGCCATCGTGATACCAGTTTCAAAATACCCTGTTCATAGAAGTCCGTTCGGTTGGAGTATAACAATCTGCGGGCTACTGTTTTCACTTCTGCATCTGACGCAAAGCGATTACCGGCCAGGAATTTCTTCATGGGATCAAACTTTCTTAGCTTTACCCTAATAAAGGACACATTATCCAAAAGCACTGGGTAAAAATTGAATACAATATACATTTCTAACTTTACCCGGATAATCATAGATTCACCCATCCTCTACGGGGTAAAGATGAATTTCAAACAAACAACGCTTTCAATGTGCTGTATTACTATTACTGTTATTACTTAAATTTAGTAAGCTCTCAGGTGGCAGAATATGAACTATAAAGGATGAAATGTATTACTATTTACAAAATCAGTTACATTTTATTCATGGAATAGTCTCAATAAATCCTACTCGAGATTAAGAGTTTCATCAGATAAATTTGCTCGAACTTCGTTCTCGCAAATTTATGGATAAAGCCGTAATCTTTCATGGGATTATCTATGATAAAACCCGGGGTGAAGGAAATTTTGCTTAAAATTTGCGCTTTACCCAAAATGACCGGGTAAAGCACACATTCCCCGGGTAGATCTAGGTTTATCCGATTTTCTAGCTCTACCGTGACATATAAACTTTATTCGTGCCCATATGTGTAACTTATATAGGCATATTTATAAATATTATTAATACTGACAGTCAAGGAAATAAGCGTAATATACACGTACACAACAAATAGAATTTAATAAGTTTGTTTCCATTGGAATGTGGAAATTTTATAAATGTATATAGTAGGCTAATCTGGTATCTCTTTACTGAAGTGCATACATAAAAGAGTCGGCATATTGAGGTTTTCCTCTTGCCCCCTTTACTTGTATCATTTAAAATTAGGAATATACACATAATATGTTTCAGCCAATCCCAACAATCATAATCAATGTAGGCTAATCATTATTGCTAAGGACTTACAGTTAATAACGTGAATGCATTTTTCCGTTCTACGCAAGGTACAGAATGCTTTTATATGTGAAAAGTTGACAGCAAATCACACAGTTCATGACTTTTTAAAAGAAAAAAAGGGGGACTAATTGGTTTTAAAAGAGTGCATGCTAGACGTTGAAGTTCTACAAATTAATTCACTTTGCAAATAAGACTTTAATAGGGGAACCCTCATTTAAGGATGGATGTTTTTAATATTTAACAGCTTCAAACATGGGAAATTTTCTAATAACCTCACAGTGAATCCCAGTGGTCACGTCCTTTGCTGATTGTCTCATTTCGTGAAGCATTAATATTTTTAAAACATTGTGTCTCGGTCATTTTGAATATCTTATTCAATCCTAGAAAGCCTGATCTTTATTACAAATTAATTAGCTTAGCAGTTGTCTGACAGTCTCATATGGGGATTCTGTAACTTACATTTCATACAACACTATGTAAACTTTTAACTATTGATGGTGTTATAGAAACGCTAAGTTGGTTTTATCATAACACCAATAAAAAGAAGTTATATAAACAGTGGAGTATACTGATAGAAATTCTGAATGATAAAAACACTTTATTCTCCACTTACATTACTTTTAATAGCACAGGACTAGTTTCAAGAGCCTTTCGCTCCCATCATCGGCTGGTGGTCGATTGTTATTCTGGTTGCCATGTTGGTTTGTATATATGCATTGTTCTGTGCTACCCTCTCGTTTCGTTTTTGTAAAAGTCGCACTACGTCGTCTATAGGTGGGATTTCAAAGTTCATAACCTTGTCTTCTTTCTTAGTGATGAATATTTTCTCCCATACGTTCAGTTCGGATGGTTTCTTAACGTGTTTTAATAGTTTGATCTCCTTTTTAACACTGTGATTTTTTGTCCAGCAATGGTATGCAACTGCTGATCTTTATGGTTGAGAGCGGTTCAACTAGGAAGACCGATGACAGGGGCGAGGGGGAGAGTTGTGGAACTGAAGAGTATCATTGCATTGCACGGTACCAAGTGGGCGTCCATGCTCAAACGTCTTCCCAGCTGTTCTCTATTCTAGCAAACGGATAGCTCTTGTCTGTGTTTATTCTTATTTTCTTTAGAATTAATACAATTTTAGAAGGTAGTGTTTTGGTAATAATAGAAGAAGTATCCTTTCCTAAATTACTTTGAGTTGTGTATATGTGTTTTCGTGCTCTTGTTCCGTTACTAGGGTACATCATCATACTTGCATCGCTGACAATATATTCTTTATTGTCAAATCTGAATTATTTGTCTAATGACTTTTCTCACTCCAAGAAAAGTCTGAATATTCCTCTTTTAGTTTCAGAAAATCATCCACTTCACTCTCACATAACATTCTCTTTTGTTATGTTTGTGTAGCACCAGAACTGAATAAAATAAGTTATAATAAAAGCTACAATAAAAATGCTAAAATAATACGAATATTGTAGGTAACTTAATGAAATACCGGTAATTGATATTTATAATTTATGAAGAATTAGTCCAAAAGATAGCTCTTGAGCTTTAAGTAGTAATGTGTTTTTCAGCAGTATTCAAGAAATTAAATTATAATAAATCTAAGAAATTAAGGAGATAGGCTATATATTCCTTTATTATTATACAATAGAGCAGCGTTTCTCAACCTATGGTGCAGATGGTCCGCAGACATGATTAAAAATATCATAAAGCAAGTGGAAAGTAAAGAAGTAAATTTTTTCACATATTTCGTTATTATAATTAATACCCCAAATATTAACAATATAGGCCTTCTATTAAAAATGGGATGTAAAATTAGGGGTCCGTAAAATTGTTTAGACATTTTAGAGGTGCTCGTGTTCAAAAAGGTTGAGAAACGGTGCAATAGAGCAATAAAATCATCGTCTGAAAATAAACTGACAAAAGAAAATTATAAACAAAACATTATAGGTGAGTCTCCAACAGACAGCTCTCTCGAGTACAGTAAACAATATTCTGTGAATTTCAGTTGAAAGAAATGAGGGATTTAATAACACACAGTTATACACACATATGTGTGTGTGTGTGTGTATATATATATATATATATATATTACCTAATTGCAAACCGTTTTTAGGGCAAGAAATTTAGCACTCGTACTGGAAAATGTGAGAAATAAGCATTTCATGCTTTTTTTTTAGTAAAAACAATGGCTTACAAGCATTTCTATTAGGGGTATATATAAAGAGGAATAAAAGCATTAATCCCCAGCAGAAGTTGTGTTTGAAAATAGGAAATTAGACTCAAGTTTGAGAAACGTCTAGCGTGCACGGGCGGTGGCGAGGTCGTAACAAAAAGGGGTGGTCTGCTGGTTTGGTTTAGTGTGGAAGCAGTGGTTTATATTTTGGCACGCAACCCATCGATTTTTTTTCTTCTTCACCCTTCCTTGCACAGTGTTCTTTTCACCATTATGGCAGAGGGAAAAGAAATTCATAATACAAGAGCTATAATAGCGCTGCCGTCACGCTCAGCAATATGACTAGCGTTTTAATCCAGGAAACTGCAACCTGAGAACTGCCAGCTGACAACAGCCTGCGTGAGCTAACAGCGTTTCAAATAAAATATATGCCATTCTTATCATTGCTTTGCGAAACCTTAGGCTCGAAGAAGCTATAATTTATATAATCTTATAAAAATATGGCTCCAACAATGAATTCTTTTGCTTGGGTTCTTAAGAACTCTAGTCTGTATAAAATGATATCCAGTTACACAGAATGCTGTCCTTGAACTACAGAATTTAAACACTTCAGCATATTAAAGCTCACTGGACCATTAGGTGAGATTGTAACAGATATAAGCTGACAACAACAACAATAATACTAATAATAATAATAATAATAATAATAATAATAATAATAATAATAACAACAATAACACTAATTCCATCGTTCAAAATCTAGGCTGAACAAAGCATATGCACCACTGTACTACAATTTCTTCATTACATCGAAAACAGCTAGATTCAGTTACACGTCATTCATATTTTTTATTACTAAATAGGCCTAAATTATACTTAAAGGTATTTTAAATTAAGATAAAATGAGAAGTAAGAAGTGTGAAAGACGGCGAGAGAGACGATATAGGCCTATGTGTGAGTGAGCGTGAGAGAAGTGAGGGTGACAAAAATAATAGGAGTGAAAGAGAGAAAAATGCTGAACCGTATTATCATATAAGTATATCAATAAGCGCCCTATATAAATGTCTTCAAGGCCCCTAGAATTCCAGAAGGTTGAGGTTCCTTGCTTGTAGATTTAGGCTAGATAATCAGGACATCGAGGTACCGGTACTTAGATTGTCCGGTCGCTTGTACCCCAGGATTGCTCCTGATAGTCATTTCTGGGAGAAGCTGAGTCGACTCAAGTTATTGTATAAGACCATGAAATCATTAGAATGATAAGGGTAATTGAGTCCTGCCTAGCGAATAATACGGCTTAGACAACTGAGTGCGCACTTCCGCAATGCGACTGCTTACTGTGTGAAAGGCAGAGAAAGTTATGACGGTTGCACATCAATTTTTAACCATGCGCGGCACAATTTTTTGACGCAATTATATATTGAAAATTTAAAACATATGTAAAAATACTTTTCTCGAGGGGGAACATTTTACAGAATTACAAGAAATGTATAGGGCTGATGTATGTATTATTATGAAGGAATTTCTTAACAAATGTTTTAAGTGAACTCTTGGAGAACCAAGATTAATGTATTTTCTGTCGTTAACAGCAATACGTTTACTGTGGATATGTTATGTGTTGGTTTTCCTCTAAGAACGTCAGGCACTAACACATTTTCCTAATCTAGAGCTAATGCCTAGATTGTTTTATACGTAAGTTAATCCGCTGGAATAGGCCGGAACAACTAGGCCAAGGTTATTTGTTTAAAATAAAATTTAAACTTACCTTACTACGTAGGTCTAATGGAAATTTTTTATAAATAGATATTACGTAGACAAGCCTAACAGTAGCCTATGTAGCTGCAGTACAGTACTACGAAACGACGTGCTCCTTCCTTTTCTTTATTTGACATGATTAACTTATTCCAGAGGGGCTTACTTTAATAAATGAAAACTAGTGCATTATTGAAAACACAATACTAGCTCGAAGTTTCATGCGGAGCCTTTCTTAGAGACCGTGGGTTGAATCCTAATAAGATCCTTTTGTCACCGCATAGACCACTTGCAAAGCCACGGAACAGGGTTATTACAAAAGACAGGCATATCCACATCGTTATATTTCGTTCTTCCTGTGTGTGCATTTATAAACTGTTCGCATATGAAAGACAACTGTTCACCTCTTCTTGGCCAAACAAAGCGATGACATAAATAATAAAGTTAGTGTTAAAAGGACAAGCAGTAAAGAGATGCCTAAGATCTACTACAAACATAGACCTATAGGGTTGAAGTTAAAGCCGATAAAAGGAAGAATTCTTTAGAAATTCAGAGATGATCTGTACCGCTTTCATATATTATTATTATTATTATTATTATTATTATTATTATTATTATTATTATTATTATTATTATTATTATTATTATTATTATTATTATTATTATTATTATTATTATTCCGGGTGTCCACATTCTGGAAAGTCATAGAAAGTCAGTGTAAGTCAGGGAAATTGAAATTGGTAATTGAAAACCAGGGAATTTTGTGTAGTAAAGGATAAAATAAGGGAAATTAGTAAAAAAAATGGAATAGTTAGGTAAAATAATTATAATTAGTCCCAGTGAGAGAAATGAGAGAGAGTTTTGCTACCGTCTGCTGTAATCCAGACTGTGTAAGCAATTTTCTTTTCAGTACTTCAGCTAATCACTTCTTATTTTTACTATGGGGATAGGCCTACAGTTGTCTTTTTCTTGTCTTCCCAAAACTTCTTCATTCTTTCGCGATGTTGCTGTTTCCGTTCTTCCGTCCATTTACATCCCGTATTATTCCGTTGATTATTATTATTATTATTATTATTATTATTATTATTATTATTATTATTATTATTATTATTATTATTATTATTATTATTATTATTATTATTATCATTATTGTTATTATTATTTTTATTATTATTATAGGCCTACATTTAATAGACCAGTTTTTCTTATACTTCAGATTTTTATATCTGCAAACTTCTTGTTTAAACTAGTAACCTTTTTGTTACTAATTATTAAAGCCTTCCTTTTTGTTCTATCGCTTGCACTCTGTCACGCAGTTCTCGTTGCTGTGAATCAAGAATAACTAGAAAATCATCGGATTCTGGATGGAAAGGGACATCAGACATAGGATCCCGTGCATTAAAGTGGATGGCAAGACAGCTAAGATAGGCCTATCTAAATATACGTGCTGCTTTTCGTGACATACACGCACACACACCAATTACTCTCACACGCCATACATTGTACCACTCAGATCACACGGTAAACACTATTTTTAATTTTGGAGTAGAACGTCTACCAAAGTCATCACAATTTAGTACGATATTCCATTCTCCCCTATTGCAATATTGAAACTGGGAACTAAAACTAAACCAATATAAACCTCGGTAGTGCTACATCCCATGAAGGGACAGAGCTTACCATCATAATGTTGTATCATCTAGCCAGTGTCATTCGGCTTAAGTTGGTTGATGGAAGAATGTAGTTATGTAGTCAGCTGCCTGTGGCCGTTATTTATGAGTTTCTTGACCGGAGGGACTACAATAATTATAGGTTGTAAAATTTTTAACAAGTAGATCCTCAGTTCTTATGTGACTGGAATCATCGCCACCTCAGAAAACCCGAGGAGATACTGAAGATAGGATTCAGACCATCTCATCTGTAGAAACTGTGTGGCCAAAAATGCCAATTAGGCCTATGTGCATGTATAAGATGCCATATTAATTTGTTGTTAAAAGAAGCCTTTTTTTATATATGTAAAAACCATAATATATAGTAGACCATAAAGTATGGCAAAGATTAAAAATCAGTTATGAAGTGAATACTTTCTCATGAATTTTGAACTGAGAATAATAATATTAATCCAATTCACCACCTGGTTAGTAGCCCGGGAAAATATCCTATATGAAAATAATCAGTCGCAATTCAGTGGCATCGCTAACAGTCCCTCTCCCGCAAGTATTTTCTTATTTAATTAATTCTTAGGGTGACAAAAAAACTGAAGGACCAATAATTCAAAATAATAAAATTATTCCGACTTCTTCCAAGAGAAGTTTATTTAATCAATTTGTACAAGACCTATGTGCTATTAGCGTAGGCCTAACATAGGCTACATCAGATTAAAAATGTAGTAAATAAATAATAATGTACCGTGAGTGGGGAAAAGTTCCATTATGGTCCTTGAATTAACAGAAAATAATAAAGCAGAGAAAAGACTATGTCCCATTCAGAATATCAGAGATCAGATATACCAGTTCAGAGAGTCCATTCCTGCAGGACAAGAATACAAAGCAATTGCTCACTTTATATGCGTCACAGACTAGGTGGGAAATAATACAGAGCACTTGTCGCCCTGCCCTGTTATACTTGAGCGGATCTGACATGAGGGCAGATTGTTGGCCAACACCCGGGAAAGGATTAGAAGAACCTACACCTGGAGGTAAGCCCTCTACCCAGTGCTTCTAAACCTCGTGTGGTAGGTTGTCTTGATTTGATGGAATCACAGGGGATATTTTATTTTCATATAACATATAACACATATAGGCCTATGTTTACACATAAATAGCCTATTTTCGTACACCGTGTACTCTGTGCTCACAAGCAAACGCAGAATGGAAGGAATGGAAGGGGACAGTAGAACAAAAAAAAATGAAACCTCTTTTACGTTTTGTAATTTATTAGCAAAATAAAACAGTAAAAGAAGCAAGCAATTAGCACAAGAAATGTAAGAACTAAGCACCAAAATAAGAAAGAAAGAAAAAAACAAAGTATCGGTAGCCTACATGAAAATAAAATAAATTATTAGTTTCATATTTGGACCTAAGAGAGATGAAAATGGGGACTGGAGAAAACTGCATAACGACGAGCTTCATAACCTGTACTCGTCACCGGACATAGTAGGCCTAAGGGTAATTAAATCACGGAGGATGAAATGGACTGGACATGGGGAGGAAAGACATATCTAAAAAATATTGACTGGGATACACGAAAGGAAAAGAGGCCACTTGGAAGACCTAAACATAGGTGGGAGGACAATATTAGGATATATTTAAGAGAAGTAGGATTTTAGAGGGATGGTTGGATGGAGTTAGCACAGAATAGGGTTGAATGGCAAGCTCAGGTAAGCGCGGCAATGAACCTTCGGGTTCCATAAAATAGATAATGTTCCTTTAGCTTGCTTAAGAATTGTCTATTGCTATTGAGTAAGTAAGTATTAGTTTCATAGGAATCTTACCTTATTCACGAAAGGAAGGTATTCCGAAGATTTTTCTTGTGTGAAGCTCCTGCAGAACGATCTGTAAAGCGAAAATGTTCTTTCAACGTCCCAGGACTTCACAGGCACATGTAAGAAACAACTGTTCTTCTTCAATGAATTTTATTCCTCTTCAATATCTGTTTCTTCAACGGACAGCTTTCTAAAACTGTAATGAGTATTCTAGAACACTATTCATTCAGAACGCCATTTTCGTTAATAGCCGACAAAAGAAAGGGTGAAGGCCATAATGACGTCTAGGAATGAAATAAGCATATTTAATGCAGCAGTTTTGAGTATAATGTGTTATGTTAATCTAAAATCTTAAAATAAGCAAACAAAATTTTTTTTTTTTTTTAGAAGAAGCAAAGTAAGAACGATCGAAATAATAAAATTGCTTGTCAAGAAGTGTCTTACGAAATATTTCTGCTTTATGTTTAGGAGTATGAAAATAAATATGCATTTAGCTTAGAAATCCGGGCTCTATTGATTGCATTTATAGTTAAAGAGGTAATTAAGTTTAAATGTTTTGCAGCATTGCAACAGCGCACTGCCAGATATTTGTTTGGATGTCAATGACCTCTCACTTTTATAATAATAGATAAAGTCGTTTCGAGGTTGCCTTATGTTGCAGATTATGTGGTCAACATAATAATTTTTTAATTTAATTTGCACAGTTGCCAACATAATAAAAAACAGCAAAAATAATATCAATTTATAGTATTTTCTTTCTTCTCCCGATAAAAAAAAGAATAGGAACAGTATTTATCGGGTAAAAGTAAGGTGAAAGTTTGGGGATAAATTTTCTTTTTCCAAGATTAGTACTCATTTTGAACAAAATATACACTATTGGAATTTTTTTGTTTGTTTCTCCATAGAAATAAGCTATTAAGAGCTGCACAATTATAACCTTTCCACTATGTGTTCACTAAAGATGTCATTCCCGTGGACAGTTCAAGATACTTTTTGGTGATTTTTATGTTTGTTTAAATGACACGTTTTTTGTCTTATCTCACAGAAGATATTTATTTTGAATTCTGTAGAGGAAATTTGACTTGGGGGGGGGGGGGGGTATCGGGTATAAATTGTCAATTGTTTTCGAAGGTTAAAAATCTCTCTTAAACCTTATCTCACAAGGACCGAGTAGTAACTTTTGATAGAGGGCACATCCTCAACAAAATACATTTTACATTTTGCTTGTCTTAGGCCAATCATGTTTTGGTTTTATTCTGTTTGAAAAGGTTTAGTTATTATTGCTTGAATCCAGAATAAGAAATAGGCCTATAAGAATGTTGATGATGAAGCTTGGTGGTGGTGAAATCGTAGATGCTGAGTGGTGTATAAAAATATGTACATTCTAGTAACATAACAATGCATATTTACTTACGGCTGTTGTTTAAAATTAATATTTGAGAGAACACTATTATGAATTACTTTATACGGTATTAAGAAAAACTGCAGACAATTGAATAGTTAACTCAATTAGAAGAATGTAATATATAGGCCCAAATTTCCAATAAAAAATTTTATATTAGTTAAATAGTATAGTCCTAATAAATTCCTAATGGCTCTTTCCTTAATTGATTTTATAATGTATATTAGTTCTAAAACCCATTCACCAATAAAATGCCATACACTTCAAGTGTGTTGAATCAAGTAATAATAGGCTATATAGCTTGATATATATCAATTTTCTGGAGAAAAGGAGGGAGTCTTTTTAATCGTCTTGATTAAGCTAAGGGGGAAAGTTTATTTGCTAAATTTAGTAAAACTGATTTCGAAGTTAAATTCTGCAGAATTAACCTGTTTTACTACATTTTAAATAAATATTAGTTTCATAATATTTAATAATTTGATTTATGGAACAAAGTTAGATCTGTCTTGGGCATTTAACGTTGAATAGTGGTGATAGTGCAGTGACTATAATATTTATTTATTATAACGATGATGGCAATTAAGGATGATCGTGGTGATTGTCATGGTGATCCTGACGAAGATGAGAATAATAATAACAACATGAGTGATCGGATTTAATGATTGTTTTGTTTAATGAAGCGAGGATTTTATTAGATTTGGCCGGTTCGGGTTCTAGCCAGGGATAATACAGGAACAGAAACGCGTGTAGCTAAATAAAGGTTTAGTCTGAAATTACTGCGCCCCACCCCTAGATTACAGGGGATCGGGTTAATCCAAGCCAATAAAAACACGACACAATGCAGTAATGTGTAGAAATGAATAATATTGTTGCTAAAATACAAATGAGCTAATTTCGTAATAGAAAAAAGATTTAATTAAAACGTAAATCAGTGCGTATCCGTGATAAAATATAATAGAAACTAAATCCAATATCCACTTTTGTAATAGCCCTTTGTGATTCGAGCGCCATCATGCGTACATCAATAAAACCATTATGATGAATGAGAACGACTCTCAACACCCGTACTGGCGCCCAAACCTTAAATCACGCACTTTTTTCATTATAAGTTAGTTCTGGCTTACCATAAGTTTCCATTTCAATTTTACTCGTTTCCATTTTTTGTACTTTATATAGCTTAAGTGATATACTACTTTGAATTGTACTTCCTATTTGTTACACGTATTAATGATTGGTAACTTACCTAATCCTTGATGTATTTACTATGAGATTATTATGTAATGTGCAATTGAGACAATAATCTGTGGTTCATAAATATATCCAATATTTACTATGTTTTAGAAATGAATCAATACAAATTAAACAAACACAAAATCTCTATCAGAGAGATACACAGCATAATTTTGCAGAAGGTATCCTTGTCAGAGTATGCCTTAACGCAGCGTTTCTCAACCTTTTTGAACCCGAGGACCTCTAAAATGTCTAAAAGATTTTATGGACCCCTAATTTTACATCCCACTTTTAAAAGAAGGCCTATATTCTTAATATTTGGGGTATTAATTATTATAGGTCATTATAACGAAATATGTGACAGATTTTACTTCTTTACTTTCCAATTGCTTTATGATTTTTTTTAATTATGTCTGCGGACCATCTGCATCATCTTCGCGGACCACCAGTGATCCGCGGACCGTGGGTTGAGAAACACTGCCTTAACGGAAGTTTGCCAGTTTCATCAACATTTAAAATAATGGTATAACGTTCTTGCAGTTGATTTGCAGTCTTTCCTTAATAGTCCTACATTTGAAGTCAAGTTATTGATAATGGGACTATGGAATCTAATTCGGCAATCGGCATTAGTTTTGGATTAAAAATAAAGATCCTCTTTCTCTTCCAAAGTCGTAATCTATCTTACTCGCCTCCATATTAGCGAAGGGATAGACCAAGAAACCGCAAAATAGTTCTCTTGCCGAAGACCTGTCACTGTGTACAGTGAAGAGTGAGTCCTACATTACATTCTTTTATCTTCTCATTCATGACGACAATATTAATTCAATAATGGTTACTTTTTCAATTTAAATCTCTATCATTTAATTTTTAAAATAGTTTAAAACCAGGAGAACCATATTTAAATTCAATAAGCATTTTCTACTCGTTACTCGTTATTTTTTTTAAGTGAAGGTATTGCAATTTCCTTTGTATTTTATAAGTAAGTTTTATCTTTATTTTTCCCTTCACTGTTTCCTATTTATATTTTCTTTTATTTTGGTGTTTACTATCCCGGTTATTTTTTATCAGCTAAACATGATGACACATTACGAGGGTGATGTGTTGTGTACTTCATAGGCTCGCCAGTTGTATCCGTAGGCAGCAACAGTTGCTGTTTACATTGTAGGGATATTTTAAATCAATTCATGGATTGCAGTGAATCATATATTAATAAAAAATTGGATTAAGCTGTTGGTTGCAACATATAATTCATTCAATTTTTCCGGTAATCACAAGCATAAACATATATCTGTTGCCAAACAAGGCTTCCCTGCCAATGGCATTTGATCCTCTGCTTTATGTCTTTTTTTAGTTATTTTTTATACAGTAAAACGCGAATCAGATAATCTAGGTTGGTTTTTTCCTATACGCTATTGAATCCAGCCTTCTAATCCTATGATGATAGTGATGAATATAATGATAGACCTAATAATACAGGAATAATGGAGTTTACAAATACATCCGCCCATATGAAAGTAAATTGTAAATAGACCTATTTGATCTCAATTCCACCCCCGTAGAGCGTATTACCGCCACAAAAGGCGTTGCATTCCACGGTCCCTTACGTTCTTTCTTCAACTGTCGGATTAGAGGGCCATGAAACGGGATTAACTATGATCTCTTGCACTCGAACACGAAACCAACAGCTCTGGTTTCAACAACCAGCATTGGGATATGTTTAGAATTTCCCGTCTCAAAAAACTACCGGTATGTTTCGGGGATCTCACACAAATGTTTCTTTTCAGTCTCTGAGAAGAAATTGTGTAAACCTAATTATGCGCTTTAAATATGCCAATTAAAATTAGGAGTACTTGCTGGACTATACTACAGTTGACTGATTCTCATTGAGGGATTATCTATAATTCTATAATTCTGGGATTCTTGTATAGACTTTGAAATGCGAAGGAAATTATTTTGCGGATCAGGGAATAGCTGCGATGTATTTGTAGGACGTGGAATCAAGCAATCATTCCCATTTATACTTTAATATGATTACAGCATTCCCTAGCATTTCGACTTGAGAAACTGTTAGACGAGGTTTCGTTCACTCTTGCAGGTTTCCGTAAGAAAGAAGCGACCTAAACAAAATCAGTATTTCGAATATTTGCTTTATAATATCTTTAACAGTCAACCGCTGTAGCGTGAGGGATGCGTTCTCTTCTCTCACGCAGCGGGATCAGGTTCGAATCCTGGTCGGGACAAGTTACCTAGGTGGGTTTTCTCCTCACCTTTGAGACAAATATCGGGTAACTACCACAATAATAAACATACATAAAAATTAAATATTTCACCTTACAATATGCCTAATCATATTACTCTTATATCCAATATACACACTAACGCCCTTGTGGTCCCCGGATATCATCTGGCTGTCATCGTATTAACCCATCCTCACCTTATTTAGAGTGAATGTGTGTGTGTGAATGGTGTATCTCGTCCTATGTTTTCGTATTGTCTCGGAAGTGGCCCCGGCATTGAGCTAATCACTCATCCGGGGAGGCCTTCCATCTCCTTGTCTGGTCAAAAAAATTATGTGATAGATAATTCCTCTCCCGACATGTCGCCATCCGGATTGGCCCGGGTGGCGTGGGTTGGTTAAATGTCCATAAAAGGGAGAGGTAAACCAAGATAAAAAAAGAAAGAAAGAAAGTTTTTAATAAATAGATCGTTAGCGTAGCTTACTAAATATATGCAGTGTAGCATTCTTATAATTTATTTTGTATGATTAATTTAATAATTTCTATGTCAGGTGTTAGTGACAATATGAACGATTTCAATGTCTGCGTTTAGAAAGAATGTAAATCAAATGGTGATCAGTTCAACTTAATTTAAAGAAAATGTTTAATCTTGATATCTGTACTTACCGGTAATATAGCCTTTTTTTTTAAACTTGCGTGTCCTAATATATTATTTCGTAATAAATTATACATATATACATATGTATATAAATTTAACATTCTTTGTTGTTCTTTCTGACTACTTAAGATTACTCTTCGAGCTCAAGCATTTTTATTTTTCTAGATAAAATTGTATGTGTAAATTCCAGTAGGCTTACACATAACTCGCTTACTTACTTACTAATCAAAATGTATGGTTTATTGATTAAATATTACATTAGCTGAAGTGACTTCTTACCATGGTTGTAGTAGTGTTTGGCAGTTCTTTACATTTAGTTATTTTTATTGCTTAAGTTTTAAGGACATCGACGAAGGTATTACATTAATGTTATTTGTATTACTTTATAATAAACTGAACGAAGAATGATTATCCTATATGCATACAAAATATCTTATTAAGGTCTTCAACTTTAAATTTAATATCAGCATTACTCACCTTATTCAGGTCCAACTGGTTAAGCTCTGCACTGTATTAAGTGCGCTCACATAAGTTCAGAATTAAGCTTGATCGAATTTTACTAGGTTTTAATTTAGCTCATAGACGTGTATTGGTGCCTGGTTGAAAACTATTCTGGTGTTCTAGTGGTAGTACATTATGAAATAAAGTTGCATGCATTTTATTGAATTAAGTTTTCATTGACCCGCTCGAATAAAAATGACTTTAGTTTTCGTCTATTTTATTTCGTACATAATTCAGATCTATTATCAATAATTCCTTTGTAAATGAAATTTTATATTTTTTTAAATCTAATATTATCTGAGTCTTCAAGTTCAATATTGCTTGGGTAAAATACATAACTTATAAATTTTTTGGTCATCTATTCCTTTATAAACGTTTATGCGTTACATTTAATTATTAGTTTCACTGTTATTTTTGTAATCTTTATTAAATCTGTCATGATTTGTTAAAAAAGGTTTGAATAATTTTTAAGATTAGCAAATTGTTATCTATAAGTTCATGGTATACATCAATATTGCATACCTTAGGCCTATATATTCTTTTCAGATTTACCAAAATTATAAGTGATCTTATTATACAAGTTTCGTATCTTCATTAAACCTTGTTGGAGAAATAGTGTCACATTGATGAAAACATAAAGATTTTATAAAATCTTAAATTGACGCTATATGTTTTTATGTTTCATTTAAAGTATTAAAATAGTTTTTGACGATGAACTTAACTGGAAATTATTTGGCACTGTAGATATAGAGCTTTATTCCCTCATATTGAGATTTTCTTTATGGTAGACCGTAGGCAATTTTCCTGTGACATTCAGAATATTCTCGCAATATACTGTACAGAGATCACAATCCGGACGCTCATTCAAAACGCCATTCTATGGTTAGATTTATGGGTGAGGCTTAATTTTGGTTTAGTATACAGCAAAACAGAATTGTTCAGTTTATCTGTTTTCATATAGTGACCAGTGGACATGCATTATACATGACTTTTGCTGATAGCGCGAGGCGACGCTCGGCGACTCGATGTCTGTAGATCGTGTGCGCGATAACCACAGTGTCTTCACCCCCAGTTCGCAAACTCTGGTCATCTTGAACTCCTATATTACACTCCATTTCTGTAAATGGTATTTTTGTCTGAGACCAATGCTTTGGTTGGGGATAACATATTTGGGGACTCACCTTTACTGTGGTAGCTTCCTTAAAGAAGAGTAATACAGAAAATGAAAATTTGGAGAAATGTTGACATAATATATACTTTATAATATTCCAGAAAAAATAGTTTTTGTACATTATATAGGAATGTAATTGTCTAAAACTTCAAACTATATAACTCATATTTTGGAGGAGACCGTCCCCCCATGGCCTCTACCGACTAAAGCACTGTCAAAGAGAATGTAAGTTCTTGAAGGAAGTTGACTGTAAGGAATTTTTATTTTTCTTGGAGGCCCAAAGAGATATACGTGACTTCAATGGAAGGATTTTTTTAAAATTGTAATATTAAGAAATTTCTTCGGTTGGTAACCGAGCTTGCAAATTTCTATTTAATTTACAGACCCTCTGAATTAGACTATGGAACAGTTATGCTTTTCCATCTCTTCCCTAACCCCATTTTGACCTTACTATAGATTTTAGTAACTATAATGACAAAGAAGAATATGTTTCTGTTGCTATCTCGGAAATTGTAAAAGAGATTTTATACTCATATATCGTGTGATAGGGCATTCCTTTGGAAAAAGAAATGGACACCCAATAATTATAGACTTAAGAAACCAAAGTAAGGGAGTGGTGGTAATAGTAGTAATTGTACTATGCACTAGTTCTTGTAAAAGAAATTGGTCGTATAGTAAAAATAATTATTTTCATCCATTTCCCGTTCTTGCTATTATGGGGGAAAGTTGAATTTCCAGTACCCAGTGTCGCAACCTTACTTACCGTACGCGTTACAGCACTACTTACTGCACGCGTTATCTTACTACTTACCACACAGGTGAATCATTATATCAAATAAAATATTAGTGTCCAGGAATTAATATATTGCCATGCGACTACTTACTTGCGCCAGCTAAATTTTAATTGAAAATAAGAACACGCATTCACGTAATAACAACGCCAGGCGAAAGTAATCGATTGCTACAAAGCACCTACGTGATTATGCATGAGATGAAGAAGGTAGTGTACGAAGATAAAATAGTCACGTGTTATGGTTGGCACAAGATTGTAGATTTTGTACGTAATTATTATTTCAACTAGGAAAGTTTGAGTTTTGTGTCTCGGGCTTCAAACAAGTAACCTGATTGTAATTCTTTAATGTTCGACGCTTTGGTTCCTCTCTTTGCCTGATAACCCGTAAATAGCTTTTTCTATCCATGTCTCAAGAGCATCTAGTTTTCTATTTTCTTCACTTCTTGAAGTCCAGCTCTCACATCCATACCATTGGAGATACCATTACCCATATATCTTTCATTTTTGTTTTAATTTCAATTCCGGAGTCGTTCATCACTATAAGAAGTTCCCTTTTCGCTACCGTTCCCAGAACTATCTTCTCTTAACCTCTTCTATGCAGCGTCCAGATCTTCAAATTGTGAACCCTAGAAAGTTGTGTTTCTCCATCTTAAGGTTCTTTCCGTTTGTGAGTACTGTTTTTAATATTCCAGTAGTGATAATTATTGTCCTTTTAATATTAAACTATTAAGCCTGTCTTTAGGCTTTCTGCTGCTATTTTTCAGTATTATTTTAGAATCTCACTGTTGTCTGTTATAAGTTTTTTCCATTCACATATCTAGTCAAAATAACAAACATTTAACAATGTTGCTGAGACACAAGCTCAAAATATCCCAGAAACCATATCGTTTCTCAATTCTGTTTTCAAACCTTTATGTAGAGACTTTGCTGCAAACTCTTCGTACAAAACCTATTCTACAAACTGGTAAAACTGTTCGTACATAGCATATTTTACAAGTTTATTAAGAACGAAATTTCAAAAATAAGTACGAGTTTTTTTTTAAATAAATTTATTAACATCATTTCCCATTACACTAGTAATACTACATGATTGATTCTTACAACACTACACAACAATACATCACACGAGTCAACAATACACACGTTCTAGTACACCTTAGGCCTACTACAGTAGTTATTTAAGAATTTAGGAAGATTATGTTATATACAGTACAGCTATTAATAATTAGATAATATGTGTACAATCATTTCGTGATTTTTTACAGCATTTAACATGAATTGTTCTATTTTTACTTATTTTTTCCTATTTTTTTAGATTGATGTAACATACATCTTATCCTTCTTAATTATAGAGTAGGCCTATTTTGAGTCATAATTTAGTTTGTTTAGCCTTTCCAACATCATTGTATTTGCAGTCTCAACATTTCAAATTGTTTACAATTAGTCAAAATCTACCGAATTTACAAACTGCAAAAATTCTTTATAGTACAGTTGTATCATGTTGCTGTTGGTGACCGGCCATTTACCCTTCTTCCGTGTGATTCCATTCCAAAGTATCGCTCTTTGTGAGTTCAATTTAGGACACTCGTACATAAGGTTAAGTACGAGTTTTAATTTTTCAAAAGCAATAGGCCTAGTATTCATAAAAATGCAATTACCTATAGATTTCGAACATATGTTTTATCCTGAGGGCCTACATCTTAAAGTAAAAAAAATGCACATCACTGCATTGTGCTGATATTCTGGCCTGCAGGAAGAAGACATGAGTATTCTGTGTCTGAAGGAACAGGCTGACCGCCTGATTGTAATAATAGGGTGACGGTTGTGCTCTCTGGAATACAAATCTGGAATCACGTATTCACTACGCAGACAAGCTGTTATTTCATTGTGCCATCAACTTTACTGACCAAGTCTTAGCTCTGTGCAACCGTCTACTCCTATAGCTACACGATTGTGACAGCTGTAAATCTCTCAACCTACAGCACGTATTCTAACACTGCTACTACAAAATATAAATACAGCGGAACGTTAGTTCTCCGACTGAGGGTGGTTCAGGTTATCGAGTATGTACAACATAACACGTTAAAACTTGAAAAAAAATATGTAGTAGTAGAAAGAAATAGCGGTAACAATAGTTACGTACCTCGATGGAAATAATAATGATTTTCCTGCACAAATTCCAGGATTTTTCGTAAATAAAGGCCACCTTAAATATGATTTTTTCTTTATACATTTTAATCAACATATGTGTAAGACATTTGAATAAACAAATTATAAAAATTACAAGACTATAGGTTAAGTAGAAGATTCAGAAAAAATAAAAACATAAAAAATAGCATAGAATATATTAGAGTACAATATTAGGCTATGTATGATACATTATTTGAAAGAGGAAAATTCAGAGAATAAAATACATTAATAAAAAGAAAATATAAATTTTCATCCAAAAATTAATTGAGCTTCAAAGTTAAAACATCTCCTCTGTATAGTATGGATCTTCTCAGAAAAAAAAAAAATAGCATGTATAGAATTAAAGTACAGTTATGCACGGAACATCGTTTTAATGAAGGTCCAGAGAATGAAATACAAAAAATAAAAACATCAAAATTCTCATCCAAATATCAATCCCATTTCCCCATAAAACCTTTAAAATACAGCACCCAACTCCAAGACACTTGGAGTACAATACAGTACTAGTACAGTAAATAGGATAGGCTATAGCATTAAAGCTAAAAATGGAACTTCTGCCGATTTAAACTGTTCGATATAAGATAACGATAGTAGCTTTTCTATAACGATGTAAATACCATATTGTCCTATTACGCTATAGTTTAATTATTATGATATCACTGGGATCTAGAAAGGCAAAGAAACAAGTAAATAAAAATATGTTGCCTATATAAAGAGGAAGTCGTCCGGATAATTGATGGTTCGGGTGGTTGGCGTCCTATGTACTGACAGTATTTGGCACCAGCACTTCAGTTCGTGTACTTGAATGATACAATTGAATTCATGCAAAGCCACAAAACAATAATCATAATATAGGCTAAGTTTTTATCATTCTGGACTGTATCTTCTAGGCTATGACTACAGCGAATCTTGTACGTCGCCCTATAAGTTATAGTTCATGCTATCAAAAGTACTTTTATGGAATTAAATATCGATTTATTATGTTTTGAAACTGAATTTCTGACAAAATTCAATGAAACCTCTATATAAGAATCGTACGGTTTCTCGTCTAAGATTCCTTAAACGTCTTCCAAAAGTGTCTTGGTTTCAGAAAGTAGACCGTTTCTGCGATAGACCTATTTAGATTTCTAGGATGCTTAGCTTTCATGCCTATCTTTCTATCAGTCTGATTTCAAAAATGCCGAATCCAATTTATGTAATTGCAATTCTGATATTCGGAACTTGTGAAAAGTTAATTATTTAGTATGGAGTACTGAAGAAGAGGCGCTTATAAAGAATATAGGAATTAAGAAATGTAAATGTCTCACTGGATCTTAATAAGAAAAATACACATGGCAGTCTTTAAAAATAATATTTCGATCCAGTCTTATTTTTTCCAAACGTTTCGACACAAGATATTTAAAGAGACAGACATCAAAATTTATGTCTAATCCTCCAATTAGCATGTAGTTTTAAATTAGTTTTTACTTCCTCTGCCCGTGCCTTAGGTAGGTTACTCAGGCTTCAAGTCTTGTGTGATCTTTGCAACCGGCTGAATACGCTCTTTGCAATACAGCTCTTACTCTGTATCAGATCTAGCTCGATAGGAAAATTACAACTATTTCCCTGTCCGTATCCCGTACATGCTATTAAGTAAAGAAAACTTTTGAAATAAATATTCAATGCCTTATACGCTAATAATGAATCGATCTTGAGCTTAGCTCGAAGATCGATTACAAAAATTCGATTAAGAACATTGCCTACACATGATTGCTAACGTCCATTAAACAGAATCATGCAATGTTAAGTAAAGAATACGAGACCTCATCTACGAGCTATGGATATTAAATATAACGTTTTAGATTTATTTGATAAAAATTCTTAGCAGATTTGTTATCTGTGGACGAAACATAATATTTTGATAGAAATCCTGTAGGCGATTTACTTTCTTTCATTTATTTAATGATTACTATCAGAATGAACAAGGGCGAAGTTTCATGTATCTGAATGTGGTGATACTATTGGTAATTTTAAATTAACACCTCTAGTAAGTAGGAGTGCAAGGAATGAAAATAATAATAATAAAAAAAAAAAATAATAATAATAATAATAATAATAATAGTGATAATGACTAGGGCAGGGCATTTATTGATTTTGCATCTTTTTATATGAAGTAAGGCAATTTGTTTATGCATTTTTGTTGCTTTATTTTGCATTTTTCATCATTTTTAAGAGATAGGTCATTTTTTGGCAAAATTTAGGTCATTTCAACCAGATGCAAAGCTTTATTGCTCACCAGGCAATACTTTCTACAAACAGTGGGTTGCTTACTACACGTCAGAGATTTTTGCGAAAAAATGTTTTGAATAAAAGTTTTAGCTCTTGATATTATCACCACATTAATTAACAAAATCTTTGGAGCCGTTTTCGAGAAAATGGCGAAAAACAAAATTGTCTTCATGTGAATCGTCATTATAAGTAAGAGAAAGTCGTCGCCAATCTTCGTGTCACATTCCCAGAAGATGTCTAACCCAAATATAACATTTTTGGTAGTACAGTTTTTCGTTCTCGAGCTAGGCTGTTCACAGACACACACAGAGACAGACAGATAGACAGACACACAAGTTATATAGACACACACAGATATGTTTCTGCAAATATTATTTTTCGATAAAACGTGTATTTTTATTAAACTCAACTTTGAATTTTGGGTCGAAAACAAAAGACTACTTCCACTATTTAATAGCCTAGTACCTATGGTACGGGCAGAGGAAGTAAACAATTATTTTACTGATGTGCTAATGGTAATGCTTGCTGACTTCCAAAACAATACAGTAATATGATCCCACAGTCTTGAGTAGCACTTGCAGAGGACATAGAAATGCCTGTCGCAATTTTGATCCATCTGAGGAATGGGGTGTTTGGTGAAAAAGCTCTCTGTATTAGAGAAATGATAATAATAATAATAATAATAATAATAATAATAATAATAATAATAATAATAATAATAATAATAATAATAATAATAATAATAGTAATCATCATCATCATCTCAGGTTTATTGGTTTCACGGTGCATTACCTTATAAAGAGGAGGGACTTCGAAAGAAATTAATGACCATTTATGTCCAAATAGTTCTTCCTTTGCTAGTATCCTTCCATAGGTGATGAGCTGTTCCGTTATCGCTATTGTTGTTGTTGAATCTCCAAATATAATCAACCCTATTTCACCTTTCGGTGTGCTGGGGTTTTAGTTACAGTACAATTAAAGAAATTTACATTCATTTACAGTTCGCTTAATTCATATACTTACATATTAACAATGTAGCAGATATAAATAAAATTAATTAACAATAAATTACTCATACTAAATCAAAGTTTCTTAAAAATAAAATTTAAATATTCACATAACTTCTTGTAGCAGCATTTCTTATGCAAAACATTTGTCAAAGGCTGTTCAAATCTATTTTGGCAATAATCTAATTGAGTACCGGTAATCATTTGTTTTTGGACTTCCAAAGCAGAGCATTCAGATAGAAGATGTGATACAGTCTTATTTTTGTCTTTGTAATTACAGATATTGGTTCCTATTTTGAATCGTTCCAGATAGTGCCCAAATTTTCCGTGACCAGTTATAAATTGTGTTAGGATAGAATTTGGGTCTATCTATTAGTTTTAAAGAATAATGGAATTACAGAATCACTCTCATTAAAGATGTCTTATTAGATTCCTCCGGAGAACGGCGTACTTGTAAGTTTCCGCCCCAAAAAGGCTCAATTAGTTAAAAAAGAAATTCGAAACAGTAATCTTCAGTCTTTACAGCCTCCTCCGGCGTAAAACAGATGTCTGCTTGTAGTATAATACAAGCATTTCATATTGCTGTTTTTGTACTTTAGAACGATGTCTCCCGCATGTTCTGAATAGAAGTCGAGATTTTACAACTAGGTCCAGCTTTAGCCTCCTTAATATATGGTCCAGCGTGATGAAAGGAACCTGCAGTTGCATCCCCGTGAAGTGTATATAGCTCAATCAAGCACCGCTACACGTTATAACGGGGCATCCCCTGCCCGTCTGGACCATCCTTTCCGTTATTTCATCTCATATAATACCAGTTTTTACGATTTGTCTGAGAAACCCTCACGATCACGAAGCAAAAAATCCTTACAGCTTGTTTTGACAGTAATAACTGTAAAAATGTTGTTCTGGAAAGCATACTACCCTTTCATCGTTAACATTTAAGACACTTCTTCTGATGAAATGACTTCGAGGTTTGTTAATACAAGAGTGATACATACATGATCTGGCTAAATGTTCTACGGGGAGGGTGAGAAATTTAGGAGAGATATTAAGATATATTGAAACTGTCATAATTAAAGCAAGGCATTTGATGATTTTGCATATTTTTTATATGAAGGTTAAAAGATAGCTCGAGTAAGTTATATGTAAATGTGTGTAGTGAAATAATTGATTAAACAAAGGTAATTTTTGCTCATTTTTTCATTAATTTGCATTTGTCGCCATTTTCAAGAGATATGTAATTTTTTGGCAATTTCAGGTCATTTTCGGCATTTTAGGTCATGTTTCAGTGGAGGTAGAGAGAAGCTCTCCCATGTACAAATCGTTTCTTTCAGACAACAGACGCCAAGTGTTCGTAGTTCATTTTAATTCAAGTTTGTCCTGCAGCAATAAAGAATTATTTTTGTATTCCTTTTTAAATGGCACATATTTGCTAAGGGAAATTTGATGGGCATGCCAGTTCGGAAATAATTTTTTTTTCGCCAAGGGTGTCCAAGTAGTAGGTCTAAAAACTTACTTTTTTAGTAACAAAAGGAGTGTGTTTTATATTGTAAATTCATATATAACGCACTGTCATCTATTAAATTGCTTTTAGCAATTAATTACTTAAACAAATTAACTATAAGTAATAGGCTACTGGTAAATTTATTTGTAATTTTTTTAAAATCATGTGTCATTTTTTCACTATTCTTCGGCCTTAAATGCATTTTTCATTTTTTCACTATTTTATGGTCCTAGTGATAATAGTTCTTTTAAAACAGCTTTACAGAAGACGGGGGGGGGGAATGGAAATTAGAAAATTTGAAGCCACATCTTGTGGGGTATCGTTGAAAAGCTCTTGATGAGTACTCTACAAATCAATAATTAGTTTATCGATAGCTCTCATATAAGGCGAGATTTTAATGTTTGAAAAAATGCTCTTTCCTCTTTTTGCAGTTATTATTGCGGGTTTGTCATGCCAAGGCTAAAGAAGAAGAGTGCTGCGCAGCGACAATAAATTAAACCAAAAGCACTTCGAAATCTACCTCAGCCTGTAGGCCTGCCTAAAGGGATTTTATTTAGTCTCAGGGAGTTTCTTAACATATATTTTCAGTGAAAAACTTATACAGATTCATTCTAATTAATGTGAGATAATGTGTGAAATTACGGCTAATATGTGAGTCTATGAACAACACTAGACCCTCTTGCGAGTGTAAAATAATAATGAATCTGAAGTAGTTCTACGATTTTGGGACTACACCGTACAACGTAGTTTAAGGTTGATTCTGACTAGGGCCTACTGGAATTATGAAGTGTGACATGTGTCCAACTTGCTCGGAACAAAGTTTGTGATTGTCGCAAAGGTAGGGTGGAATATACAAGCCACTGTATGTGACCGGGCTCCATTATGATGGGTCACTTTTGAGGCCGGAGGGAACGTTAACTCTGCTGAATTTTATGGATGCTTTCTTGCGTTATTTTTTGTGGGATTACAACATGTGTTATTGTGGTCTGGTATTTACCAGTTCACAACACACAAAAAACTCTCTGCAAGCTTCAAATTCTTGCAGAAATTGGACAAATCTACTAGTACACATCAACATACCGGTGGCAGCAAATTGTTAATGCTATTTGTTTTTTTATTTTTGTTTTGTATGAGGAGTATGCACTTTAACGTATGTAACCAAGGCAATAATAAAAGAGTTGAACATTTAGGAATTTTCATATTAACATGTGTCATATTGTCAGACGTGTTGTTTATTGAACAAATCACAGATATTTCATAGATGTGCACATCCATACAGGACTTAAATCGCGTTTGATTTTATGTTTGATATCCCATATGGGTGAATGTAAAGTTTTAATTACCTTATTGTAAAGATATGGTTTCATGGTAACTAGCAACAAGAGAGACAATAAATTTAACGATTTTCGCCGTACGTGTTCCATAAATAATTACGAAACAGACAAAAAAAGTTGGACGACATAAATTCAATCTTAAAATGAGTGCATATTCCCAGAAACTGAAAGGTGTTCTTCAACATAAAAAATCGAACGACTCCATCTCACTTCAAAGAATAATATAATGACTGCATCAAAACAGCATTTCTAGACATCAGGCCTATTAGGCCTATACTTAAATGGTAATGAATATAAAACACGCAAAAACATGTTATGGTTTTTAACTTTGTTCCATTTTTTTAAAATTTTACATACAGATCAAGAGCTAGAATTGGAATCAGCTGATGAACAACAATTAATTTCTTTATTCATCATACCTAAAAATTGCTTAATGAATATATTTTTATAATAGACAAAAATCTTAAATTATATATCATCATTTCAAACTAATAGTTTTTGGCAACATAAATTATTCTGAGCCTTCTGAGAATTTATAGCTTATGTTTATATAAAGATTTTAACGTATTGAATATTAAACAATTATACTCCTACACTTTATTAAATTATTTCCATAAACTTCATGAAAAATTCATAACACGAAATCACTACTATAATACAAGGAGGTATACTGTAATATCTCTTGTCCTCTTTTCGAACCAAAGTGTGCTACAGAAGTAGGTCTAAGGCATAGTATAAATTTCGGACCAAGGCTATACAACAATTTTACTAGAAGAAACCCTAATCTGATACCACTAAACAATAAATTGTTTAAGAAACAAGTACTCGAATTGATTAAAACTAACTTGTAATGGTACTTTTACTAAATTTTCTTCCGTTATTCATTCTCATCTGCAAATTTTTAAATTTTGACATGAGGTATTTTGTTTGTAACTCTGATATGTTATTGTAATTTATTTTTTCGTATCTTTATTCATGTATTTACTTCATATAAGCAATCTTATTTATTTGTATTCTTATTTTTTGCCTAAAACTATAATATGTATGTTTTCTATAATGTTCAAAATATAATTTTAGTATGACTGAACTAACCCCGAACACGAGCTATGCTTATGCGGGGCAAATAATACTCTCTTGTAATTGTACTAATTATGTTTATATTATTTATATTTGTATTTGTAATAATTTTGTAATAATTTGCATTTTGTAATTTGTAATAATAATTTGCTCTGGACTCTTCATATCTGATAAAGATTCTCAAATAATAACTTGTGTTGGCTATTATTTGCAATTGCAAGTATAAGGTTTCAATTTCCCTTTTATAAGCTGGAATGGACTGTACTAACATAAAACGTTCAAATTGGATCAAAAGTTTTCCTGCTACTATTGCACTCAGGCCAGTACTGCCCTGATAAGTGAATTAGGGAATTAAGATGCCGTTTTATAGAGGGCTGTGATTGTATGGGCTATGTCGGGCTACCTCAAGCTCAGCGAATCGGGCGCGCGGTCACTATCTTTATGACTCCTACAGCTGCCCCTTGGGGAGCAAATCCCCTCTTTATTGTGACATTTGAAACCCCTTCCATTTACCTCACATGAAGGCCAATTGCTGTGATCATTTCCTCTTTTTTCTAAAGCCTCTTTAGACGCAGAGAAACTTTCAGAACCTTACGACCAGTATAAATTTAGGCAAGACAAAATAATCATTTCAAGTCAATTGTCAGATATTAAATAAAATTAACATGTGTCACATTGTCAGACGTGTTGTTTATTGAACAAATTCCAGATATTTCATAGATGTGCACATCTATACAGGACTTAAATCGCGTTTGATTTTATGTTTGATATCCCACATGGGTGAATGTAAAGTTTTAATGACCTTATTGTAACGCTATGGTTTCATGGTAACTAGCAACAAGAGAAACAATAACTTGGTCCGCCGCCATGGGTGTACCGGTATAGGTAGCATACTTCCCTTCCACCTTGGTGGTCCGGGTTCGATTCCCGGTCGGGTAGTGGGGTTTCCAGTAACGAAAAATCCCCGGGTTCAGGACTGGACATCACCCAGGAAAATTATAGGCGAAATTTAAAAAGCCTTAAATTACAAGTGGTGACTGCTAGAATAGGGTATAGGGTATTCACAGTACATCTATTAAGGTCGCAGTTGCTGAGAAGCCGAAGGGCTTACGCTATCCCTGATTAATATAATCTAATCTTTCAAGTATGTTTACCTGCTAAATAGGTATCATAGTTACAGAAATTATTACATTTAATTCTGAATGTTTATGTTTGATACACACATACCTGCCTTGAGGTTATCTGGGTTCATTTTCGAAAACAAGTCTGTGAATTTCACAGTCTAAATTCTTCAGAAATTGCATTATAATTCATTAATAAATGTATTCTGCAGTGCCAACCTGCCAAAAAGTCTCTTCGCAGCTATGGTTATGTTCCCCGCCCAGGCGAAGGTTAGCATTTCTTCCTATCTTCCTTTCAGACTCGTAATAGGCCATGTACCTATTGATGTGCTTTGTTTTCTATTGTTGATGTGTTTATAGCATGTGATAGGCTAATTTCAACTCATATTCAGTTTTAATTAGTATGATACAGGTATGATTCATGGTAAATAAATGAGGTGTTCTCTGATAAATATTTTCAGTTTTATGTTACTTTTATTTCTTACTTCACATTAAGTGTTACAGAGCGTCAAAAAGTCGCTCCGCAGCACTTGTGCAGGCGAGGATCCAGATTTTAACGGTCGCGAAGCTTTCAGATTCCAGTACGATCTCTGTACTGCTGCATTCATTTATGAAGCAAGAAATAAAAGTAACATAAAACTCACTCATTTAGAGATGTTGGAAATGGTTACCATAGAATTCCTCGATTACTTACCATGACTCATCGCCGCTATTTAACCCTGTATCATATTCATTAAAATTGAATTTTAGTTGAAATCATCATATGCAATAAAAACATCAACAATAAAAGCAAACGCACGTCAATAATTTAATTTAATTTAATTTAATTATGAAAAACAATCATATTACAGCTATAAGAAGAACAGGTTCAATTTGTATCCACGTCAGCAATACGAATAAACATTTATTATTCGTGGAAATAAATAAAATACAATAAATAAATAAAATAGTTACGTGCATACTACGAGTCTGGAAGGAAGTTAAAGAGAAATACCAACCTTCGCGTGGGTGGCGAACATAACCAGAGCTGCGGAGAGACTTATTGATGGCATTGTAGCAGCACGTTATAATCACACGCTTGCACTGCCAACTGAATTCCGTTTCTTAACGGATTCTCCCGTACACAAGTGCTGCGGAGTTACTATTTGATAACACTGTATTGTTTGCTACATTTTATTCACCAAATAAGCATTATATAGGCCTACTCAACTCGTATACATTTGAAAAGGGAAATAGCCTCACAGTAGCATTGCTTGTTGTAGGCTATGGATAGGTAATTTCAAAAGTCATCATTGCCAGTGATGGGAAGAGTACAAAAAGAAAGTAATTGAGCTGAATTACAATTACCTGAGAGACATTTTACTTAATTACAATTACAAATTACTTTTCCAAAAAGTAATCGGTAAAATCACAATTTCATTTACAATTACTTTACAAAATGTCAGTACCTAAAATTCCTTGTTTTTGGTTTGTTTTGGGCACAAGCCTAGATTATTAATGAACAAACAAAAAAAAACAAAAAAACATATGAGAATATTTTCGGAAACATTTTTGTTATCATTAACTCTAATTTGGATATTAGTTGCAAAAACAGTAATGATGACGATATAGCAAGGAAGAATACTAACGACTACTAAATTGTAACAATTACAATTTTATTTTCAGGAGTAAATTACAAGTAGAAATTACATTTTTTTGAAAGTATTGATTACAAGTAAATGGGACCAAAAAATTAATTGTTAGTGTAATCCGATTATTTTTACTCAATTACTTCCCACCACTGCTCATTACCTTACTTATGATAAAACTAAATTCGTTACTAATGTTTTCTTTAAACTGAAAATATAATTTACCCAACATACGAATGATTGATTTATGGAAAATCTCGACACTTTCTTACAAATTCAAAATGTCATTCGGTTTGCAAATAGATAACACAGTGACTATTCAGTACAATTGTGAGGTGAGGTGAGGTGCTGTTAGGGGTTTGCTCACTTGTGGGGTGTAATCTCATGTGATCACTATGGTATGTTTATTACTGATCCACCTCAACCCCTAGGGCCTGACAATAAACAAGAATACAGTACCCTGTTGCCTTGCATACAGTTGAGATTTGTCTTCCTCTCCCCCGGCTCCTCTTGCCATAATGTTGAGGTGGCACAGATCCTCATAAAGTAGTGGTGGTAACCCACTTACTGGTCATCTTTTGAAAATTGTGTTTACTTTCTCCAGTGTAGAGAAAGTTTTATGGGGATTCGCTTATAACACTGTTATCTCATTCGTTTCGAAAGTAATTTAAAATGGAAATCGACTGGCAAAGAGCAATACATTTCACACAGTTGAAATTAAATTTAACCCATAGAGAATTTTATAATGAATTTATTGTTTCTTTTACTAAAAGATAAAAAAAGTGGAGAATGAAGATCTTTCCCTTACTTTACAAATAATTAACATAGTAATAATGCAATTTAAAAAGGTAACTAAATGACAATAAATCCAGGCGTAGGGCCTATATTATATCCCAGCCGTCGAGTAATCTCATAGATAAAATTATAGGTTGAACCCACCACCTTCCAGTTTGTAATTTGGTGTCTCAACCAACTTCACCAGTTGAACAATAATAACAATAAAATAAGAATAATTCTAATAATACTAATAATAAAATAAATAATTTCACCACATATTTTTACTTTCGAAATAACGCAGATGCATAAGACCTGTAGTACGCTTGGGAAATAACAGTAGCCCATGTTGTAGTGATCACCAGCGTCTTTTCTTGGTCAGCGTCACCCGCAGGCCTGGGTTCAATCTCCGGCATTTCTTAGGATTTTTTTGATGTAGGGAAGTCGGGAATGGGATGCACTCAGCCTCGTTATATACACTGATTAGCACACAAACTATCATAAAAAGCCGTTAGTGTCAGCATGCTGGCCACGTGCCTCCCAATCCTGCCGTCTGCCTGTGGCAGATCACGCAGTGTTCGGAATGTAGGCATATTGTCATCAGGGATGCAGCACCAAGGAGTTTGGTTTTAACTTTTTTACTTTGGAGTATTTTAGTGGGTTTCATTGCAGTGATAGTGATGGCTCCCTACTTGACTGTAAACAAAGGACACACTTTTCTGTTGTATGGGTACATCAGAGGCCAGTTCATCGAATATTAAGCGTATTAACGCACACTATGTGTATACTGCTGATGATGCACTCGAAATTTGTGTTGGTTTTTTTTATATAGCCCATAGCCTATAGATTAGTTCAGAAAAACAGAAATATTGCAATTTCTACATAATATTTGTTTTGTCTTTAAACCTATTTATAAACAATATATATCTTCGGATAATAATAAAAAGAAACTAGGAAGACAGAGGGAAAGTAGAATGACAGAAGGGCAAACGGGAGAACCCCAAATAAATTTACACTGAAACCTTTTTTCATCATCGCGGAGAATTTAATATTGGATCGTCTTGGGTCGATCCTGGATTAGGCATAATACTATTTAAAACATGCACTTCAACAAACGTGTCCGCTGTGTTCTGTAATGAGCTAATGGTATTTTCTCTCTGATCATTCTATCAAACTCACAGTATCAACTCTATTGATACTAGTCTATAGGCCTATACGATTTGTATTCCCGAATCCTAATGACTAGTGTCCTAGGTATTGAAATTCATCAGTAGCACTTGCAGATGAGTTTAGTTGTCTAGATTCTAGAAAGCCGAAGAAATTTATTAAGCATTGCTACTGAAGAATGTTTCTTTGTTTTGCAGTGCCTGAGAACTGCCACCAGGGGGTGCTAACATCGTGTTGGGGTGTAACGAATTGCTTCAGACAGGTAGGGTAACTTCTTGCAATAATCACTGTGGGGGGGTGCGGGTGAACAGTAATCATTGTCTCGTGCAGTAAATCACCCATTAAACTGGGTTAGCCCTACATTCTTCAAGTGAGCGTCTTGGCTATCCGAAGGACGTTCCAGTTCAAGTCAACGTACTCTTTACGTCTTCTCAAGTTCCAAATTCTATTACTATTTTTTTACGGAAGATTTCTGTCTACCTCTCGAAGATTTAAGTTTTTCTCTGACATTGTATTCAAGTATATGTCTGTTATAATTGTTATGCAAATACTAAAATAGGGTGTCCGTATAATATTTATATAAAATTGGACATTTTATGTTATTTTTTAGTAGAAAACCTGGGACAATTAAGGAAAAAAAGGGGGAAAAAAATTTAATTCAAAAAATGTAGGGGATATTTACAATTTACCTTTGTCCCGTGCACACAAATTATCCCAATGACTTCTTAAATATCTTCTGCAGACTGGTGTAGATAATTTATTCCACAGAAATAGATGCCTCATTGTCACTGTACATTTCAATTTCATCTATTCTATCAAGAAGTGCGTTTTTTCTTATAATTTATCATAAAAGTCAGCACATATTACCACATTAAAGTGTGTTTTGACAATGAGCAAGACCTTCACTGTAGTAACTTTTATTAATGTAGCGTGAAACACACTGACCGATCACAATCACAAAAAAGCGGGACATTTGAGTGTCCCCAATAAAACTTTTTGGGATAGAGGGACATTTTGTCAAAAAGCGGGACTGTCCCGGGAAAAACGGGACGAATGGCCAAACTATACAAAAACGGTCTCTGCTAAGGTGGAAACCCCATTAACAGTTAACGTGTTAGTAACATAAATTGCTCAGTATTTGTTTACTTTATCACTGCATATGTTTATCGTAACCGGATCTATTATGTTACAAAAAATCGGTGTAATAGTTTAACTAACGTGACAGACATAAAAAAAGGTCATAGTTACGTCCTAGCTTTGACACGAAGGATACATTTCGTTCCATCTACGGATGAAATATCCTCTGAAGACAGATAATAGTTCACTGCGCATAATATACACATTGATGGCAAAAAGTATTAATTGTGTGGGAATGAAATTGCGTTATTGCGTTGATTTTGACAGTTGAACAAATAAGTAATTTATTAGTCCATTTATTTTATTAAAAAAAGACTTAATGTGACCTGAATAAAAATATTTTCACACTTCTGCAAAAAAAAATAAATTTGGCTGTATAAAGATGATTCCCTTAACATTACCAAAGCCGAAATATTTCTAGGCATTGTTCAATAAGCATTTATTTTAATGATGACATTGTTTGCCTTTTAATTCTTTTTATATTTTTTACTCACTACTTAGATGCCAAATGGCCCCAAAGATTTTTTGTGAAATATCTAGTGACTGAGGTGAGGGAGTGTCTCCTGGGAACATTCTAATATAGTCCGAATCTTGTGTCAAGAACGGTCTATTTAGGTAGTTGTCCCATTGTAAGTGATAATGATTTAGAACGAATGTGACAGTAGGCCTACTGTTTGACAGTTTTTAAATAAATTTCGTAAATTTTCCACACATTATGTAATTTTTGACAAACTTTCAGAACAGCTAGAAACACAAAATTCGGCATGAATATTGGCACACCCAACTGCCCAAAGCATGCCAAATTGGAAGATTCTACCTGCCTATAGTAAAAAACTGACGATTTAGCCTAACGCCATCACCCCTACCACAGCCTAGATAATCCAATCACTGATATTAATGTTTACTAACTTCCACATGAGCTAGAAACTTGGAATTTAGCAGAATTATAGAGTTTAACCTGTTTCCGATGGAAAAATTAAAAATATTCAGTTTTTAACTTTTTACTCCAGAAAGAATTTTTTAAAATGTTTTACTGACAATGTTTACTCACCTACAGGTGAACTAGAAACCTGAAACTTTACTGACATAGCTTTTAGCCTGTTGCCGATAAGAAAATTCCAAATAAAGTCATTTTTTATTTTTACTCCCGAAAACCCCTCAAGTTTATCCATATTTTTTGTAGGTTTATTGTTGGTGAACGGTAATATACGGAAGTAAAATAGATAGACTCTATCTCTGATCATGTCATTTCTTAAAAAAGCTTTCACAAGCGAAGCTAGTTTGCTGTATAATATCTAATATAAAAATTCTCCTATTTCACGACAGCGTGTGAAACAGAATAAGAATGAGTTGTCATTTCAGTCTCAGATAATTCATTTGTTTCTGGCGAAAGGAAACAATAAACTGAACTCTTTATGGTAGTTTATTTTTAACTCAATGAATTCAGCCCTAATTGCAATCAATACAATTCCGTAAAAAATCAAAAATCTGTAGAGTTTTTAAAATGTGAATGAATTGGATTCAGAAAGCTTTAATCGTGGATAAAATAAAGAAAAGAATATATGCAAATTGGGAGTAATAATGTTAATCAGTAGGTCCTGCCGCGTTAAATGGCAAATGATTCTTTACAGAAAACCGTCGTAAGAAATGAATAATCACCTGCCAAGCCATCAGCTGTTTCAAATATAGGTAGGCCTATTTTGATTCTTCACATTCTAGTATTCCTTATCTATGGATAAATTAATTATTCTTCGGGATGCTTGCTCATTAGCCCATTTAACATTTAGAGAAACGTAGATGTAGATGTAGATGTAGATGTAGATGTAGATGTAGATGTAGATATCTCGTCCTGTAGATCCTGTGTTGAGCGGGGCTCAAGGATATAGAACACGTCAGATCAAAAAATACATGCATGTTATAACAATAATATAGGCCTACAGAAACTGCAAGCTGCCAAATTTATCCAAGCTGGAAATATTTAATATCTATGAATCCACTTCCACTTTTATGTTATAGGCCTAGATCTCGCCTCTAGTTTGGGCACCGACTAGTCTAAGAGAATTCGTGATGAGGCTTACAATTCGCTGCTAAATGTGGAGATGTATAGGCCTTAGTACCTTGTTCTATGATAGAAAGAAAAATCATATTGATGACCTTTTAAATATAAGGCTCCGTCTTATCATTTTGTATGCTATTATTTCGCCGTCTCAAAATACACTTTATAAGCTGCAGCGACTGAATATTTTGAAAGGCTGTTCACCAGTAACTTAGTTTATATTTTATATTGTTAGTCAATATTACGCTTAGTAATTAACAAAGTTCTAAAACATAGGGTAATAAAGTGAATAGTAAGTTACTTAATTCGTATGTTATCAAGTTTCAAAATGCTGTACAGTGTAAGTAAAAGGTTTTAAATTAATGGAGCGATTTTCTTTCTTTTTCTAGTGAAATTTACTGACTATTCAAAGTTGGTAGTGATTTGTATGCTACTGAAAATTAACAAGTCAAAAGGGTCATCGTTTATATTTCTTAGAACTCCTTATGGAAAGAAAAGAAATTATATGCTCTATAAAAACCATGGGAAAGTTCGAGGATTGGGAAATTGTGCGCAGAAGTGGAAGATTACTGGAACCCAGCAAATGGGTGTGACATACAGCAATCAATAAGAAACTCACTGAAGAATATTAATAATGAGAAATGCTTCCGAGAGGTTGTAAAACTGTCCCATGCCAAGACAAAACACGAGGCGAAACTTATCATCCACCTACACAATGGGCGTTTCGCTACGCTACTGAGAAGAACTCCATTAGTAAGGGAAGTGTGGACGCCATCTTGCTGACACAACAATCCTCTAGGGGTGACCACTTTTCAAAAGTATTATTTCAAAAAAATTGTCTATAATTTTTCCATTTTCATGTCTAGGTTGTCATAATATTGGCTATTATACACCATAAATCGTTATAAATCGTTATCTCCGTTTAGAAACTGACTTCTGCAGATGTTTCGTAGGGCAATTTGAAGAGCTCAAACCATAATTCTATAAAATTAACATCCACTGAAAACACAAAAATCATGGCTTTCAAGACTAGGGTAAACTGCGAATTTTAGCTTGTTTTGCATATATTGCCAGTTTTAGTCATAATAAATACATTCAATTATTTAACTGCAAATTAGCCTACCGTTCATAATAGAACCTGAAATATCAGACATGTTTTATTCTTACATCTAGGCCTAGGTCCTGTGAATGATCGTGGGGTGTGTGGCTAGCAGTCCCCTTAGAGGTCGGAGAAGATTCCACCAAGGTGGAATTTTGACACCACGGATTGAAAATCATTTAGGAAGCGTCATTAACTATACGTGATATGTCAACTATACGTAGGCCTACTAAGGGATTCTTTTAAAATATTACATCACCTTCCGTACCTAAGTATTTAATTTTGATTAAATTCAAATATGTATTTTGAATTAGTTTAATTATATGAAATATTTTCTCTTCATTTTTTAATTGTGATTTCAGGACCCCTGACGTCACTTTTATGGAGTTCATGGGGTTTGCGACCTCGATGTTGGATTACTATTAATTGTGGGTGAATAAGTCCATTACATTAAGTCTGTTCGACATTTTAAATCCCACATTAGGCCTATCTGAGTTCAAATCGGTGTAAGCCAGATTGATTTCTACCTATAATTTTTACCCGAGACGAGCTGAGAAAAAACCTAAAGTAAATAAAAACTGTCTCACTCTTTAATTCATATGAGTAATGTGCAAGAGTGAGACACCTGTACTGGTTTTTATTTACATCTGGTTTCCTTTTTAGAACGGTCAAACTTTAGTTGTTTATTTTGGTACGCAAAAACCAAGTAGGCCTGCTTAAGGGGTATACTACGTGAATGAAATAAAAATGTAATTCTAATTCTTTATTATAAGATTAAATAGTAACTTAGAGGTAAAGGCTCTTAAGAAGGTAAGAAGGTTGGAATGCTTCATAATGTAACATTAACTTATGGTTACGTATTTTCTGTTTCATTTTATTCAGCTCACTAAATTTTGAAGGCAAAATTTAGAATAATATCTGCTGAACTACTTGGGCAATCGAGAGCTATGTTAGCCTTTTTTATTATGCCACACAGTCTTGCGAGAATTTTGTAAAAATTATTTCATATTCATGGAGCTGCTAAGCTTATGGAGAAAATACTATTCAGAAGGCCTATATGGAGCAGATATTTTTTAATATCGAGCTATACTTTCAATATTTCGTACACCCCTGAGGAGAGAGGGTCAGTTCTTTGTGAAGTTCAACTATTGTACATGTTTCAGGTTGACACTTGAATGCTCATCATGACTTGTAGGGATCAGTCCGTCTCAGTGGGCCATTTATTGACGCACTTTTCACAAAATTCACTTCACAAAAAAATAAGTCAGGAAATAAAAGTCGTATTATTGATACTTAGAGGCCCACGCTTTTTCCTGGACTAGAAACTTGACCAAAAAGCACGCTCTCAACTTGACTTCTTTCCATAAATTATCATACAAAATGTGTTTGCAAGACAAGCAACAGATACTGTTCATAGAATCTTCCTGTAGTTAGGTAGCTGTTATATGGTCACAAAAGTTGTTTCTAACATTTGTCCCTGTGTATTTAATGGTGTTCACGGCGAGCCTTTGTTATAAAGGAAATGTGTCAAATATGTAGGCCTATGTCCAAAAATAAACGAAACCCACTGCTAAGAATATCATGATTATGCAATGTAATATAAGTTACTCGCGCTTTCGAGGATTGAAGCACTGTAGTTGTAGGCTGTAGCCGCAGGGCCGTAGCAAGGTCCTTCTGCGCCCTTGGCGAGTTTGAAAAATCTGCGGCCTCCAATACTGGGGGTTCTGAACAATTTTTTTTTTAAATTTCTGCAAAACTGATTTTCTTAAATTCGCTTCCAGAAGGTTTTTTGGGTCCCATTTCTGTAAAAAACCACTGACTAATAGATCAAAACTTAAATGTAGACTAAGCTATGATGGTCATGGTAGTTTTAGTTGGCACAGTTTATTACTGAAATCATTCTTACCTATATAACAGAAGCAACGCCAACATCAACAAGAGGCGAAACAACACACACATTAATACTGTTTCACTGTTTAATTTAAAAATAGCTTCGTTAAAAAATACAATAATAAACTTATCATACTCTGTCAATAAGAATCTTGTTAATTAAAGAACGTTGCATGACTGTTTTTTGTTTGTAGACAATCGGCATAATACTACAGATAGTTCACGTGCAGTAATTTTTAATAATCTGAAATATTTCTTCCATTAAGGTGGAATTTTTATTGCTTGATAAATTGCACCAGTCTAAGAAAGACAGGATTTTTCATCGTTAATTTTGCGCACTCTTTGTACCTGCGCCCTTGGCGGGGGCCCATCTTGCCACCGCCTAGCTACGGCCCTGTATAGCCGTATGCGGGACGCTATGTAACTTAATAGTGGGTAATTAAAAATGAACATTTCATTGAACTTTTTTTTCTGATGGCAATGTTGATAATGAATCATACCCACGTGAGTGTTATTTTACCAGATCTTCAATGACTGCATGTGATTTGAGGGTTGGAGCTCTGGCGTAATCAAAGTTTGTCATAACAAGAAGACAGCCAATTCGCGCTTGCATTACATGTCGCTGGCCTCGAATATGTTGTGATATCCAGTTGTATTAGGCCTTTTGTTTCCAACATAGGCTATCCTGTATATTAATGAATCTCATTTTCCCCGCAAGGGCTCTATATTAGGCCTAATCAGAAATATGATAGAATGCACAACTTTAAACCCTTAACGCTTTCAGTGCTGAATGTACATATTTGTATAATCATTTAGGTAAAATCGTAAGTGGAGTATAATTTTGAATTCAACATAAAAAAATTCAGCTAAATAGCTGGTTCTTATCAATGACGATTACAACACGAGGATAAAAATTCCCATATTTTAATATAAATAATTATTTTATTAATCTGATAATTCTGCTAACACGCAGTTTTTTTTGTGGTGACGAATTTGTACGTCAGTAGCAGCGAAAAGGTTAACTTTGTTTTTCTGGGATCAGATCAGAATTCAGCATTCATAATAAATTTAATTTAACACAAATAAAAACACATTAAAACAATGTTGTCGCAAGAGTATGAAGCTGATAAGTTTCGTTTCGATCGTTCCCAGACGTGTCATGTGTTTATTCAAGATGCATTTCGGCACCAAGATATGCCATGTTCAGTTCTATTTGAGGTGACGGCAAGAGGACAACAAATTCCTTGGATCTGATAAATTTGTTTGTTGCGCAGTTACGATCAAACACGTTGTTCCGTTCCCTTCACATTTTTGCAAGAATGTTCCTTGAAGCCATTATAAGCGACTTATGTGTAAGGATTTTTTAAATTAATTTTCAAGATGTGGCCGTTTGAGTGGTACGGTGTCATGTAATGTCCAGCTTCTTTTAACAGTTTGTGCTATAAAATGTTAATACTACTTCCATTATTATTTGTAAAATGTCTTAAATTTCTCACGTAACTTAATGGTTATAGACATTTCTTCCAATTTGGTAAAAATGTTCCTTCAAGCCATTAAAAACGAAGTTTGTGTAAGGATTTTTATTTTTAATTTCGATTCCGATTCAAGATGAAGAGGAGATATATTTTTTGGTCGCGAGGTCTAGCCTAATGTTCACATTTAAGCTTATAAATCTAAAATCTCTACTCAAGAATTACTTCAGGTTTGTTCCTACTGAGATTTTTTTCAAAGGCGATTGGTTTAACCCATCTTTCATGGGGTCGGCCTTACTTATTATGAGTAGTTTTTCATTAGTAGGCCTACATAATAAAGACGAAACATAATACTGGTATCACATTTCTCACACAATACTTAATAGCCTACTGTATAGCCTATATTCTGCATATATTGCAAAGAGGTCCCACTAAACAAAATAACTTTCTTCTAAGGAGGGCAGTGACTCTTAAAATGTTAAAAACCGCTGCAGTAGACAATAATTGCATAAAATATAGGAGGTCGAAGGCTGATAGAGATATAGTTATAAAGGGAGAAACGAAGAGTAAGCGAAAGGAAGGGAGAGAAAAAGAGAAAAGCAGACAGACATACACAGAGATAGGTTGCAGCTTATGCAGATGGACAGAAGATGCCACGAAATTGAAAATTATCTCGTCACTCTAGTGCTTTAAACCTTTATCGATTATCCTCACTGTTAAAAGCAGTCACTATTTCTGAACTGTTCCTAATAATAAAATCTGTGTAAATGCAGACGTGACATGGACCGGATGAGTTACCGTAAGTTTAGTAACGCTTTGCCGAACCCGATATGTAGAGCGGAGAAGATTCTATTTCCACAGAGCAATGAATAGTCAAACAGCAGATCCACCGCGTTCAGGAATACCTGTTCCATGCTAGAGTGATGTAAGGAGACAACTAAGTTAAACTATGCAGCAGTTAGTATTTTAAAAAAATTCTTTGGCATGGTTTAGTATCTTAAATGTCTTTTTAGCGGGATTTAATAAGGAACAATTCCAATTTGTTTGTATTTTATTATATTTTTCATGTCTACAATTAGATGCTGTGTCTCCTGAAAAATGTAAGATAACCTACAGTAATGGTATTCGCATTATTTTGTAGCAAATTTAATTGTCCAGATCTCAACAAATTTTAGATTTAATAACTTAATTCGCTCCTTAAACATATGTATTTGTGTATGTACTATTACTTGTTTTAGCGAGCCATCTTAACCCATCCTATAATCAAATTTTAATACGTCAGCGCATGTTTACATGATCATATTTTTTTCCCTTTAGGCAATAGGTTATTTTCTGAGGTATAAAATGATACCAGAATCAGACTTAGAGAAGTTGGGTTTGCAGTCGTTTCAAAAAAAAGAAAAAAAAAAAGAAATAGGCCTTCTTATAAACAAAGTATAAACAAATTTTAAAATAAGTTAAACCAATGGAACGTTTTACAGAGAAGCAATATTTGTTGAATAAGAGAGTTGACATAAGTTATAACGCTTAATCGATTTCACTATTTACCTTAAATTACAATAGGCCACATGTTTCATGGACTAGCAGCTGAGGAAGTGATCGATTCTCCACGAAACTGCAACTTGAAGTCGATAAAGTGTTATGTGACAGCTTAACTTGTTTAATAAATATAGGTTATTTTTTATGTTTATGGTTAAATACCACTGAAAACATAGGTTGTAATAGTATTAAAAAATACAAAACACAGTCAATCGAAAGTTTTCATATCAAGTGTGATCCACTACATTAAGTTAGAGCAGAACAACAAATTATTTTATTCATTATCATTTTTACTTTCTCTAATTGTTATAGGTAGATTACTACATGCATATAGGGATTATTTCGTCGACCCTGAAATTAATACCCATTTTCAGCTATCCGAGTTTGAACTAGTTTAGGAAACACGTCTTAGTTGGGAATATCAAAGCTTTAATTTTATTTAGGTTAATTATTCTTTGGGTACATGATACAGAACACTTTGCATGAAGAAAATTGTGGCAGGTATACTTTGGGAATAAAAAATAATCAAATTTATTTTAAATTTGCTGAAGACATGCGGTGGGAAACTTTAAAGACATACTCGGATAGGTATTTTCTCAAGCTGCTGATTGCCTCTTCTCAATCATTGTGTTAAAACGGCGGACGTTCATTGTATTCGTTGGACATAACTATTCTAAATAGACTGTAGGCTATAGGTCTACTTTACGCACACATATTACGTACATTTGTATAAGTCCATACTTTATTTTCTATAGACTAGTCTGGCTGTAACTTCTCAGTCAGAAATTTTAACACAATTTTGAGATAGTTCCTTACAGTTTTATGTAGGTCAAAGAGTTTAACTTCGGAGAGTTTGAAGAATATTAGCCACATCCAAAATAGGTAGTGGGGCGTCAGGGTAATAAAGCTATTTCAAAAAAGACACGAGAGTCTCTCATTCATACATTGTACTAACTGTCACGATTATTTTTCACACACGATGGATGACAGTTATATCATAGTTATATTTTTTTAATTTTCTATAACATTTTCAGAAAATAATCACGGTATTAAGCTGTCTAGTATAGTGGATAAACGTAGAGAGAACTGTAATCCCTATCATTTAAGGAAAACAAATACATGGAACGAACTTCTCTTATCACTTAGCTCTGTCATGATGTCACCTAAGTGCTCGTATTGGGAACTCTAAGTGATTCCAACCAAGAATGAAGCTATGCAAAGTTAACCGATTTCTTTTGGGACGCCACGATATAGAATCCCACACAAGTTATGTTCTTCGGTTAGCAATCCCGCCCCAAATCCCTCCCTTCGAGATACGACTCCAACCACTGACACCAAATACCGGGATAGAGCGCCGAACTCTTTTATCTTGAATCACAGTGCATTGTTTTCTGCTAGCATCTTTTAAAAGACTTCAGTACTGTACAAATAACCCTTTCCATCAATCTGACATTGATTTTCTTTAGCAAGGGAAATAGTTAATCGATAATGTGGGTGTATGTAATCTGCGCCACGGTTGACACCGAATTTGAAATAGAATAAAAATGAGATATGTAAACTGCGGCACACAGATATGTAAACTGCGCCACAAAGATATGTAGGTTGCGGCAGTAGTTATAGGCAAACAAAAGTTAGACCTAATATGTGATTGTTCAGTAACAATATTTTGCACATGAGGTGATGGGAGAGATCAATAAAACTTATAAACAATGAAATATCCCGTTTTGATTTTATTAAGAAGGCGTCATATGAGAACGAAGTGCTCATGCAAAAAAATAGGGTAGTGTTTTTAACCATTTTATAAGTGACGAAGCGTTCATGCAAAAGAAATCAGGGTATTGTTTTTAACATTTTTTTAAAATGACAAAGCTACTAAACCTAACATTTTAACCACACCTAGTGTATGCAATTTCATAGCCAGTCCTAAGTCTGGAGAAGTGGGAAGGAAAATGTTAGTGCTTTAGTATGACGGTGATGCCATTTAAATGTCGGTGGCGCAGTTTACATATGTCGGTGGCGCAGTTTACATGTGTCGGTGACTCAGTTTACATCGCGTTGGTTGGGGAAAAGGTAGAAGTGGCGCAGATTACCTTTTCCCGATAATGTAAATAGTGGTTTCCCTATAAAGTGATACCACTTTACTTAAATCTCTAAACTGTATTTCCAACTCTATACACTTCTCATCTATAGGAAAGTAGTGAAAATTAATGTAATCCATGGTCACATGGTCCATTAGTGTAACACTTATAGACGTGTATATTTGCTCTTAATTCTAAACTTGTATATATGCCATTCAGCAAATTGTTATTAATGTCATCATACTATGACAGCCTGAAAAATAATGATCTACAAGAAAAAGCGACGCGCAGCGTAGTATAGTTCAGTAGCTAACTGGCCCTTTGAATTTTATTAATGAATCTTCATTGTAATAAAATGTGCTTACGTTTTTACAAATTCTCTTCACGAACCAATCTATGCCTAACTAATCTAAACTTAAATGAAATCAAATACAGATTTTTTGTTGTATTTATAATTATTATGGACTACACACTCAACTCTATTATTGGTAACAGTCCTTAATAATGCACTCATTGCAAACACACACAGCATGCAAGCGGAATAGACTACTATAGATCGTCCCAGCCTTAAAAGACAGTATTGAGTTAAATGTAGTATTTGCATCTCACTTGCACTCGTACGTTCTACAATTAGCTTCGTCCTTTTCTATCCCGACAATGTTGCCATTTTCCAAAGTGATAAATGTAATAATGTGATTGCGAGGCCTTATAGGGAATTTTCCGCCCTTTCTAATGATGTCAATTGTAAAGCCATAAATAATTAATATGAGGCCTATTTTTCATAATTACGTTATTTTGGCGGAAATCAATATTTTTGCACATTAATAACTTATCACGCGATAGACAGAAAACTAATAATCAAAACAAGTAAAGATTTTTTTCTTGGACTGCCTGATGGTGAAAGAAAGTACTCCCTTTCCGTAGGCAATAAATTTTACATAAGAAGAAAGCTATATATTTTTTTATTAAGTGCTACCTGAAAATTCTCGGACGGCAACACAGAAAAGTTAGGCAGTGAGTAACATACTTTGGTATTGACTTTACATTGGTGACTAAGCGAGAAGAAATGTTTATAGATGTCTGAAAAAGTTTCTAAAACAAACCAGAGCTCTCTATCATGTAGCATTAATAAATTATCACAGTTTTCCCGAGCTCAGCATTCTCGCGCTCATGACTTGGTTGTTTTGAGATTTTGTGTACTCAGATGTTTCTAAGACTATCGTGTCTTCTTCAGAGCTCATTGTTATATAGTAGCTGTGTAGTGAAGTTTAACTTTGTTGTGAAGTGGTTCTTGTGTATTTTTAAATTAAATTTTATATTTATTAATATGTTGTATATTAATTATGAATAGAGGAACTAGAAATCTTAGAGTTGACAAATTGCGCAGTAAAGAGCGAATTATAGTATTAAATATACTTAATTATTTCTTGAAGAAAATGAACGTTACCCAGGCAATTAAAGAGAAAGCAGAAGCTACCGGGTGTTCAGAAAGTTTACTGTATAGAATAAGAAAAGAAAAACGAAAGGCCCTCTGAGAAGGAATAATACCACTCCTTGAGGATAGTGAACAGGCCTAAAGGTATGTAATGTATTTTAACTATTACTTCCCTTTATATTTATATTCTTAAAAATTATAACACAATAATAGTAATAATAATAGCAATAATAATAATAATGATAATAATAATAATAATGATGAAAAATAATATTATCGAAATGAAATTTAATATTAAATTTAACATTTATAAATTATTAGCTTAAAGGACCCGGCGTCACCTGCTTTTGTATTTTACTTGTACTTCGAAGTCAATTTTGGAGGAAGCCCTTTTAATTTTCAAAATTTAGGCCCTAGAGAAAGCACAACTAGTCATACTCAAGGATCCTATTACTTCTAAAGACCATGGATGGTGGGGTTGAGGTAAGAAGAGACAGAAATTCCTATTAGTCTTTCTTTTCTGTGTGTCAAGTCGTAAAATGAGTCAAAAGAATGTAGATTTAAACGTCATTTAATAGGGATTAAAACATTTAAGGGACTTTTTTTTCCCAAATTTAGTTTTACCTAAGTTTTTCTCCTGGTTCTGTTAGCTCTGTGTAAAATCTGGTAAAAATTGATCAGATAATTTAGATTTAAATAACATTTATATAATAGGGGTTGCAACATTTAAGGAGTGGTTTCATCCAAATAAACTTTGGTTAAAATTTTCTCTTCATTCAATAGGTTCTTGGTATAAAGTCTGATAAAATTGGTCAAAGGATGTAGGCCTAGATAAATATATATCACAAAATAGGGGTGAAAGATCTAAAATGTGGTTTGTTCCAAAATTAGTTTTCCTACCATTTTCTCCTGATTCTATACGTTCTGCGTACAAAGTCTGTTAAAAACATGTCAAGAATGTAGATCTAAATTTTGGTGGTGTAATAGGGGTAGAAACATTTAAGGGGTGGCTTCTTCCAAAATTAACTTCGCCTAATATTTCTCTTGTTTTTATAGGGTCTGTGTGTAAAGTTTGGTAAAAATCGTTCAAAGAATGTAGACTAGTAAAAAGATCACAAAGTAGGGATTGAAAATTTCGCAAGGGGTGTTTTTTTCGAGAATGATTGTCTCGTAGAATTTTTACTTGATTCCACAGGGTACATGTGTAACATTTTGTAGACATTGGTCAGAAAATGACGATTTGTGGGCCTATAGAGAAAATATTACTCATGGGGGTTGAAAATAAGGGAAGGAGGGTGTGCCGTCGTTCTATCTGCATGGCATGATTTACATTAATTATGTACAAGAAACAAATTTCGAGGTTTTCACGAGGTTTAAGAGCTTTTTCACATCATGTGCCGGGCCTTGTAATGTGAGTAGATCTGGCATCAGTGCGCTGCATAAGACCAATACTGTTTTTTAAGGTTGGGACGGTCTATAGACCACTTGCGAACTCAGCTTTTAACTTGCTGTTGCATTCGTTTTCTTCAGTTCTATAACATCTGAATAGACTATATTGTGCTTTCAGAACATTCTAAAACTTTCGATACATCCGTCTTTTTCGCTATCGGCGAGAACTCATGTTTTAACTGTTTAGTTTTAGTTAAACAAATCATCTGCGTTCTTGTAAGCGTAACATAATACAATGCTCCAGGGTACCTAGTTATCCTGTATTTAGGTATTTTGCTCAATATTCTCTGTAAGTCGATCATTTTATAAGACTACAGTGAAATCTCGATAGAACGATTTTTTATGGACCAGGAAAAATATTGTAGTAGAGATCATTATCTTTATACCAAAGTTTAAACATGTATTGCTGGAAATTCTATTCTATTCTATAACTTAAATGTTCTTACGATAACGGTTGATCTCATAAGGTTTTGTAAGAGAAATGGACTATCTTGAAGAATATCAGAAGAGATGTCCAAAAGCTAGAGTGGCCGGCTTTAACAAGGAAACATTTTATTATTATTTCAATGTTTAAAATGAATTTATGACAGAATGTCGTTTGCATAAAAATTCAGCCCGTGTTTACAATATGAATTGAAGTAAAACATTATAAATCGATTTTTAAGTTTAGATATCTAGTGTTAATCATATTACCCTGCAATAACTTAGGCTATATCCAATTTGCCGCGTAGTTCTTGAAACCTGTAAAATTTTGGGGGCTATAGGCATATGGATAGCTCAATTGTGACATCAATTGAAAATATTTTTATTTCATAAAATCTCTATAGCTTCCTTAAACATGTAATTGCAATACTACCTATTAATACTTGCAAGAAATTGTGTGCATTCCAAGAAAACTGTTATTTTGTCTAAAATTATTCAAATTACCCCGCCTTACTCTGTATACAAAATATTTTTCTAATTGCAGATATGGTCGAAGCCATCATGGAGTACCCAGCACTGACGTCGAGTTTTACTTTTTCGGTATTTATCGGTGTATAATAGTGATTTGTACAAACTTTCCTATATCAAGAAACAAGAAGACTAGAAGATAGTGTGTGTTTTTATTTAGTGTTTGTGACATCAAGAAAATAAACTTTTCTAAATCAAGAACAAGCTGAGGAAGACAACACTAAGATTCAGACCTTCACTTCATAATTCTTTGCTTTGGCATGAAATTTTGAAGTGTAGTCTGTGTATGCTCCATTCCTAATACTGCTGGACACCTCAAGGTATTAACGAAAGTAGTATTTAGAAAGGAGCATTGATAGGGGGCCTCTTTTTAGAGGTGAAGAGCGGTCTTGGTGCATACCGAGGCCACTGAACACCAGAAGACCAGTAATTCTCTCATCGACAACAGGTAAGGAATATGTATAATAAGCATGATTTAAGTATCATGATCCATTGAAAATTATTTTAATTCTAAATACAATCTAACCTCCAAGTAATAAGGATTACGATATGTGACAGAGGCACTATTCCTGAATTCTTTGTCAATTCCAATGAAGAATTTAAAATTTCATCCCACATTGTTAAAGAAATCAACCACTTCGTATTCAGACGGAGATGGTCCCTTTCTACCATGATAATCCGTATTGCTTCCCGAGTCTCTTCACGCCGTTTCTAGAACCTGTGTGTCGAACCGGTCGAACTCGGGGGTTGATGTAGGCTATCATCAGGCTAACATGTTCGTTTCCAAATTTAAAGCCACAACATTCATGTTACATCCAGTTTTAGCAAGTGACTCCCCTACAGACAGATGTAACGTTTTCGTTAAGTTACATTTAACGTTACATGCGGTTTATCCAAGAGACTCCTTACAGACCGATTTTAAAGACTTTACACTTAAAAAAAATACTTTATTTTTAAACTGAAGTCGGTTTTCATAAAAAACGAACAAAAAATTACCGGTACAACATGAGCAAATTTATGATGTAATTCTTAGGCCTATATGTTTGTGTGGTATGTAGCCCCATACACTTTCCATGTCTATACCAACATCTTGAAATACAGTATAACTCTTTTCCGACAATATTTAACTTTTTTTCTTTCACAAAAGCGAAAGTAACTGCATGTAGAAGTATTTCTAAAGCTGAATTCAGATCTACTTTCGGATTTTTCCTACCAGGCAGGACAGTTTTGTGATAAGGTTTGAAATTTCTGTAAAATAGTGATAGCCGTTCCATCCTGCATATAAAGTGACAGATAATGATTTTCGAGCATATTTTGCATTTGGAACTTCTTTTTCCTTGTCCAACAGTAGTCAGTCAGCATATTAAAATGATTATCAATCGCCAGTGATCGTATTTTTGGCCCTATAAAAATAACTTTTTCCAGTTTAGCATCACTGAGTTTGGGGAATTTCAATTTCCAGTACAAAAACCCATCAGTCTTTATCCACTGCTTTGACGAAATGTTTCGTTACTCTCGATTTAATATGCAATGAGGTAAATGCATTTTTTCAGGTTTCACTAAAGGTACATGTGACACATTTTTCTTCTCAGTGATAAGAGATTCACGTTTAGGCTACAATTTTTCTAATGTAGTGAAACTCTTTAATTCTGCTGACCCACTCGCACAAAATAAACATAAAAGTGTCGTGTATCCAAGTTGCAAACCAAGCAACAACCAACCAACAAATCATCACACATTTTCCATTTATATGTTTCATATTGGATTTTCTCTTACACTAGTTTCTTGATTTCATATCGGCAATATGCTCTACAGGTATTAATGGTAGTTCATTGCCAATATGTAGCAAGCAAACTGGAGAAGAGTCATTGAACAGTCGCCACTCATCTGGCTGATATTAATACCTAAGAGTCTCCATTACAGAACAAATATTATTACAAAACACAATATTTTCTGCAGAGAAGTAGTGTTCAGTATCACTATGATGGCTAGGATAACTAGTAATTTTAACATCTTTTTGCAGTAGATTCCAATCTTATTTAGTATGGAAGCTAAACCATTAGACTGCTGTTTAGACAGGTTTAAATCCCAATGCGGTCTTAAAATCTTGTAAGTGAGATTCTGAAGAACCAATGACTTCATATGTAGGATCACTTCTACTTTCGTCTGAAGCATTTTCAGTTTCATCTCGGCCAGAATCAGAGTAACTTAAAGTCATATCTGGATATTTCAATGTAGACTGTAAGACAAGCCTCATTGCAGATTGTAAATTCGTGATTCTGCCCAATACACCATATCACTTCTTTAAATATGTCTTGAATAAATCCACTAGTTATAAGTTAAATGTCAAATGACAGGCCAAAGAGAACGCTAAAATCCGAGTTTGAGAAGTAACTATGACAAATAAACTATGCCGGATGGAAAAATTCTGATTTAGGATAAAAGCATGCAGTAGATTCTCTATTTAGAGCTATCTTATGAAAAAATCTTGTCGACCAGTGTAATCTAGGACAACTTGGCAAAAGAAAATGCTCATTCTGGTTTGGAAATAAAAATAATTGCGGAGTGTGTAACTTGGACATAGCCTACTGTATTACAAAATGACAAAATATTCAATATCATTTTATTTTTTATAAAAATTGTTTCTTTCTTTAGTTACTCTCGTAATTATATAAACAAAATTCAACACATCTTGTTAACAGTATCTAAAGTTTTGAATCCATAATTCCAGTACAAGACCATAACAGAACAAGTCCGGTGTTAGCCTTCGTGAATGAGGAAACCATGAAAAACCCAAGTCAAATTTAGATGGCCACAAGGTTTGAGATTTGAACCGAGGACATCATGCCTGCACCACCTCCCTCTCTTTGGTTTTAATATGATTACGACTGGATTACAAATCACTTCACAAAGATAAGTTAATTCTAGTTTCCTTGTTACTAAGGGAAACAACATTTACATTTTACTTAAGTACTGATATTCTGCATTTAAGTCATGTTTAATTCATTTTTATCTTGATCCTTATTAATTTTATAAAGAAATGTGTTTTTTAACAAAACATAAATATTTTAATTTTCTCTACAACTTTACTGTGCTAGGTTTTCATGTGTCTTCTACTGTAATGGAAATAGCTTAGAAAATAGTAAATTGACACGATTAAGGTACTCCCTAAGTAAGTTTTAGAGAAAAACTGGTATACCCACTTTATTAGCCGTAAATAGATGTTTTGAAATCCACATTTTTATTCAAATCATTAGTCTTTTTTCTTTAAAAAATCATAATTTCGAGAAAAAAAATGAAAAAGTCCTCTTAATATTTAACTTACAAAAACCAAATTTTAGGCGGTTCGATAGAATTCTAAAAAGTCCTTAATTTTAAAAATGCTGTGCAATGAACCGTTTACCCGTTACGCTTGTCCGCAGAAGGACAGACAGACAGACAGACAGACATCAATCCCGAAACACTTTTTCGGTTTCTAGGCATCGTGAAATTGATTAGATGATTTCCCCTTACTGCATTCTGCTTGGCCCTTTAGCAGTGAAAGGTTTGACCACACTAGTTCAGCTAATTCCTCGGACTGTTTAAGTCTTGAGCGTACGATAACTGAGGAATTGCAAGGGATATACTCTGAAGACTACTTAGCGCATAAAACATGGGAATTGACTAGAGCGTAGGAACCCCAGAGTGTTATTAAATCCTTCGCACTAGGGTAATTGATTTGAACTTGCCCTCAGAGATACCTGGTACATATAATGTATTCATACATTGATACACGTCACTTGAGAATTCTGATTTCCTGCCGTGTTGAGGCTGCTCTATACACTTGTCACCGATAGGAAAGTAGTAGATCTACAAGTTAATGGAAACTATGGTTATGTGGTCCATTATAATAGGCCTACTTATAGATATCTATATATGCTCTTAATTTATAAATCTGTATATATGTCGTTCAATATTTTAATTAATTTCCTTACCATGACACCCTACAAAAATGATCCAAAAGAGAAAGACCAGAACTCAGTGAACCCAGACAATGAAAGAACCCAGCATAGTCCAGTTCAGTGCTAACTGGTCCTTTCAATTTTATTAATTAATCTTTACTGGAATATAACGTGCAGTCTACAACTCTACACAAACCAAACTAACTAGCCAAACTAAAACAAACTAATCTAAACTGAAATGAAATAAATTAAATTCTATGAAGCGGCATCCAAAGAAGGGAAAAGACCTACCACCCGACCATTGCGCTAAATACCTCAGTCTTTGTACTATTGGTGGATGGCGTAACTGGAGGAAGTATATTTTTAAAATAATTTTCAATACATCTTAGCACCTGAGTAAAGATAAAACTGGAGGTAAAATGGCACGACGACGACTTCTTAATTAGCCTATTAGGCCTATATATATATAATTTAAAGAAAATTATTTATACTGCAAGATTTGATATCCTAATAGCTAATTTCTGTAATCTTTTATTATAGGATTCTTCAAGAGGTCATATCTGGTACCCTATGATCCCCAGGTGGGGCGAAGGGGCCTCCAATGGAGGTTTCATTACCTATACTAATTTTGATATGCTTATTTTCCGAGAGAGGGTAGAGGGACAGGTGGTAAGCCCATCGCCTCGCAACCCCCCTCTGGAAACTAAGTATTTCTTGGACGTGAAAGGGCCGAGAAATTTTGTCCAGAGGCTCTAATTTAGGCTTGGAGTTCTTTTACGTGCCGTAAATCTACGACACGGGACCCCCAGCTTAAAGTCCCTCCCGGAGGACTCCGTGCCCAGGATTTTTACGTCCTGAAAAATCCATCGACCGCGGCCGGGTTTGATCCCGCGCTCAAGAGGTCATACTTCTGGTTATAAAAACGAAAAATCTAGATCTATTATAAAGATAAAATTAAATGCTCCATTTATCTTGTGATTATTTTCTTAACGTACAAACTAAAATCGGTAAGCCTACAAGGTCATTGTAACAGTTTCAGAAACCAGAAACTTTGGTGTTGGGAAGATAACGATAGGCCTATTAGGACTCTTGTAGCCAAGGAGCTTAGATGGGAAGCTATCCTGGCTTCAAGCGTCTGCTAGCAGGTCACACCATGCACGTGTTTCAGTGGGTCGTTTGTGTGGAGAACGGCAATCGAACCCGGGATGAGATGAAGAAGACCGCGGTGCGATCACAGATAGCGATCAAGGAAGATAGATTCCATTTCCAGGGAATAGAAAAGAGAACAAGAACAACGGCAGGGGTGGACAACTTCGTGCTAGTTGCTATGGTAATGTCTGAGTCGTCTCGTTTGCTTTTGTGATTCTGTGCGAAGTTAAAACAGGGAAGGAATATTTAGTAAATATTAGAAGACTTGCCTCTTCTTCACACTAGTGGAAGCTAAAACTTTATGAATTCTGTTTAAGATATGCCTGAAAGATATATATAACACAATTTTAAGTGAAAAGTTGGATATATATATTATATTATATTATATTATATTATATATATATTATGATCACATTTATTATATATTATATATTACATATATTATATAATATATATATAACTCTAAACTCCGTGGCATGGAAGGACCGACCACAGGCAGTTGGCAGGATTGAGGAGCATGTGGTCAGCATGCCGACACCCACCCCGACGTTAATGGTGGTTTTCGTGACCGGAGCCGCTACTTCTCTATCAAGGAGCTCCTCAATTTGAATCACGAGGCCGAGTGTACCCCTTCCAGACCTTCCTACCTCAGCAAAACCCGAGGCGGTACCGGGGATCGAACCCGGGCCGACGGATCTGTAGTCAGTGACGCTAACCACAAGACCACGCCGGCGGTCATAAATGTAGCCCATATAAATTTTAAATAATAAGTTGGATATCTTTATTACAATTCATATGTATATTTCACTTCAATTCAGCTGTTCAACCAGACATAATTTCCATACACTCACATTCATTTAATAAATTAGGCTAATTATTTTGGAGAATAATAAATCATCAAAGGTAGTATAACAAGAGGTTTAAATTTATCTTGAGAGAATTTAGGCGTGAGTTATATTTATTTTGCCTATTTAACAAATACCGTACTTCACAATGAAGCATGTAATGAATACTTAAAACTACAAAAAAAGAATAAAACACATCGTTATTTATGTCATTGTAAGCGATATAGCCAATGGCGAGACAATCGATATGTTGTAGTGATGGTCGCGCTGTGTGTAAGTTATAGCCAACAATTTTTATTATGGAAATCAACTGTTTTATTTTGTAGTTTAAGCACTTTGATACTAGTAACAATTATTCTACTGTTAATAAATTTATATTTATTATTGTACGAGACTTAATGCTTTACCACACATAAAATTGTAGGCCTTCTTTATTTTTATCCTCTTGCTCATGACTTACTTATTAAATGACAATAGACAATTCCTAAGCAAGCTAAAGGAATACAGAATTAATATATTTACGGAACCCAGTGGTTCATTGCCGCGCTTACATGAGCCCGACATTCAACCCTATTCTGTGCTAACTCCATCCACCCATTCCTAGCAAATCCTATTTCAAGTCCTACTTCTCTTAAATATCCAATCGCTGTGTTCAATTATTAATAATTTTTTGTCACAGATGCTACCGGTGAACGTGTTCCTTCTTTCAGTCTTTATAAATTTACATAATAACAAATACACTAGGCGCGATAAAATGAAAGTGGAAAAAATAGAACGATAACATGTTGACGATAGACACTTGTGATTGGTCACTGATTCATGAGTTAAATAGTCATCGTGAATTTTAAAAAGTTGAAGGATTTTATATCAGAGTCCTGTATAGGTCTATAGGCCTATTAGTTTAGATTTAGTTCGACCTACAGCTCGCAAAGCAGGCCTTCATAAAATGTTGCCTGTTTGCGAAACTTAACAGTAAGATAGGTTGTTATAATCAGGAGTTTATAGCCTAGTTGTTTTTAATTATTTAGAGTGTAATGTATATTCTCATTTACGTTATAGAAATTATAGCAACTTAGAAAAGGAATAGTCCATCGCCGTAACTTAGGGGATGCGTTTGCTCCTCTCAGGCAGCGGGCCTGGGTTCGAATCCTGGTTTGGACGAGTTACCTAGATGGGGTTTTCCGGGGTTTTCCGGAGTTTTCCTCCCCTGTATGACGAATGTCGACTAACGTTAGGCTCTTGTAGTCTCCGGGTATCATCTGGCCGTCATTATCAATTTCATTCCATCCTCGCCTTGTTCAGAGTGGAAGTGTGTGAATAGGGTGTCTCGGAAGTGGTCCCGGCATTGGGCTGATCACTCATCCGGAGAGGCCCTCCATGTCCTTGTCTGGTCAAAAAGTATGTATGTGATCCATAGATAATTCTTCACCCGACAGGTAGCAGCCCTGTAAGGCCCGAGCGGCGTGGGTCACTTAAAAGTTCCTAAAATCGAGACGTAAAACTAAGGTAAAGAAAGGAAAAAAGGAAGGAAGAAAATTAGTTATTGAATCAAAACCTATTTTTTCACTCATAGGCCTAATAACAATTTGAAAAACCAAAACGTTGCCTTCGCTGTATGTTTTAGGCTAATTAGTTTGTTTGCCTCATTTATAACCACATTATAAATAAATAAATAAATAAGCCTCATTAATCCCATAGGGACAAAGGCCTCCCGCCAGTAGCAGGGTTAGCTCGGAGCGTTATTCGATAGGTGAACTAGGTCTAACGAGTTAACCAAAAACCTGCCTCTCTTCTTTTATTGTTATCATTGTTCACGATGTTCTTCTAATAACAATTCTAGACAGTTATAGTAATTAGGCCTTCTGCAAAAAATATTGCGACAGTTAGACCTAACCAAAACATGAAAACAGGATAAAAAATAAATTCGTTCAGCATCTTGCCTATATAGCTGCACGTAATTTTATTCAATTTTCTCTGTGGTCTTCGTGCTGTAACATAGGCCTACAAGGCTCTGGTGCGTTATAGACTTACTGATTTGGAACGTCCATTTAACAAAAGAACCACGATGAAAATAATATAATAGTACACAAGTGATTTCGATAACAAAGTGATACTACAATCCTACATGGTAAATTAAGGAGTGTATATTGATTGGAAGCAGTCAGCGCTGAATAAATCCCCTGAGCTCGTTTTCAACTGTAGGAAACCACATTTTACTTGCTTAAAACAAACCATTCTACTTTATCACACAGGCACAATTTGGAATCGAAACGACAAACCAGTTACATTTTGTCGGCCCGTCCCAAATAACAAACACTAGCATCAACTGAGGACAGTTCTCACCCATGTATGAGCAAAAGCAGCACTTAAAATTATTCCATTGGGACTGATGAATATTTTGTGACACCTGTAAGCTCATGTAGCTGATTCAGGATTGTTAAATTAACTTAATGATAGGATGATTTTGCTTACTTCACTAGTATTCAATAAATGTAGATGAGTGAACAGAAAGGGCTCATGCAGGGCCCTAACATCATTACCCTTGCAGCAAAAGAGTTAAATTTATTGAACAAACAATAGGGACGCTGGGATAATTAAGGCTTAACTGTACATTTAAACAAATGCATTGGGTACAGTCCACAACAAAACGCAAAGTAAATTGGATATTGAACCGGGGGCCGTTGTTTGCGAACAGACAAAAGGAGCGAACAAAAGCTGGCTGCACCCAGCCATTCATTAGAATCTGGTGACAAGTAGGCATTGAACATACCGCACATGTGACGGAGGCCCACATGCGGGCAAAAAAGTCGATATCACTGACCTAACTTGCAAGTCACACTCTTTATTTTAATCTACCGGCCCACCCCTTTTCCTTTTGCCTGCCTTACTTTACATAAGCTATCTCATTCTATTCAATTATGGGAGGTGAATATTTTAACGGGCTTTTTATTTTCCTAAACACTATTACAAAACTCCGCCTATCGGTATTATATGAGATTTGAAATGAATATGCAGAATTTTATGCCTAACCGCTTGTTTGATAGGCCTGTATTCATGCATTGGTGAGACAAAATTTTACTCTACTGCTTTGTATAAATTCTCTTTGGAAATATGCTAAGTGTCATTTTTTAAAATAAAATTAGTGGGTATTTAAGGTTAACTCTGCACAGCTGTAACATAGGCTAACAACGTATTTTTATTTCTTCGTCAATACATTCGTATTAGGCTATTTATGTACATCTAGAGATAAGGTCTACAGTTCTCTTGTGAGAGTTGCAATATGTCATTAATTTTTTTTAAATTGCATTCAGTCACCTGGAAAAGAACAGTCTTAAGCCATGATTATGTATTTGACTAAGAAAGCACACACGGCAGATCTGGGGAGGAAAGAGCACATAGCAGCTTTCATTAATCCCAAATTTATCTGGTAATGGCCTACCTTATTTTCTCTGCAACATTAAAATACTGTATTTATAGAAGATGGCAAGAGGCTTATCAATTAAAATATGACAAAGTATATAAATTCTATAAATTTTTTATATATTTTTTTTCATTAACGGCTTACTGTTCATAAATTTGGTACTTAACACCTTTCAATCCAATCTACGCTTAGAAACTATAATAATGATGTTAAGAATAGTCCAGCCAGGTTAATCTTACAGTTCCTGGTGATTGATATAGTATTCTTTAGCCCCAAATCTGTAAACAATAGATGCGTGAAGTCATCCTTTAGCGCCTTTAGCACCTACTTCTAATAAGCAAACTCATTTTTGTTGGACCTCAGTGTCACCATAAGGACGAATGACTCGCTGGGATGAGATGGAACCCGCAACCTGCAGGACTGTAGTACAGTCTTATCTTATCGGCTCAGGGGCTGAGCCCTTACGGGTTCGCACACGTAGGCCTCATAGGTGGGCCCATTGTACACCCCTAGGAAACGAATGATGTGCATGCCCTAAGGCCCCCCAGTCAACAGATTCTACCACGAGCCCCCAAGGAGTTTCCCTACATCCAACAAGGACCAGGTACCAGTCCACGTGCACCGTATCCCCGGGTCTCTCTTACAAGAGCCCCAGGATCGCGGCACACATACCATGGTTCCCTCTGAGAGCCCCGGAGGCACGGTACACCACTAGCAACTCTCGGACCACTAGCAACGGTGGAGGACGTGGGAGGCCCGTAGCAGAGTCTGCAGCAGGAGCTGGCCCGAAAACCGGCAAAGGGGAACGGGATGATAATGAGGGGGGAAAGGGGAAGTTGAAGTGGATGTTGGTGGAATGAATGAAGGGGGAAACGGGAGGATCCCCGAGAAAAAAAACCTCAAAGGTCACGGCTTCGTCCACCACGAATGACACGCCCGCTGGCCTGGAGATTTGAACCCGGGACCGCTTGCATGCCAAGCCCACGCGCCACCGTGATGGCATTATAGTACAGTGCCTTAATCAACTGCACCACTGCACCACCCCACCATCTCTTCACAGTGTGTTTGTGTGCGTTGGTAAAAATGTAATTAATGTCCTTTCACTACAATTAACTGCTATATTAAACTAATTTTGTTCCACTGCAGAGTGAACAATAATTATGATTTCCAAAAACTTGAATGTCAAAAATGAATCCTACGTTTTTGCAATGCAAATAAACGTGTAAACATGTTTGATTCAATGGGAGAAAATTGTCATTTTTTAATCCTCTTGAACTCCAGATTTTAGCAAAATAAGTTCCATCAGTAATAAGTTGGCAATCATTTATTTCATGCAGTCCATAGGTCGTTTTCGTTTCTTTCAATGCAGTAGTTCTCTACTTCACAATATCTCCCATTTGGCTTACCACAACATTTCTACCATCGAAGAATTCAGGAGACATTGGATATGAGGGCTGCAATCATTAGTTAAAATATTCATTAAGGAGATGACATTAAATCTCACTGCACAAAAAAACATTTTTGTCTGGGTTTTCCTTTAGGTATGCACCATGATCAGTGTTACCGAAGTCAAAAAAATAAGTTACATTGTTTGCCATAGAGCACATAGTCCAAGGTTCTTAAATACTAAAGGTTAGTCCACTTGCCACCCTGAGCGGTCATTGGCTGCGGGATGTGACGTGGCTAGGATGTCAGGCAGCCCCTTTCTCATAAGAAATGAATGGAGAACAGATGGTTTTTAACCTTTATTATTTAATTACAGGCAGCAACTATCAAGTGTTCTAACATGCCAACCCACAGTATAAGAACTGATCTATTAGGCTGTGTGGTAGAAATTGTAAAAATCGATCGGGTTTGGTTTAAAAATCGTAGTTATTGAAGCTGTTTTTACAGGCTAAGATCACATCTGCATGTGATGTTAAGATAATATGAATGTATTGGAGTTTCATGAGACTGTAACACAGGACTATTTCTAATGTTCTTATTCGAAATAGGCAGGAAATAAGAACCACATTTTTAAATTAATTTTAATACTTCATATTAAAATACGTCCACCGCTGTGGCTCAGGAGATGCGTTCAATCCTCTCACGCAGCGGGCCCGGGTTCGATTCCTGGTCGGGACAAGTTACCTAGGCGAGGTTTTTTCCGGGGTTTTCCTTCACCTTTGAGACAAATGTCAGGTAACTTTAGGCCCTTGTGGTCCCCGGATATCGTCTGGCCGTCATTATCATCTTCATCCCCATCCTCGCCTTGTTCTGCGTGAGTGTGTGTGTGAATGGTGTGTACCGTCCTATGTGTTCGTGTTGTCTCGGAGGTGGCCCCGCGTTGGGCTGATCACTCATCGGGGGAGGCCATCCATGTCCTTGTCTGGTCAAAAAAGTATGTATGTGATTCAAAGATAATCCCTCTCCCGACAGGTCGCGGCCCTGTAAGGCCCGGGCGGCTTGGGTCGCTTAAATCCTAAAAGGGAGAAGTAAAACTACGACAGAGGGAAGAGAGGGAGGGAGGGATTAAAATACGGTAGGCATAAGTTATAACTATTTATAAACTACTTGCAGGAAAAAAATCTATACAGTACTAATTACAATTAGGCCTATATTAGTTACTAAATTGCCATAAGGTAATGTATCTAGTATGTACTCTTTCACTGAACAAGGGAAGTATTTTTATACCACACACCAACTCGTTTAATTTGAAGGTATTTAATGACAGCCATGTAATCTTCGCCGGTGAGCCGGAATTTTCTCCCTCAGTAGAGGGAGCCTGTAAATCTATAGAGACAAAGGTCTGTTTCATTTATGCCATCGACCTGGAACGGGATAGAACCCACGACCATGGGCACATAATTCTCCTCCTAGGCTTACTATGTAGCAATCATTATGATTGTTATATCACTAGGTATCACAGTAATTTATATTGATATATAGGTTATAACAAAACATTTGTTGATGTATGACAAGATTTAACGTGACTTTATTCATAGACTACTAAAGACTTGTCATGTCTAAAAATATTTACCCATCCAAACTACACAACTGAAATTTTTAGCAAGATATTACATGACAACCATTATAAAGTTTGCATTAAATTATATTAATTACATTTAAATACATATTACTGATACATGCACACTACTTCCAATAATATATTATATAAATAAATACAGTAAGTTATTAATTACATTAGTTGTGACATTATCTAGAATAAAGGCTTTTAATCACTAAAACAAATACATTACTAAGTAGCAACAAATTACTTCCTGTAAATCATGGAATCTATATTGAAGCCTTCAATATTAATTAGGCCTATATTATTTGTTGAATTGTGAATGGAGGTCAGTAGAATATATAAATTTCTACTTTCTGCAGTAGACCTATTAGAATTAGTCTATAAAACAATGAGTTAATGCAAACTTATTTCTATTCAATCTTATTTACAATAATTCCTCATATGAACTAAAAGTTATAGGCTATACATTATTCTCGTGTCTCAGCAAAAGAAAATAACTGTATGGCTCTCCCTCTGACCCTGTCAACCTTGTGAGGTCACAAGACAAAACCGCGGGGTTTGGAGAAAGTTTGAAAACATATTTTATATTTACTGCAAGTAGTTTATAAATAATTATAACTCTCAGTTTTTTAAACCGTGCATAGAATGACTAAGAAATTATGAACACGCTCTACATTAAAGTCAATTGATATTAATTATTTACAGTATTATGATATTAATAACGGTAGTGTAGTTAGTGAAGAATTAAGAAAAAAAATAACATTTCCTCCCTATTTCGAATAACAACGATAGAATAGTCTTGTCTCTTTAAAGTATAATACATTAAGTTAGCTGGACATCATCTGCAGACTCAATCTAAACCTCTAAAAACAGCTTCAAAAGATACAATTTTTAAACCAAACCATAAAGACTTTTACTATTTCTCCCACATGGCCTAATAGAACAGTTATTATACTCCAGGTTGACATCTTACAACACGAGATACTTGCTGCCTATAATTAAATATTAATTTTTTTAAATCAGCTGTTTTCCATTCACTCTTACGGGTGAGGGTTGATCTGTCAACCTAATGGCGTCACAAGCCAAAACCGCGCGGTTGGAGAAAGTTTGAATACATGGCCAAGTGGCACCCCCGTGCACATAGTCTACCTTTCGTTCTATTAAAATTTTAAATTGTCCCATACCGGCTTGGACGTTTCACCGGTGTCTGTATCTTGAAGGAGTACGCTATCCCATACTCTACCAAAATATGTGAACATAGACCTAGGAACGTTGGTTCTAAGGAAAAGGAGTACTGCCCTTGCAATTCTTCTGCATTGCCTCATTTCCGCATTATCTTTCCCGTTTTCATCTACTGATATTTCCTTAAGCTGTACAACACTCTTATTATATCATCCTATAATACTAAAAAAAAAAAGTATAAAACAACATTCTGCCTTGGAAGATTTATAAGACTGGAGAAGGAAGATGAAAACTATAAACTCGTTCGTTTTGCGTGTTGCATACAGCGCTTCTTCAGGGGAACACAGTTTGACTCAGATTTCTCAAGATCACAAATCGCAAGGTTATTTAACTGTATAGCCTTGGGCAAAGTCTTGGAAATTTTTTAGGTGTATTTATTACATTAATTATTGTTTAAAGTACAAGTTTTAAACATTCGCACGGGTCCGCATGGACTGTACGTACTTTCACAATATGCAACAAAAATAAAAAGACACACTAAGCGTATCTCTTACAATGCAGAACATACCCTATATTACTGATACTCATACCCCTACTTCAACCGATTATGTCTATCACTCGTCCCCGTCGCGCACCCCAATTTGCTGCTTTTCCGAACCTGAGTTGTCTCCTTCATTACAATTTTTTCAACCCTTTCCTCGTCTTCAGTAACGCTAAACATGCCCATGCCTATTGCTCCCCATTCGACGCCGTAAAGTTTATGCCAGTTGACCCATCTGACCATCGTCAGTGCTGTAATCAGAGGTTCAATTCTTTATCAATCCGTGGCTAAGCTGTGAGCAGCTACCAAAAAGCTGACGCACTTCGTTGTTCAGTTAAGGGTGTTACTAGTATTAAAGAGTTGAATATAAACAACCTTACGTGCATTCTACCTACGAGTACTAATCTGGGTTATATCTTACTTGCACACTCACGCACACATTACCCGTTTTCATAAACATAGGTACCAAAAAATATTTATACATTATAAAATAACGACTCACAATTCCAAAATCACTTTGGAATGATAATTCTTTCACACTGGCCGTCTGTAGGATAAGTTGGAAAGGTGAGTCAGACTGAAAAATTCAAGCTGAAGATCCTGGTTCAAATCCCGGCTATGACATGAATTTTTCAGTCTGACTCAACCTTTCCCTTTCTAAAATCACTTGTTTATTGCTCTGCAGATTTATTTAAAAAAAAAAAAAAAAAAAAAAAAAAAATTTGGATTCCAGGCTTGTGGAAATTTAAAAGATGCATTTCAGCACTAGTTGTGCCATCTTATGTTCTGTTTCATAACAATTTAATAACTTTAATAGTATGTTTTGCTTGTATTGGTATGATTGGACCTGTATTGTTATTTTATGTTCTATTTTTGCAATTATGCAAGCTTATTATTAGTACATGCTACTTAGCTTAAAAATGTATGGCGATGTTTGCCCTCCGGCCATCACTCCTATAATGATTTTATAACTATTTTATGTGTACAAGTTATGTTCTGTTTTTTGGTTATGAATGCGCCTAATATGTGTGTGATTGTGAACGTAAGATAGAACCCAGATCATAAGATTTAGGATGCGCGGATGTTTTTTTACACATCTCATTAATATAAACTTCCCAAATGGTTTAGAAGTTTTGCAAGGACATACATAATTAGCATAGTAGTGCGGTAGCTTGTAAGAATATTCGTCAGTAGAATATTTAATTTCACCCATTACTACTGTGGTAGATAAGATAAGAGAAATCCAATTATAGGCATTCTTAAAAAAATTAGCTTAGGCCTAATTTTGCCTCTTGTAGTGGTAGAGGTTCATGTTACAAAACTTTTGTGAATACACCTATTCTTCAACTGAGTGAAATGAATGCTACTTGTTTAAATTTTAGGATTTTCTACGTAGTATGCACCTGTTTATGGCTGTAGTATAGTTACAGTCTGAGAGAGCTTTTTCTCGGTTCTCACATATGTGCAAGTTTTTGAGGGAATAGTTTTACTCCACTTTTACACTTTATCTCGCCCTATAAAGCACTTCACTGTTATTTCATTTCAGTGAAGTTTCATGTCATCTTCTTGCTTAGTGTCTGTGCACTACTTCTTCTTTAATTATGTAACAACTTCCTCATCGTTCACATCAATTTCATTGTCACCTTCACATAATTGCTCTAGTATTTTTTTCATAATATTGCTACCTTTAATACGATAAAGGAGTAGCCTCTTTCCAACCCTAAATATGTAATTATTAATAAATTTTATGAAAAACTTCATTTTGCGACATTCTGATGAATACTGGCATAATAATAAAAATAATAATAATAATAACAATAATAATAACAATAACGTATTGAGTTAAGTAATTTATATGTAGGCCTAACGGTAAAGATTGCATGGTATCTCTAAGACTCCATTTACACTTTCAAAATAACTTAAGACCATCATAGTTGCATTACTTTGCCGTTTACCACTGGAGGGTTACAGTTAGCAATTTAAAAAAAAATTGTGATTTTGAAAGTCAGTTACACGAGATTTTATGATTTTTATTATATTAAAGCTTCAATATTTTGTAGTTTTTAAATGTTTTAAATTATGTAAGAATCTTCTAGTAGCTACCTTATTCTTGGCATAAATTTGATTTTCAGCCCATTAGTAAGCCTACTGTTAATTCATATTAAATCTCGACATTTTTATATGACTAGTTTTTGTGTGCTTCAGTATTTTGAGCAGTTCTTTTAACACAACGTATAGTGAAAATTTTATAAATTATGCCTACAGGTCACCAATAACAGTCAACGCCTGCAATAGCTGTCAGATATCAGACACATTTTCACAACTAAAGTAAACTTTCACACAATATATAAAATCCGTAATACCAAGTCGTTTTGTGATCGGTTACGCAAGCTATTGTTGAGGTTCTATTTACAATTTCCTGCTGAAATTCCTGAGTATAGCTTTTGAAAAGATACTCGTAAATTGATGGCGCACTCAAAAGAAGAAGACAAATCACGTTGCCCAGAGAATCATTATGACCCCATCGAGGTTTCTGGTCAGACGTCAAGTTGTGCCAGATAATATAGATGTCGTCGCAGCGGTGCCCCCAAATTGAAGACAGAATTCCTGTGAACTAGACCGCAAATGTAGAGAAGAGGTCCAGGATAAATTACGCGACAGTTGACATTTCTATTGTGCACCAGGTATATAGTTCTGTGTGTGGAGGCGGAAGGTGCTTTGACACTGTTTGCTGCAGTGGCCGATGAAGGTGAAGTAATACGTTATCCTGACACGTAAATAGCATCTTTGTGTTTCGCTAACCACACTCCAATGCAACAACTGCCTGCGTCCAAACTGTCTCAGTTATTTTACTGACATTATCTTCTGTTTTCCCGATCACTTATCTTCTCTGTTAAGCTACCTTCATCCATCTGTCGGCGTGTCCAAAATAATGTGATACTGCAGTTATCTAAAAAATCTTTCCAGAAATCGTTGATGTTGTCTTGAGCTCTGGACATTCGGATATACGTAAGCCGTCTTGAATAGGCTGTAACGTGCTTAGTCTGCTTGCTGTTTATACCGGCATCAAAAAAGCTAAAAAAAACATGAGATAGGCTAACGATACGTACGAAATGCTAATGAATAACTTTAAAATGTTGTTTATGTCATAGCTCTGCAGATTATGTAGGCTGTAGGCTATTGTAGAGTTGGATTACTCCCACAAAGTCTCTGGCCTTGAAGACTAACCCAGCCAGCGAGCTTCTCGTTACGTCTCGTTACCAAGATGCGCGAATTCGCTGCGCGTAAGATCAGTAAGCTACCGCTGGGCAGAGAGTAAAGATCATGCTGCAATGTTGGCAGTGGTAGAAAAGACTGTAATAGTTGAGTGGAGGGATAATGCCGCAGACACAGAGACAGACAACACGTGGAGTGGGATAGCCAATCAGGGTGCAGCTACCTCCCCTACGCACGAACTCGCAGGAACATGAACGGTGAGACTCGCTCCTAAGGTAGGCCTATATACGTAAAAACCCAGAGATTTTGTGGAGGTAATCCTACTCTACGAGGCACGTCCACAAAGTAAGTTTCCCTAGGGCCGTATACAGAAACAAAACAAAATTTCATGGAAATATTTATTGCAAGAGCAATAGCAAGTGTTCAGCTATTTTTAACATATTCGCTAAAGGTGTTGAGATATTTGCCATATCGTGTTACCAATTTTTTAACACTTGTGTCGTAGAAGTCTGCCGGTTAGGATTTGAACCATTGTGTGAAAACCTCCGTTTCTCTATCAATCTCTACCATGAAAAGAAGAGTTGCATTTAGGCTATAAAGACTGTTTTATGAACACAGTGGAAAAAATAAATAAAACAAATTTGATGCAAAGTATAGTGCATTTGATTTAAGTTAATAAATACCATGTTATTAAATGTACGGTACTCACCTCAGCAATCATTGTTTGCCATAATGAGTTGCCTAGATATTGATTCTGAAACATATATATGTTTAATTCATAGAAGAAATCAATTTCTTGACTGATAAATATAGGCCTAAAACAATTAAGAACGAAATGTATTTCGTGTTATGGTGAATAGGCTGATTTAAAAGGAAAAAAAAAAATCACATTAAAATTGGTTTCACCAATGCATTTCAAAAGTTTCTGCATTTTGTTTGTAAGGTATAGCCTGCTGAATTATTTAAGCGATTTCTCTTTTGGCGCCTTCCTTAATTAAAAGATATCTTGTTTATATTATAGACTATCCACCGCTCGTCACAAACAATGTGTTCCTTGCACTTGCACCTTCTCAATAAAAAGGGAGGTATGATAGTCTGAGTTTTCAGGGATGGTGCATAATTATTTAAGTTTGCTGATGTCAGATATATTATTTATTATAAGTTATCGGTTCAAACTAAAACAGTATGAGTGAAATAGTTTCCAGAAGTTTTAATTCAGTACCGGTACTAGTAAAATTTCTATAGGCGTATGCTGTATATATATGCTCATCTGAATTGGCAGTACTAAACCATAAAGCTGATTTTTTCTGGATAATAATTCCAGAGCAAACGGAATTCAACCCAGCAAAACTAAACTTTGATTTCATCAGTCTGGCTTCAATTTACTCTTTTATCTTAACATAATTTTCATTATTAAAAATTAAGATTTTGTTTAGATTATTTCATACTTTCCTATATAATTCCATTGCTCTACAAACTGGAAGTTTTCGGGTACGATCCCCGATGAGATCACTGGCAATTTTTCATTTGGCTTGATACTTCTACTGCACTATGGCCCTGGGGCCAGTAGAGACTTCTTCAGAACTAGGAGCAATACTATGGGTTAAAACCGGTCAGCACGTATGACTGACCACCTTCACATGCTGATTCTACAAAAATATTGGAGTTGGAACCTCCAGGAACCCTCAGGGCCTCCGTGGTCTGTATAAAAGGGCGTACCTTATTGCTGAAGTGATATATTGTGCCGTAAATGATTCTCCTGGCCTGCTCATTGACCCATACTGATACGTCAGTGAGATATAGTGAGTGCATGCATATTCATGAACAGACTGTATGTGACGCTGCCTGGAGAGTGACCATCCTATACGTGACTGTGCAGCTGGGAAGGACGCAATTGCAAAGTGTTTTGGGCGGGCTCTATCACTGCTGTCGCTGAAGCTGTCAATACATATTCATAAACAAGTGCGATTGAAGCGTCCAGATTTTTGTTTTTTATACTCGCCACGCGGCCAGCTCAAAGGCAAAACGACAAAATAAATAATTTGTAGGCGAGAATTCATTACGATTCTGTAAAGGTGAAAGAAATGCCAGTCATTTTACTGAAGGCATTATTTATACCTTGTATTTCCAGGTTATATAGACTACTAATCTGGTTATTTCTGTCATGACCGTTTCAAAATTTGAATGTAAAAAGTCTTGCTGAAGATTACAGTTAATCCTCTTTTCCAAAGAATGATAGGCCTAGATAATAACCTGCAATTGAAAGAGCGGAAAGTCTAGGCCTATATTTATTCATAAAAAATGTTGTCTGCTATCTTTCAATCATCTAATTGTCGGAAATAAAAATCGAGTAGAGTAGCTGTAAGTAGCTTGAAAATAATAGGTTTACAAATTAATAGCCCTTAGGTCATCTGTATTTAAAATGTATTCCTGTTAATACAATACAACCTTATAAATAGGCTAAACATTCTCTTTCCTTTCCCATTAGAGCTGTAAGAATGCAAGCCAAAAAAATGTTATTTATCCCTACATAGACCAGTTTATGAGAAAATGTGATCAATTTGAGAGGATTAGTTTAAGTTTACATTTGTGCCTCACGTGCAATTCGGATATACCTAGATATTCTCTTTTACAAAATAGATTTAAATCAGATTGTGGATTATTTATAAATCCATTGTTAGATTACATAGGCCTACTGTTGTTCAAACAATTTAATTCCATTGTACTTGATTTTTATTTATTTATTTACTTATTTATTTCAAGAAGTATGTTCACAGAAACTTTCCCTTTCTCCACAGCTCTTATTCCACCTTTTTTGGGTCTTATTATTTTAATTACACATTAATGTTAGTTTTCAAGTTGAAGGTTTAATTTTCATGTTGAGTGTGTTTCTTGTTTTCCTGTTTTTTAATATTTTTTAAATTTTTATAGTTCTAGTATTACTTTAAATATTTTTACTATCACTTTAAAAATCCAATATTAGTATTGTAAAACTGGTGTACTATTTAAGAGAATTTCGTAATTAGACATTGAGCCTGTTATATTGTCATCATAATAAATAAATAAGGAACGGTCTTATATCGTAAATAACTATAACAAACAACCTAATGAAAGCTGCACTTTTGATTGTTATACATTGTAATTGTAGCAATATCTTTATGGGAAAGTCAAAATAATTAAAGTTAGAAATATTATAGGCCCTACTGAAATGCTTGGGCAGAATTGGGAAGATCTCGATCTAAGGGAATTTTCAGCTAGATTTTACCGCATGAATGATAAAAATAATTCGCGCATAGAAACGTCAATTTGATGACATATTACCTTTTCCACATGAGTATCAGGAGCTATTAAAGCTGATGCCGGTGATGTGTCGTTTTTATTGATACGCACGACCTGCCGAGCTGTGAGTGGCGGGTAAGTGTGCAGTATTGACCTCTGGAATACGAGACGGGGACATGACGTCCATTTTCAGACTTATTGACAGCAAAATGACAAATGAAATGCGATTTTTGTTCCGGCAACAGATGTCTTGTTTGTGTTTGTTGTTGAAAGCACTTCACCACCAAACAGAATTGTAAGGATCTGGAATTTGAATTATTATTTGAGACCCTCGATACCGATCAGTTTGTTTGGAGAGCGTTCCAAATGAATAACCAGCACAGATCAGTGGCGTGAATGTATATCACTTGGAAGTTTCTTATGCTTTAAAATATACTTATAATCCAGTAGCCTATACCTAATAATATTCTTTAATTTAATTTAATTTAATTTAATAAACAACCTTGCTCATTCGGGTGTAGTTTCTGAATATTTTATATACAGTAAATTATGCAGCGAGAAGAGGCTGGCCTAAAACTAAATGGCAGTCACCTTTTTTAGCTTATGTAGAAGATGTTTCTCTGTTGGGCGATGACATAAACACAATCGAGAGAAATGCAGAGTCTCTCTTCGATGCCTGCAGGATTGTTGGATTGGAAATTAATACAGAAAAAAACTAAGTGCATGGTCATGAAACGTCAAAATAATGCTCTACAAAATATTAAAATATCCGGTAAATCGTTCGAACATGTGGATGAATTCAAATATCTGGGAGCAATAATTACATGTAGAATTAATATTAACGCCGAATTTAAGTGTACACTCAAATCAGGAAATGCCTGCTTTTATACACTTCAGAAACTATCTTCTCGTTTTCTGTCCAGAAATATAAAAATAAAAATGTATAAGACAATTAGCCTGCCGGTTGTATTATATGGATGTGAGACATGGTCGCTTACTCTTCGGGAATAACATAATCTGAAAGTATTCGAAAAAAGGGCGCTTAGGAAAATATTTGTCCTAAGAGAGATGAAAGTGGGGACTGTAGAAGACTGCATACCGGTGAGTTTCATAACCTGTACTCGTAACCAGATAGAGTAAGGGTAATTAAATCACGGAGGTTTAATTGGGCTGGACATGTTGCGCGCATGAGGGAGGAAAGACATATCTAAAAAATATTGACGGGGAGAACCGAAGGGAAAAGACCACTTGGAAAACCTAGACGCCGGTGGGAGGACAGTATTAGAATAGATTTAAGGGAAGTCGGATTTGCGAGGGATGGTTGGATGGAGTTAGCGCAGTATAGGGTTGAATGGCGGGCTCAGGTAATCGCGGCAATGAACCTTCGGGTTCCATAAAATATATAATATTCCTTCAACTTACTTAGGAATTATCTATTCCCATTGAATAAGTAAGTATGTATGTATGTAACAAGAATTTTTAATTTTTTGTGTTTATAAATTTAAATTATTGTTGTTGTATCTTTCATACGTCATAAATAAATAAACAAATAAAGTTAATGTAAAACGTGTGGAAAAATTTGTGTTTACAAATAAGTTTAATAACATACTAAAGTATAATTTGATATAAGAGAAATCACAACAGTTGTGCTTGAATATTAATTAATAATTAATCAAATTTTATTTTCTCAAAACTAAGAAAGAGTGGCTTGTGCTTATCTCTCTCCAAGCCCTTCAAATTACTGTATATGGTATGTCAGTAAAACTGATACTTCTTCATAAACATTTTTTCCTCTACACCCAGAGTTCTTGAACAGTCTGTAAACCGAACCTCAATTTCAAAAGATCACTAGAAAGAATAAAGGGGCTGTCAAATCATCTTGGATAAAGAGGTCTCGTTAGGCACTGCTCGTTGTGGCGTTGTTTTATTATTTTTGTCATTATTATTGTTATTATTATTGGCATAATTACTATTAGCATCATCGGTTCCTTTACCTGACTGAAATATTGCCTACTGGTTAGCTTCATAACCATGTTTCTTAAGCCAAAAGAACGACATAGACCTATTTGCTGACCTGAGTATCTTCGTTCTAAATGGATGAAAGATCTTTTTCATGGAAGTGAATTACAAAAAAGATGAATATTTTACCACTCTTAACTTTTATTGTGGGTCAAACAAGCATTTTATATTATGTAATTATGATATGCTTAAATAGAATACCATGAAGGCCGTTTATGAAATAATCTAATCTCTTAAAAATCCGAATTATTGCACTAATAGCAATCACTTCATACATGATAAGAATCGACAATACAATATTCACTAATCAACTTAGGCCTAATCTATTTTAGTGAGTAAAATGCCTGAGCTAGCAATACTTTTCCCTTTCTTTCCATGATACGCGTAATTTAAGCAGTTTATTTTTTCTAATTAATAGTACATATTATTATGGGTTAATTTGTACAAAACTTAACTTTTGTAGGCAATCCACAGGTCTCTTAGGTACACTATGCTTCTAATATGGAATAATATTTTTAATTAATTCTTAAAATCACAGAAGGTTCCGAGAGCATAGAAAATATTTATTATGATCTAATACGTTGTTTTAATTATTTCAGTTTATTATAGTTGTCATAATTTAGATAGGGTATTATTAAGATGAGCTGACTTTTTTATTTCAAAAGTACTGCCGACTGGTATTTCAACTGATAGTTTCACAAATCAAGCTATCAACCTAGGAACATAAATTAAATTACTGCTAATGGTAGTTAAAACAAATGTTACGTTTTGACATTGCACCCAGCTAATGATGCTTTTAGACCACGACTTGAGCAGTCTGTATGCACTCTGTGTTACACCACCACCACTCTCATCATCGTCATAGTCAGCGTTGTCATCATCATCGCCCTCATCATTTTCTAAATTAATCCATAAAAGCAATCCAATTTTCCAATTTCAGGTCGTAGAATAATAACAGAACGATAGAAATACACTGGTAGGCCTAACAAGCAATATATACATATATATAGCCTATATATATATATATTGCGTTGAAACATAAATAATATTCGAGAATGATTTTTATAATTATTAATGTTGTTTAAGTTATAGAGAAAAGTATAAAGAAAAAATAGTAAGAGAAAAATAAGATTATGAAAATCTGATAGAAAATACGAAGCTTTTTTAAGCAGTGTTTTGATACAAACGAAGAAGAATTATAAACAGTAGTCCTAGTTTTACAAGACGGTAACTTGAATGGTTGAGAAGACCTATTTTGAAAGGCTGAAACGTAAAAATTAATTTACGCGAACGATTTATTTTAAATAAGTACAATAGAGAGATTTTGCACCCTTTGTTTGGTTTATACAATTTGAACATTTTGAGAAGTAAGTCTTAGGGAATATTATGTTTATAAAATCTGATGAATTAACTATTTTATTTGAATTCTTTCTATAGAATTTAAAAGCGTTTGCAAGATAGGAAACAACGCCAAATTATATCGGCAGATTCGAGAATAGATCTTACAAAACCTATACATATTCGTTTTGATTGCAAATAATGAGTGGAAATTACACCCACCAATATGATAACTGCTTATTTCATTATCCTTCAAAGCTGACCATTGACCAGCAGGAGAACAGAACAAATCACATTTTCCCCTTATTTTCTCATTCCAATAAGTTTTTAATTATGCTTGATCCGTATTTGCCTATTCCCTTCTTGTGGCAGGGCATTTGTTTCCCTATCCGCCTTGGTCTTGCAAGTGTTGTCTTCTCACGAAGATTACCCATTTCCAATGACCAGGCACCCTTTCCATTTAGCAGCACAAATACACTCATGTCTGCCTGTTCAATATGTTCCACTCTTTGATCAGTTGCACTCTCTTGGGACCTCACTCAATGCTGTATGTTTCCAGACATCTGGAGGCATTCAAGGGCGTAATTTCCATTGGGATATACAAGTCACACCCACCCTTCTATACAAGTGCTACCCATTCACTGGGTGTATAGTTAACTGGGATTTAATTTATTAGAGTAGGTAATTTTTTATTGTTATGGTATAATGTTACCATAATAATAAAATTAACAATAATACTAATAATATATATATTTCTTAGAGAAAGTTGATAAAATTATATGGTAGACTATTTTGTTGTACTATAATGTATTATACTAAGAGCTAGAACTTTTATTTTAAACATTTTATTGATAAATTCTCAGAAGGGTAGTTATAAGCTACTCAATTCATACACAAACTCATGTTTTAAGTCTTGCCGCGCGAATAATACCTCTTCGAATGCGGCTGAGACAACCGAATACGTACTTCTGGAATACAGCTTTATATGCTATACTGGAATATATTGGACAGAGGAAGTTATGTTTCACATCAGATTTTTATTTTCATTACGCCACTGATATAGCCTATACCTCATATTTCTTCATATCGTTTCCGCTAGTGTGGTTTGTAGAGTCTGGGTTACCTTTCAACTTGCCCTCTATAACCTCAAAACATTATAAAGAATTCCCCAGCACCTCTTTGTGCTGACTGCATTCAGTAGTAGTTGACACTAGACCGGTTTATGCTAATCGAATTCACCACCCTAGGACGAAGAACCGTTCCGACAGGATCACCCTTATTATCACCAAAACATTCGAGGATATGTGTCAACAGTTTGAAAAGTTGAGGATTATCCCTTCAATAGCACCTATTTAAGCAGGATAAACTCATTGATAAGGAATTTTCATATGTTTTATGCCATTTCCGTTCTGGATATATATATATATATATATATATATATATTTAATGCCGGTGTGAATTCTCTAAGGATTTTGAGCTCCTAAGCAAGACAATTACGTTTGCAATGCCTCTCTAGAAAAGTGCTTATTCTATTTTATTATTTGTTGGATTACTTGGATAACGGTTTTCATCATCTTACTAGCTGATACCAGAGTGCTACTATGACAGGATGACCGTATTTTCCTGTTGCTGCCGAAAGTGAACTTAACAGCCTAAATGACTTCAATATTAACTTCTCCCTTTTTCCTATCAGAAGATTACTTCGCAATTTTCTATGAATACAGCCAATTACTATTTTATAGGATGCAATATTCTCTCCACGGATATTGGCAGAAAGGTTTTAGAGTTCGTACAGCAACAACATACAAGTCATTTCTCTTCAGATTTGCATAAAGTTTTGCCCTTCTTCTTTGGTGTATGTTATTTACAGAGGGAGGTGGCCTTCTTGGACTCGCATTCGGGAGGTCCCAGGTTCAAATCACATGGTCGGCCAATTTGATGTGGGTTTTTTCATGTTTTCCCCAGTCGTAAAGGCAAAAGCTGAATTGGATAATTACCTACCATGAATCATCCTCGATATTTCATCCTGTGCCATGTTCATTTAAATTAATATCAGTTGAAATTTACTGACATAAAATCCCTTAACAATGGAGAATAGTTGAGGATCAATAGTTGTATGCCCTACTGCAGTGTTTCTCAACCTGTGGTCCGCGGACCACCAGTGGTCCGCGAAGATGGTGCAGATGGTCCTCAGACATAATTTAAAAATATCATAAAGCAAGTGGGAAGTAAAGAAGTAAAATGTTTTCACATATATCGTTATAAAGACCTATAATTAATACCTCAAATATTAAGAATATAGACCTTCTTTTGAACAATGGGATATAAAATTAGGGGTCCGTAATTTTTTTAGACATTTTAGAGGTCCTCGGGCTCAAAAAGGTTGAGAAACGCTGCCCTACTGTATAGACACAAATCCTGAACTCCCGATATGGCCTCGATGCTAAAATGAGTATAAATACAGCTGAAATAAAAATTATATATATATATATAAGCTTATCAGAAGAAACTATGCAACTTATATATAGTTATAAATCCGAGGATAAGCAATAGGGAAATAGGTTGAAACATTGCGCTACAAACCGGAATGTTGCGGGTTCAATCCCCGAGAAAGGTTATTGTGGTTTTTCATACCTTATCCTGGTGGCGTTAGGTCCCTGGGATTGACTTGACCTCATCAATTTTTAACAGAAATGTATACCAGCACACTAAGCTGAAAACTAGGTTTCGATTTCTCCGCAGATCAAATCTCCGTATAGAAAATAATGTAAAAATTTGTGAAGAATTATTATAGCCTTCTCGTAAAGGTTTGGTATGACTTAAGCCTAATAACAAAATTAGCATTGGTTTCTCTCTACGTTGTAAATGCGCTAGCGTCTGTTGCCAGGTCAGCAGGAGTCGAGAGAAATATTTGTAATGGGCAGCCTATGTTCTTGGGGGCACAGATAGGTCTTAAGGATCAGTGAAACTAGTTGAAGATACATGTTTGAACATGATATCACCTAAAGTAAGGAAGTTATTACCAATTTCATGGGTTTTCTTTTAGATCGTTTTCTGAAGAGTGAACCTCACTGAGCATTCTATCTGCCTGAATGTTAAATCTAGACATTTTTAAAATTGGCATTAGGCCTACAATTTTTTTTAGGGGGGGGGGGCTTTTATTTTCCGGTTAATCGTCTTTTAAACAAATCTTAACCATTGAAGTTCATCCTTTGTAGAATAATACAAAGGACAATGGTGCAAAATTTGAATGAAATCAGACAAATGGTTCTTGAGATATTACCTTTATTATAATGAAGATTGAAACTATCGGATAAACGAGTCTAAAGTTATGACTAGACCTGGGATTTTAAGGCAAATGCCTATTTTGTTCTTTATGAAATAACATGAAAATGTTTAATTATGTGGACGTTTCATGATAAATCACTTACATTTATAAGAGTTTTATAGTGCCCTAAAATGCCTATTTGGACCTTTGGAGCCTATTTTTACTCTTTTAGTGCCTAAAATGCCTATTTTGTACATTTAAATTAAAATTAAAATTCTGTAATTTTTACAATCTTATAATGGACATCCCTCAATGAAAAGCAGAACAGCTGAGGTGGGTTTTTCACAGAAACTTGATTATTCCAAACAATTGTCGCTAAAGGAATGCTGACAGTCGGGGGAAGGGGGAGGATTAAGGGGGAAGGACTACTGTGTCAAGTCACCACTGTTTTAAGTGAATATAGTTCGTGATGCCTAATTTTGCAGTTAATTCTGTTAAGAATAGGTATACCACGTTTATTGCTGTAAAAAAAGACCATGTTACAGTTTAAGTGTATATTGTAATATTTTAAAGTCTATTTTCTATCTATGTACAAATTTTATTGCACATTTTAAGTGCCTATTTTCTCTTTTAAAAGCCTATTTACTTGTTTTAAAAGCCTTGTTTTTAGAGCCTAAAATCCCAGGTCTATTTATGACATACACTTGAACTTAACCCTCCACAAGTTTAGAAAATATGGAATAATGCCACTATTAAGTGAAATTTCTCTCTGAAAATTTAGAATAGCGTAAAGAAAAAACATACTCTTTCACTTGAAACGATAAAAAATATTGTTTTAAAAATATTTTCTAGTGTAGGGAGCTCCTTAAGAAATATAAAATAGTATAAACTTATTTGAAAAATGTGTGATTAGTTAGTATCATCCACCTTCCTAACGATCTATGATTACAATAATAATAATAATAATAATAATAATAATAATAATAATAATAATCGTCTGTTTGAGCATAAAGCCATAAGACTTGTCACTATATCTAAGATTAAATATAAATCATACATTACCCACATTTACTTCATTAATACTGTATGGACACAATTGAATTAAAATCTTTCTGACACGTCTTTTAAAAACTTTCAGGTCATTAATGACTCTAATGCTAACAGGCAGATTATTGTACATCTTCAAACCATACACCATGATGGATTTGTTGAAACTGTTTAAATTATGTTGAGGAATACTAAACTTATTTCTATTTCGAGTATTGTAGGAATGAAAATCACTATTGCAACTAAATTCATTTCTATGAATGTGGACAAATTCTAATAGTTTGAAGACGTACAACCCATAGACTGTAAGTATCCTAAAATGTATGAAATAGTCTCTACATGAGGTACGATTGTCAATACCCGCCATGCATCTGACAATTCGCTTCTGTGCAATAAAAACATCATTCAACATAGTAGATGAACCCCAGTAACAGATACCATATGTTAGCCTTGACTCGGCTTGAGCAAAGTAAAAAGATAAAATCATATTGCTACTAACATAGTATCTTAAAATTCTAACTTGATAACAGACAGAATGTAAAGTACGGACAAGTTCTAAACAGTGTGGGCGCCAGTTCAAATGTTCATCAAATGTTATTCCCAGAAATTTAGTTGCCTGAACACTAAGAATGTCATGATTATTAATGCTTAAATTTAAATTATTTATTGATATGTTTTGTATGTTGTGAAATTTCATATAACAAGTTTTATTTATGTTTAAATATAACATATTAATATTAAACCATTTCTGGAGATTATCAAGCAGTGCATTACAGTCTGTCTGTAACCCTTGAGCATTCTGAGCATCAACAACAACCGTTGTGTCATCGGCATACATCGTAATAAAATAATATTTCAAGTGATTAGGCAAGTCATTAACATAAAATAGAAATAGAATGGGTCCCAGAATGGATCCCTGGGGAACACCTACTTTGACATCCAGAGAGTTTGATTTGTACAGCCTCTTACAATTATTAATCTTATACATCACATCAACATACTGAAGCCTGTTACTTAGGTATGAAGAAAACCAGTCCAAAACAACGCCACGAATGCCAGATTTCTCAAGTTTAGAGAGAAGTATACTATGATTAACACAGTCAAATGCCCTGCTAAGATCACAAAAGATCCCAACAGGACACCTACCCGCATCTAGTGATAATAAAACCTTATTAAAGACAGAATAAATTGCTGTACTAGTTGATTTTGATGGTCTAAACCCATGTTGATTTACATCCAAAATATCATGTCTGTCGATAAACTTGAGAAGCCTGGTCAACATACAATATTAAAAAATTTTAGCTAGACTATTACACATGGCTATAGGCCTATAATTTTCCACATTGTTTTTATCATGCTTTTTAAATACAGGAATAATTTTATTTAACTTCAGTTCACTTGGAAAGACACCACAGTGAAACGATTCATTTATAAGGTAAGTAAGAGGCTTTAGAATGATATTTTTACATTCAATTAGAAGCATGGCAGGAAAATCATCAGGGCCAGAGGACATCTTATGTTTTAGTTTCTTATTTATGATATCCAGTACCTCACATTCTGTAAATTCGTGCAAGTAAATAGACTGAGTAACTTGTTTAATATGATTAGTTGTTGAATTATGGTTTGAGGGATCTAAATTTGAAATTATTTTCTCTGGAGCTTCTTTAAAAAATACATTAAAAGATTCAACTACTTCCTGAGGATTGTCAATTATACCAAGTTCATTTTTGAGCGTTATGTTAACATGTTCCTCGTCGGGTTTTGTAAGTTGATGAATAATTTTCCATGCCATCTTGCCTTTGTTAGTTGCATCATTTAAAATACTTTCATAATATCTCTTTTTTGTTTCCTTTACAAGTCTTTTATGATTACGCTTAGATTCCTTATACCTATCATTAAGCTCAGGATAAAGTTTACACTTCTCATTAAAATCATAGCAATCATACACACCTATCCAATCCTCGTACGATAGCATAGATAAGAAGCATTCAGTATTGTAAGAATTGAAAATCCTCTTGATATAAGAGTAACATTCATTAATTTTAATTTCATTGTCAAATTCCAATAAAACAGTACGATGATCGGAAAGCGTATTGTCAAACACACAGCAAGTAACTTGAACAAGACTGTTCATGAAAATATTATCAAGTGTCGTGACCGATGAACCGTAAACACGTGTGGGCCACTTGACTTTATGCTCCAATCCAAATACAGACAATAAATTACTAAAATCTAAAAGAATACTGGAAGAGCTATAACAATCAATATTAAAATCTCCACATAAGATTAAATTGAGATTGGAAGAGTACATAAAGTTTAAAACATTATACCCTTTAAAAATACATTAATATTACCTGAGGGTGAACGGTAACAACATAGGATTAGGCTACAAACATAGAGTTGTTTACCTTGGTTTTCAGTCCACATATTTCGAAATTTCGACATCTGTAAAGCAATGATCCGATTCAAGGGGCCACGCTTCTGACCATTATAGTATTAATTAGATACGATACAAAAACTAGTCCATCATGTCTTCATAACTGATTAGTAACACAAAGTATGACACATCAATAATTCTTTATTTTGGACAACATTACAAGCTATATAGATTCACCATGCGAAATGTAATCCAAATCCGTTTAATGAGAACCCTGCAATAAATGTGAGATAAGATTGTTTGCCTCCCAGATTGATCCCTAGAACCCCAGGGATTAAAGCTGGGCGATAACCCGTTGTTAGATTGACATCTGAAAAGCATGGGGTGCTTCCAGTTACAGCGTGAAGGGTAGCTGTGTTCCTAACTAACCGTGGCATTTGATAGAAACTGTATTAATAACGTCTTACCCGGCATTGAAAATCACAAAGCGTGGCTAAACTTCGCTAGGAGGGTCTAATGTTCGCACGTCGCGAATTAAGTGAAAACAACTGTGCCCAGCCATATTTCATCGATCATGCGCGCAAGTTCGGATTAAGGACGCCCCGGGCTGGAAGATCACGTAAACCGGTGGTTAATTGTTGTGTCACCAACTAACTGATTTGACGTAATAGACTAAGGGTTTAAACAATAATCATAATCATAATAATAATAATAATGACAATAATAATATTAATAATAATAATAATAAAACAGTAGTTATAATAATAAAACTAATAATAATGAAAGTAATAATAATAAAATAGTAGTCATAATAATAGTTATAATAATAATAATAATAATAATAGTAATAATCTATATAGGCTAATAAGAGGAAATATTTGTCTGGCTGTGCGCGATCTCCAGACAAATGTATGCTTCGTGGAGATCTGAAGTGATTAACATAGGTAGATCGAAGAATGACCGAATGCACTTCGAAGCCGGATTTTTTATTTTCGGTTTCATTTAGAAGTTATGAGTGAAAAACTGCCAGAAACGTGATTTTTTGCGCTATCGAAGCATCGTTTTTTGCTGTTACATTTCAAATTGTGAAAAGTACGACTTGGAAATAAGAGCATCGCCATTTTTTTAACATCACGCATGGAATTGTCTATCGTTTCGATTTTGTAAGCCCGTTCTAAAGGATTCATTTGTTTATAATGTTATGGGACGCGTAGATCTGATTTTTTACGTAGGTGGACGGAAGAGGGATAATGTAGGCCTAAATAGGAAACCATTGAACGATTTGGACGGAACTCACTATGCGGGGGTTTTCTGTGCCAGGAACTGGAATCTGAGGTCGTTTTCCCAGGTGGCGCTTTCTAATCGTGGAATGCACTCCAAAGCCGGATTTTTAGCTCTTTAATTATAATTAGGCCTATGAACCTTTTTATGAATATTTATGAATGATTCGCGTGCAAGTATTAATAAATAAATTTAATTAATTTGCTCTTAATTTTTAATTTTCAAATTAATTATCGCAGGTGAAGCCGCTGGTACCTGCTGGTAATAATAATATGGCAACGATGATGAAGATAGTAAGTTAATAATAACAACTCAGTAAATACATAAAACTGATTTAGATACTACAAACTGTAAAAATTGTACCGATAGTTATATTAGTGGAAGGCGTGGTTTCTGGAATTCAAGTGAAGATAATTATCTAGTGTTTTGATTATAATCAAAACACTAGGCCTACTCCAAACATGTCATAAGTTTCTGAGCTGTAATATCAACAAAAGCTGTGGGATTGTACTTTTAAAAAATAATACTAAATTAATAATACTAACTAACTGACTCCGTGGCGCTAACATCCCAGAAGGCACGGCCTACCACCCGACGCAAAGAGAGTTCATATTTATTTATTTATTTAATAATTTAGTGAATGTGACTTTTTACCAAATTTATTATAGGTTTTATTTTAATTTACTCAACTCTATTTATATTTTTCTCAGTTCATTATTTATCCCAATATTGCCGGACCGTTATCTTGTAAAGGATGTAGATGGAGGTTTAAAATTTGAAAGTTTAATATCACGGAAGCCACATTTGTCTCATTATTAATGGGAGGCCCATGCAGTTAAACCATTTTTCTCACGTATGTGTTCAGAAGAGTGTAAATTAAACGATAAAAGGGTTAATATGTTGACAGTTTGCTATGAAAGAGCGGTTCCCCCAGGGTATATCACTTGGAACTGTATTGCAGGAAGCTTCATTGATATGCAACTCGTTGCTGATGTATAACCAAAAATCACACGCTTCTTACATAAAGCTTGTAGCTACAAGACGTAATAAGTTGCATGGCGAATCGAATCTACTTCGCTGCCTTGTAGCGATGTCTCAATCGTCTTTATATGTTAATCCCATGGGGAAGCCTTTCACACTCTCTTCACTTGCCCGTTTGCATAGCTACTCTTGTTAAATGTCCTTTTGTTTATTAACCTTCAAATTATGCTGACCTACATTCCGTATAGTCTAGCTAGGCAATATCTTCAAAAAAGTGCTGGGGTGAAACTGAAAGATAATGACTAGGGCAAGGCATTTGATGATTTTGTATCTTTTTTATATGAAGGCTAAAAGATAGCTCGAATATGTATAAATGTGTGTCATGAAATAATTTATTAAATAAGGGCAATTTGTTTTCGCATTTTTCGTTTTATTTTGCATTTTTCGTCATTTTTATGAGGTAGGTCGTTTTTGGGCAATTTTTAAGTCATTTTCTGCATTTTTAGGTCATTTTCGGCATATTTAGGTCTTCTTAGGCATTTTAGGTCATGTTTCAGTGGAGACAGAGAGAAGCTTTTCCATCTATAAATCGTTACTTTCAGACAACAGACAATAGTTTTTATTTGAGAATCTCCACCAAGTGTTCATAGCTAATTTTAATTCAAGTTTATTGCAAACTCCATAGTAGTTTATCTTGTAGCAATAAAGAATTATTTTTTTCTTTCTTTTTAAATGGCACATATTTTCTAGGGGAAATTTGATAGGCATGTCAGTTCAGAAATAATTTTTTTTCACTAAGAGTGTCCAAGTAGTATATATGTAGTGTACTTACTTTTTTAGTAATAAAATAAGTGTGTTTTATATAGTAAATTCATAAATAACGCACTGTCATCCGTAAAGCGTAAGGCTGACAACCTTACCACCTTCATGTGCCGATGTCTAAAAATCTGGGAGCCTCAACCTCTTGGAACCCTCTGGGCCTCCATGGCCTGTAATAGGGAACACTAAATATAAGTAATAATTGAAAATTTATTGGTCATTTTTAAAAAATAATGTTTCATTTGTTCACTATTTTTAGGTCATAAATGCATTTTTTATTTTGCATTTTTTCACTATTTTATGGTCATTAAATGCCTTGCGCTAATAACGACATATAAACTTTGAACCTCAAGTTCTTTGTGGGTTAGTCAAGACGGTAACGAAGATTTAAAAAAAGCCCTTGGCGACACATATACTATGATTGCTAATCTGATAGCGTTTAACGGGGTTTGCAGAGAAAAATGCACTTTTGGAATTTACTTTCCAGAAATCACAAATATTCGTGTCCGCTGACATTCGTTATATCTTAGGAGGATGTTTGGCATCTTGCTAATTGATGAGGGTTCCCTGAAAGCATTTTTCTTTCTTTGCAGCCTATGTATTATTGGTCCTTTACAATACGTACATTCTACGAAAGGAGAGGTTACACCGAAAATTAAGAAAAGGGCACTGTATTTTACTACGGCATGATTCAAGCACGTTATTATTTACGTTATATATGCATTCATGAACCACAGATTATTGTCTCTGTTGGACATTACATGAGAATATTATAGGAGAAAAATTCCTCTGACACTGGGATTTGAACCAAGGACCTTTGGCTATCCGTGCCACTGCCCTACCAACTGAACTAAGCCGGAGTTCACTTCAAAGCGCCAGATGGAACCTCTCTCCCAGTGTCAGAGGAATTTTTCTCTTGTAATATTCTCATTACTTAGGCCTATGTTGTTTTCAGGATGTAATAATTTGACGTGAGAAATATGTAGGCTTACTGGTACAGTATTCAGTTCCTTCATTAGCCTATATGAAACTTTAAATATACAGTATATTGTCCTTGATATCTATTAAGGGCCTGTACATGCTACTGATATGATTTGTTCTTGGCTCTATGCATATTTTTTAATGACCATCTAGTCTAACTATTAATAAAAAAATAGAAAAGAAACAATACAAGATCACGTGAGTAAAAGAAGAAAAATAAAAATAATTTATACAAGTATACTATGTGGCCCATTCTAACTACCTGTATCAGTATCTGTATCTGGTACCCTATGATCCCCAGGTGGGGCGAAGGAGCCTCCAAGTGGAGATTTCATTACCTACACTAATTTTGATATGCTTATTTTCCGAGAGAGGGTAGAGGGTAGAGGCCCATCGCCTCGCAACCCCCCTCTGGTAACTAAGTATTTCTTGGACGTGAAAGGGCCGAGAAATTTTGTCCAGAGGCTCTAAATTAGGCTTGGAGTTCTTTTACGTGCCGTAAATCTACGACACGGGACCCCCAGCTTAAAGTCCCTCCCGGAGGACTCCGTGCCCAGGATTTTTACGTCCTGAAAAATCCATCGACCGCGGCCGGGTTTGATCCCGCGCCCTGCGGATCTAGAGGCGGGCACGCTACCTCTAGACCAGCGCGGCCGACATTCTAACTACCTAGCACTATTAATTTACCGGACTATTAAATATAAAGTAATATTAATAACTTAAGCTGTAGCAGGTACACTTCCGTGTCCTTCACTTATGAAAACAAATGCATTGTCGCTCTGTTCGTCTCTTCCTACTTAACATTCACTACTGTTCTGTCCTTTGTCTATGAGTAAATGCTACTCGATGAGTGCCTGATGAATGTCAAGATTTTGTAGTCTATTGCGATTGTGATTAGGAGTCAGGTGTTGAACTGCTTCCCTCTTTCACTAGAATATAGTCCGTTATCATCTCATTACTATCCCAGGCGAATGACCAGGCTCTAGTTAAACGTAGGGTGATATATCGCCTATGCACTGGTTCTAGAATAGGAAGGAGCAAATAGAGTGCATATGGTATTCACCTTAACTCTGGCCTGGAACCTGTGTTCTTCTTGTCTGGGATACAGTAACGTTCGTAATCTTTACTTCCCTTATAAACAAAAAAGTAAGCATGAGATTTTGTCATCCGAGAAACTTTTCCCTTGCTCTGCCTTTGATCTTGGCTTATAATAGTGCAACGCGTAGGTTCCCAAATATTAAGCTAATCTCAGCAATATCGAAAAGTTATTTTAGCATGGTTCGAAGTGGTAAACTCATTTATTAAAAAATACTCTATTTAAAGCAAAAGTATGTAAAAATTACATAAAACAAAGTGCACTAGAAGTGCTCATTTATGTCCCACCTAATGCGTGAATTTCGTCCTTTTTATTCTTATCTTAAACGCTACGTTGTTAGCAAACCTTTGGTCTAAATAAGGAAGCTTATAACTTACTAAAAAGGCTGCAGTAGTGTTGTTATTGATGCCATTATTTTTGATGCCATTATTATTATTATTATTATTATTATTATTATTATTGTTGTTATTATTTTTACTATTAGAAGTACTAGGGAATAGTAATAATAATATTAATAATTTTATATGAAAATTTAAAGCATTGTTGAATGTTGTCAATATGATCTTTTGTTATCAGTACACTGGATTATTGAAATGCTCCATACTGTGTTTGGGTTATTAAAATGCAACGTATTGTTGAACTTTATCAAGGTGATTTGCTGTTATCAATAAATTAGTTTTGATTTATAGAAACTGCAGTAAATTACAGTAATAATAAGCAGTACCAGTAATAACAAATAATGCATATAGAAACAGCACGTTTCCATTGTCAACACCCATTAAAAATTGCATATTTAATCGGAGGGAACTATGATTGTTCTTGCAAGATAAAACAATATTTATGGACAACGAAATTGAGTAAGAGGAAAAGAGATGGTAAGTGAAAGAGAGAATGAGAATGAGAGAGTGAGACAAGGAAAGCGGAAAATAATGTTGATCACCCTATGACTTCTAACGTGTCTTTGTACTGAATTCTATACGAATGTCAGGCATATGATTGAGACATCCATTCTTTTTCAACAATGCATGGTGTCAACCCCTATGTCCCGCCCCATCCCCACAGCTACAATTTATTTCAGGGGTGCTGTTGGCCCCTTCATGTGCTCCAGCCCGTTGTTCATCCGGAAACACTCCACGCAAACCAAAAATCGTACACTTTTGTTCAGCATAAAAATGAAAACATTTTAAAAAAAATCAACACTGCTTTCATTCTTGCAGTTACTAGTATGCTGACTGTGTTGTTATACAGCCCTATTGAGTTTGGAGGTCAGTGCGAAATGCATGATTTGAGGTTGCCTGGAATACGAAGAAGTTCAATTTAATTAACTTTCTTTTCAGTTTTTTTTATACGAGTACACAAAAATACATTTATAAGCCTTTACATTATACATTTTAAAAAGGCCATTTCATGTGAAAATATCAGTTGAATATTGGAGTAGCTATATACTAAGCCTACTTTTTGCAATATATGTTTCGAATAGTTAGTTTAGGTAAGCTTCATACTAAATCATAGGCTATGCATATACTGCGAAACCAATTTTCCACTTCTAAATAATATATAATTATCTATGTCCCGTTAAATATGAGTCTCCTCAGTTTTCATAGATTCTTCCTTCATTTCCTCAAAACTTTACTTACTTGGACATAGTAGGCATATACTCCATTACTCAGATAACGATATATGAATAAGCCGTATTTTTTAAACTGATTTACGCCCCCTTTCGAAATGCTTACACACCAGTGTCTCAAATCATGTTCTGGGTAGCAACCACATGTCTAAAGCTCTGTTTTGCTTTTTATGCTTATTATGCTTTTGGGTTGCCCTGGTCATCAGTCATGTGTTGTGGCCACCACGCTCCCCTGATCTCACTTGACACTTTGGAGTGCCTTAATGTTGAGAGAAATCCGCACAGTACAAGACCTCAAGAAAGCATAATCAGAGAAATTAGGGATATACGTTAATAACCTATGAGTGTGAATGGACATGGTCTGCAAATTTTGCTCTGCATCTCCTTCCCTCTTTGGTTTCTTCTTTCAGAAACTAGTATTTTCTTTTCTTTTTGAAAATCGTATAGCAGCTCCACATTTCCATCAATGACGTCATGCAGCAGACAATTTATTCTCATAATGTGACCTATCTAATTTGTTTTCTATGAAGATCTGTGTTCAGGATTGATGTCGTCTAGTTCACTCTTCTTAGTAGCCTATTCCATTTGTCATTTTGCCCGTTTATTTTTTCTATTCTCCAGTGCCACATTTCAAAACTTTCTAGGTATTTCTATTTTTTTTTTTAGTGTCCTTGTTTCCGATCCATTAAAGCAATGCTCTAGACTAGCACTATATCAATTTTTTCTTCAAATCCGAATTAGTTAACCGTGGTCACTTTTTTTTTTTTTTGTGAATGCCGCCTTGATCTTGGCAATTTTTAATCTGATATCCTCGGTACAGCAGGCAACATTCGTCAGCAGACTTCCTAAGTAGGATACTTGAACTGATGAACATTTTCCTGTTCAGTTTTCCGTGAAGATTCGTACCGGTTCCTTCCATTGCAATATTCTCATCACTTTGAACATCTCTATGTTGATTTTCAATTCATAGTTGCTTCCTGTTTCCACCAGCCTTCCCTTCATGTCTTGCAGAATTTCTTCCAGCAGCATCAGATCGTCCACGTATTTTATGGTGCTAGTGAATCTCCAGTTTTTTCCAAAGCCTTGGAGATTTTAAGACTTATAGTGCTAGATTTTTACAGTTTTAATTCTGCAAAGTGCAGACCTGCAGGCCTACGACCGGATACATTAAGAAACATTGTCCTAATCGGTACAAACAAATTTGAAAAGTTGGCTTTTCGTGTAATTGTCATTCTAAGTCTCCTCAGAATTCTCTCATGCTTCTCTCATGCTTAACTTAACAAGGAATACAATTCTACTCTAGTATGTTACATGTTATTAATACTGTACACTCTTCCTGTTAATGGAGGTGTTCAAAGTGTCGTCCTTGCTCCTGGATGCATACTGCACTCTTCTCTTCAGTGAATTTCGAATTCTTCCATACAATCCCGGATCATCTTGGATTACTATATATATTATAATTTAAGATTTATAGTACCGTACAACTAATTAGTTGTCTTTCAAGCTCCTAGTTGGTCTTCATCTTTGTGAAGGTATAAGGCAAAAATACTACTACAATATTATTCGTTATCCTAATAAATATGTAATGAAATTTATCAATATCGTTACGATATTTTAATGGCAATTCCTGTAGAAGTAGACCAAGATACGTCAATTAAGCTTGATTTTAGGCAGTTACGAATGGTACTGTCAGCTTGGACAGAGGATACCAGGGGCTGTGTTGTTGAACTCTCGAATTCTAGGTTTTCGCCGAGTTAATGGTACTCCGGGATATGATATGGGAAGAGTTGAATAGTAGACAAGAGAAATTTCTGGAAATGTATATTTCTAAATAAAAATGTTTGTGTAATTCACATGCAAATTAAAATGCATGCTTAGAACCCGTGGCCGAGATGAGAGACGGCAGTTCCTATTGACCCCGTTGAGAATGGCTCCTCTTGAGTCGACCAACTCGTGGTTCCTGGCATGCCCACATTACCACATGGGGTCGAGGTGCCCCACAAACCCCCAACCCCCACCTCAATACCATAATCCCAGCCAGCTCACATCCGCAACCAAAAACTCACCCTCTCACTACTACCCTTCTTTCACTCTTTTATATAAAACATCCCTCAGCATCCCCTTCCCATCCTATTTCCCCTGATGAATTCGGCCCCTCTAACCATCCATTAGTACAGCTACGTACAAAGCACAGTAACCAGATACGGGCTGATGACACAATAAAATTGAAACTGTTCTAAGCATATTGCAACTTGTATAGCCTTCCTCTTTGAAGAGTACAGTTGCGATGGGTGGCAGATTCCTTTGCAATCTTCATTACTCTTTTCCTAGCACCATTTCGTCGTTTTAATAGTGTTCAAGGAATGTCTAGCCTACGCTTATTTCTGTGCGGCCTGTATTACATCTGATGTCTTGCAGATTCCTAATTTCGTGCACCTGACTCGCTCTGAATGCCACACCTCCCTCGTCCTGAATTAAAGAGAAGAGTTGAACACCAGAGCATCGTCTGAGGACAGTTTTGCCAGATATAATTGGACAGCTGTAACCTTTGTGTATGTGAAGGTGTATGTACAAGGTGATTCGAAAGTTCCAGGGTGATTCCATGAAAAGAAAAGTGCAAGAAATGTGCCCTATTCACAATGACAGTAGAAAGGCATCTTTAAAAACACGATTCAATTTGAACCTTATATTTTCTTGCCAGTCTGCTATAGAAACAAATAATTGCATTACTAGCTTGGTTGAAAAACAATGGTATTAAACCAAATTTAAGAAAAGTTCTCGTAATGGAAATATTTTAATTAACCGAACAACTTATTTATAAAAAATCGCGAGGAAAAATTTGTATTAATAAAAAAGTAAGAAAGCCTGTTGGTAAAACAAGATTTTATTTTACTAATTAAATAACTTTTTTCTATGTGTACCATACACTATTGTTTATACAGCTTTAATATTCGTGAAATAATAATAATAAACATCTCATTTATTCTAAAGAATTATACTGGGTAGCCACACTGGAGCTCGAACTGCGGTGCCACCTACCGCCGCATTTACACATGCCCATGCGCAGACAGGGGTTATTGATTTTCTGGTGAACGCCTGCCAACATAAGGAATGGAGCTGACAACGGTTTTCAACCAACAAGAATAACGATTTTTGCTACCACCGAGATAATTTTAACATTTTAAAAGGCGTATGGAATTTTAATATAATCAATTTCTTTCAAACTGAATCTATTTAATAATCATATAAGGATAATTATTCTTAACTAAAAGAATAATTTTCGTTTGATTGAAACCGAAGTTACATTAGATATTTCATTGCTAGTGCGATACTTTATTTCATGTGTCTGCCTTTTTTCATTATTTTATTCATACCTGTCTTATTTATTTAATTTTAGGCTATATTTATTTTTTCTTTCCATTATAATAAATAATAATATAAGCTTAGAAATAGAAGTATAAAAAGTTACATTAATAGAGGTAGGCCTATATAAAATAATAAATTGATAATAAAGAGATCACCCAAAATGCAAGACTGCTCATGAGTCGGGTGGATTTCTACAAAGACACAATGAGCAAAATGAAGAAAAAGTTTGACATAAATAATAACAATAATAAATGTTTTAAAACACGGACTTAAAATAATCAAATTAAGTACCTTAGAGTTAACATTATAAATTAGAGACAACTTATGATAAACGTATTAAATTTAGCAGTGGGGTATGCAGAGAGTTTGGGGCACATTCTAGTTACAGAGTTATACAAATGGGAACCACAATTACTAGTGTGTTTCAATCCAGTCGACATTAGACGTTTCGGTTCAACTAGAACCTCATATTTCGATTTAAAATTGTAATTTTACTGTGAAGAAAGAATATGTGAAAAACAGCAAATTTGAACAGAAAAGAGTTTTTAAGAGTTTATAGATTTCATAGGAACACTTTGTTACATTCCAATTTTTTAAATAGCCGATTGGCCCTAAATAAGCTGTCATTCAAGTGAAAGGCGAAACATTTTATGATGACAAATTTTAATTTTTTGGCGACTTATTTCTGTGACTAATTATATATATATATATATATATATATATATATATATATATATATATATATATATATATATATATATTTTTTTTTGCCAAACGTAGCTATGGTGAATCTAAGTTGTTTGAAAATAAGTACAGTACATGACAAATAAATTGCGTCGAGATCTCCGGTTTCCGTAGGCCTAAACAGCTAACATTAAATTACCAAAATTTTAATGAACTATTGATGTAAAGTCGGCCGCGGTGGTGTAGCGTGCCCGCCTCTAGATCCGAAGGTCGCGTGATCAAACCCGGCCGCGGTCGATGAATTTTTCAAGACGTAAAAATCCTGGGCACGGATTCCTCCGGGAGGGACTTTAAGCTGGAGGGCCCTTGTCTTGGATTTACGGCACGTAAAAGAACTCCAAGCCCAATTGAGAGCCCCTGGACAAAATTTCTGTCATTTCACGTCCAAGTATTAGCTTGGGTTCCTGAGTAGGCTGTCTCTCTGTCCTCTAGAGGAAAACAAGCTTAACAAAATTCGCAACGGTAACCTCCACTTGGAGGCCCTAATGACCGACACTTTGGTGATATCTAGGAACATAGATACAGATTGATATAAAGTCTGAATTATGATAAATAAAGCAGACAATAATCCCAATAGGAAGAGTTAAAAGTCTCTCCTCGCATTATCTTCTCTGAATTGAATAAGTGTTATAGGCTATGTATGTATAGCCATGTTCCAATAGTATTGCTGAAGTCCCTGGCATGTTTTTGGATGTTTATTTGCTTATAATGGTCATGTCATATGGAAATTATTATGGACGCCTGATTAGCTTCAGTAAATTTGGGTATGCGATCCTGAAAATGCGTAAAACATATCCATTATGCAAATAATGCAACAAATAAATTCATCCGTTTCCAAAATTGATGACAAATGATTCGAGGAAAATGTTGCTGTTGGAGCCTATTGGTGCTTAATAACTATGAATAAATATTCTGACACATTAAGGGATTAAAAAGTATAATCTAAATATGTTTGAAAAAAAAAGATTTGCTATCCAACACATCGAATATACAAAGAATTCAGTGTAATGAACATATGACAAATTTATATGAATACGTGAATCGAAATAATGCTATCTCGAACGATCATGGATACAGCACTAGAAGATACAAGATTTCATGTCCTATCATTGAAACGAAATGTAATACTGAAGGAGATGTAAGGCATAGCTGCAATTTCGACTCAAAATTGTAGAATGTTTTATAAAAATCATTCTACATTTAAATTATATATTAAACAGCACAATATTTAAGAGAAAGTACAAGAATCGATTACTGCTAGTAATTGAAAATGTATAACTGGCCGCCTGAAATAAACAATATGTATAAAATATATACTTCTATCTTTTTGTAATTTTGTGTACATATTTTTTCTTTAAAATTTTAGCGATTTTTTTAAATTCTGTATGTGAATATCTTTTTGTGTGAGTTTTTCGGCACTTTTAATATTTTCATGCCTGTTGCAGATGATGCAGCGATCGCATGGCAGGCCTAATCCCTCGAAGGGATGTAGCGCCATGAAGTTTAGTTTTTTTTAGTTTTTAATTGGTAAATAGTATTTTTCCTGTTTTTTCAACACGGTGTTATAATTTCGTTTCAGCAATTTATTGTCTACAAGGGTTTCTCTCCAGTAGGCTATTTAGTTTCATTGATTTATCTGGCATTTTCTTCTTCCCCGCATAATGGACACATTCTTTCTTTCTCTCTTCCCTCTCTTATTCTTTGGCTGTCAAATGCCTAATCTCCACCAAGCTAAACTGCCTATTTTCTCTTTGCCTGTGTTAAATAAAATTATTTATCCATTTCCATGTTTGATTAGATGCATATAAGAATGTCAATAACCACGTCGGGATTGTGCCCGCGACCTTCCGGTTTTTCAACCAGCTTCACAACAGTGAATCGGATACAAAATAAACGCATACAGATGATTCTTAATGTTTCTTATAAAACAGGTAGCCCATTAAACATTACTCATATATTTTCAGACTTGTCGTTTGCTACTACGTGCATTGTCCCCTGTTGCACTTTGCTTTGGAAAATGAATCAATTATTTTAATGAATCTGAACAACAGATAATGTAGTCTGTACACAGGACTCCTTTTTACTTTTAATCTATACTGAATGTAATTATTTCACGTCAGTAACTTTGATACATTAAGATTCTGCCATACGATGCCAGAAAGCAGCTGTCACACTGATCGCTTCTTTTGATCATCCAACCCCTTTTCATTCAATAGAGTTGAAATTATTTCAGGATTTGAATTTGGCGCCTGAACTAATGAGAGCTTTGTGTTAGTAACGAAGTTACAGACTTCACTGAGCAATAAGAACATGCATACAGTTCCGCAACCTTGAAAACCCCAGCAGGTGTCTAATTAGAAAATTACCTAAAATATATGGAGGACGGGATATTTTTAAAACCTTTATAATTTTACTGTGAGCTGGAAAAAAATTGCATTTCCCACTGTCCCTATTATGCGAATGGTACTTGAACAACTGGCCTGCAGCTTGGCGTATGTACACAACGCAGCGGGAGGTTGGGGGAGGGAGAAAGGAGGGGAAGTTGCAATATGACGGACAGAGATGGAAAAAACGCGAAAATAATAGCGAAGCTTGTGTTCCTATACTGAGGTTTGGCCGAATGGTTTGGTTAAAAAAAATACTAATGTAGAGGGGAGGGTTTTGATTTTAATCTGATGCAAGCCACACAGATGTGTACGTGTGCGGCCGTGCACACTCTCTCCCCCACTCTTTTCATCTGCATATATGACGTCAGGGGCATGATCGGGAAGCAATTTTGCGCAGGAGAGGGTGATGGAACAAAAGAAATACATAAGGACAGGACCATTGTTAAGGGCACGCACTCAATATCACAAAGACACGTTCAGAATATAGTTTTCATAATCAGCATTCTCTTCGCTAATAAATGGACTTGCCCTCAACATGTTGCATGAAAAATTGCGATATTGCAGCATATTTTGACAAGGATGCTGAACATTAATCACCATGTTTAGTAGGCGGGATCCCCTCCATACAACTCTAATTTTGCCCTGGGTGTTTCCTCAGCTGCATACTTCAAGCTACCGCTGTCGATGGGTTATGTGTAAACTTTGTTTGCGCATGATTGCTCCTATTGAATATTCTTTAATAAGAGAAAGGTACAATTCCTTCCGCTGAAGGCCGTGATAAGTTCTTTCTGTGGATTTCCAGGAAGCCTTGATCATTCTAAGGCGCTACGCTACAAACCGGAAGGTCGCGGGTTCAATCCCCGATGAGGTCGTTGGAGTTCATCAATTGGCCTAATCCTTCTGGTGGCACTATGGCCCTAGGGTCGACTCAGTCTCCAACAGAAATAAGTACCAGGAGTAATCATGGGGGTAAAGGCGACCGGTGCGTAAGGCTGACAACCTTACCACCTTCATGTGCCGAAGTTCAAAATCTTGGAGCCTCAACCTCCTGGAACCCTCTGGGCCCCCATGGCCTGTATAGGGATCCGGTTGGAAGCCAGAGAGAGGAGATGGCAGAAGATGGCAGCGGAGATTGCTGCCGAAAGCTTGGAACCAATCCTCCACCTCACCCGGCTGGAATCCCGAGAAACAATAATAGAATATAACTAGATTTCTCAAAACCGGGAAAGCCTCAAGTCCCACAACAAAAAACCATATTTACAAAGATACAGCACCTTACTCTATTTCTCAAAGTAATCGCCATTGCTGTCAAGGCATTTATTATAACATGGTACCGTTTTTCAGTGCTGCCGATACTCTTCTACCGCCAAAGACCTGAGCCAGGATGTTAAGTTACTGACGCTTTGAGGTCTTCGTCGGTTGGGAACTCTTTTCCACCCAAAAAGTTCTTTAGTTCCGGAAATTCGTGTAAAATGTCCAAAGTGAAACGTATCAACATATGCTTTCAACTCAACTCCCACTCCGGTCTTCTTCGTGCACACTTTTTCATGCTTGATTAAACATTATGCACCATTTCCTCACTGAAGACTCGTTCATTGCAATCATCATCTTCATTACATACTAGTATTTACGTAACCTACGTGTTTTCTAAATGATGCTAGACCTACATAAAAATAGAGGACATTTTCACGTTTAACACAATCTGGCTATAACAGTAACATTGACTGCTCAAACAAATTTAAAATGGTTAAATGGTTTACCCTTTCTATTAATTCTGATGTTAATAAATATCTTTCTCCCGGGTGGTTTTCACTTAGCGTATCAACAAATTTAAAATGGTTAAATGGTTTACTCTTTCTATTAATTCTGATGTTAATAAATATCTTTCTCCCGGGTGGTTTTCACTTAGCGTATCAACTCCTTCAAACACAGTCTGTCGTTTCGTCTATGGACGTGGACATGGTATTTATAATATCTTTTAGTACATTTTCGTAGCACCGTTATTATATATCCAAATATTCTTTGCGTCATGTTGTTTCAAATTGCAAAATTTTACCAGTGTATTTCTCCAGAAACTGTTTAAAATACTAATTTTCGAGTTTCCAGACGGGAATGTTGGCGCCCACCATCATGTTGTACAGATCACTAAAAAAGGCATTGTGTCTGTCTGAACTAGAATTTGACGTTGAAGGCATATTTCCTGCCTCTCTTTCTCTCTGTTTATACGACAATACAACATTTTTTAGCTTCTTACTTGTGAAAGGCCCTTGTTGTTTTATACACATATTTATGGTAGCCACCTCTTATGTTTGTTTCATATTATTTACAAACAATATCCCGATCATCAGAGGGTAAATACTGCCATATTCAGCCACAGTTGCATCTGTTGTGTTTTCGGACGTCCTCGTTTATGCATGGTTTGACTCCACTCACAGCAATATTCCGCTCCTAATGCCGCGTGACCTGCCACAGGCAGTGCAAATTGTTTACTAACTCAGAAAGCTTGTTATGCCTTGTGCACCACTAACTTGACGAATTATTGGCTAAACCTCCGTGCCCTAATTATGACTAAACTTGCGTTATTTGCCTGTAAATTTCGATTTGCCGAGCATTTTGGGCATTAAAAAAAAGATTCACACTACGCACTTCACATTTGGCGGGATTTCCAATTGGTGCCGTTATTTGCATACTTTGTAGAGCAGACCGGCGTGACCTCACAGCAACGAAACTCGACTCACACTGAGGTAGGGTAAGGAGCTAACTAGTGCACATGCGATCGTGGTGGTGGCGGACGGGCGCCGAGCGTGATGCGCAGTCGTTCTTTATTTTCTGGACGGCCCTCGTATAATAAATGGAGTTTGTAGGACTCATTATTTCCAAAGTTTTAAATTGTAATATTAAATAATACAGTAACTGAAAACTGGAAGTTCATTGTAATTATTAATAGGCCTATGCGACATCGTTACTACTTTCTTCAAGATGGTCACTGTCCTCATCTAATGGGTTAATCACCAACATTAACTCTGTGTGTATAGCCCTATACGCTTCTTCTTTTCATTTTTATTAACCCTTTTGATTTCTAATTCCATGAAAGGCAGTGAGGTTTCCCGGAGACAAGTCTCTGTGGCCTATAAAAAAGCATACAGGGCTTTTACACAAGACATGACAGGATGATTTTTTTTCCGGTTTGATTGACGTGTTCCATACAACCTTGCTTGGCGGGATGCTTTAATTGAAGCGAAACTTGCAGTCACCCTTCCCCGCGGTGTGGGGGTCTTGAAGACCTCTCTCAATACATTCAATATAGAACATGGGGGCCAGGATCAGAGTAATTAGCGACACGTTTGTCGCCAGCCGGCGCGCTGGTAGCATACTGCATGGCACTGACTCATGTCACCGCCTCTCAGAGGTCAAGACATCAATATCACGGTTTAATAGACATTACACATGTTATACTGTCTCATCATTTCTCATTTTTTATATACAGTTGCTAAGTAACGGACAATATGTGACAAAAGACTGACGAGGGATCTCTACGAGGGTTGTCACGAATGACATCCCTTATTGTAAGTTTGAATTTCATATTCTAATCCTGAAACTGCATTAGAGTGACGAAGAACTGTGATTATTGTCGGCAACAATAAGTTGCAGCTTTGTATTGTGTACGTATGGTTCTGGGCACTAAAGCCGAGGCGAAGAGAATTTAACCCCCCATGAAAATGAATAACTGCATTGCATGGTGAACATTAATACTTGGGCCTCAAATTGAGTTAAGAAGTTGTTTGTAGTGTAATTTTCAAACCTTAAATTTCCTACGCATTGACGTAATAGTCATTTTAATTTTTGCAAGAGTAGAAAGAAAATGATAGCGTTTCATTTGTTTCTTGCTAGCTAAGAGTACGGGCCAGCCCTTTTTTCACTACTAATATCGAAGGGTTATGAGATTGTACGTAGAATTAATTTACAGAAGTCGGTTAATGATAGTTAATGAAACAAAAGAAACGGAAAACAGTAAAAACATTGAAAGATATATAAACTGACAGATAGGAAAATGGAAGAAAGAAAAGAGGAAAGAGAGAAACAAAAAAGGACGAAAGAGAAAAGGGGAGAAAAGAGGAGAAATACTTACAGAAAGATAATCTCACCAGTTAAGTTATGATGTATGACAAGTAATCTTACGTCTTAAAATTGAACTAGAAATATAAGTAGGCCTATTTTGTATTGTACAGCAAACAAATAAATGATATTCGAGCTTATTTTAAAATAAAGTAAGTCCTATTCCTACAATTCTTTGTCGGTAGCTGGATTGTTACCTATGGAAATTTCTTTAAATTTATCGATCCAATGTACATTTATGTCAAGAACATAGTTAGGCCTATATTGAATTTCTTGAGAAATAAAAATTGACCTATAATCCTAATCTATGAGGGTGTCATTCAGAAAGTATTTTCTCGACGGTACTTCAGAACGTATTTTCTTGACGGTGCTGCATTATTTAAAAATCTGCAAGTCTTTTATAATGGTCTTTCAACGTTTTGCACTTTATTCTGATTTCATCATCCTCATTATTATTATTATTATTATTATTATTACTATTATTATTCATCTTTAATCACGCATTCACGTATAAAATTTAAAAAAATAATTTATCAAAGTATAGATGATACCCAGAATATGAGTGCTAGGGAGAATCAAATGCAGAGACTATGCATAATAATTACATTGTAGCCTAAAATTCTAATGAATTTACAATACCAGTATTTTGTGTAATTTGGCTTAAAATTCCCATTACACTTGTTGCAAATATATGTTCTAAATGCTTCATTTTTATTGACACACCAGTTTCCTTTTACAACGGCATTATTCGTTATAATATACTGCTTGCCATAAAATTTTGCCTCTTGGATTGAATTCTTTACCGGAGGTATAATATAGGAAGAATCTTCAGTGTAGGCTTTACAACCCCTTAAATGAAAGCCCCTTGACTTGAGGGGTGTTGAGTTGAAAGAAATACCAGTCATAGCGTGGGCGGCATTTACTTTCATATCGTTCAATATATTTTTGAAACTTGTTTCATGAATGAGGCGACCCAACCCTGTCATAAAACCGTACCACCCTCATATTTTGCTTTGTGACAGGTATCAAAACTTGGAACCACCAAACACACCAGAAACCATGCTTTCTAACCGAAAGAAAGAACGAAGATGCCGCAAAATTGTTTTATTACTATGAAAAGAATAGCTGGATGGAAGAGAGAGGAAAGAGAATATACAGCCACGTGCTATAGACCTTCACCCCGAATGTATTGCGGTCATTGGGGCAAACGCCCTCATTCTTTCCGAGATGCAAGGAATTTCGAACTTTCACCAATAACGATCATTCTTCTCTTATGGTAAAATCACCATAGCATCTCTTTAAATGTATTTCTTTAAATGTATTTATTATTCCCGTAAGACTGCCACATTTTAAGAAGAGAAAGTCTGAGTACCCGAAACATTTTTGATATCAAAAGACGATAATTTAAAAATGGGAATGAATTTAAAAGTTATATTTTACTGTATAAATTTAATGCTAGCATATTTGGGGTTCTAATTTGGATGTTTTAACTTAGAGAAACTAATAAGTAGGCCTGTAACAGAAACTGTCAAATCTCTTAGGCCAATGAAGTAGAGAGGAAGTGGCACTTCTGTATTTAGGCCTACTCCTTTAATTTTAATACAAAGGAATACGAAAAGTTTGCTTTAAAATCCTCTAGACCACCCAACAGAATTGTTAGTTCCTGAATGTTATGTATGACAATAGAACAGACTTATAAGCTTTCATTTCTAAAGTATTTTCACAAACACCGAAACGTACATATATTCATTCAAATATAAGGTAATTATACAATTTCACCTTGAATAGAACAAAACTATTTTTCCTCTGCTGGCTCTAAGAAAATAATTATGTTCTAAGACTATAGCCTATAACTCCGTAGTGTACTTAAATCACACCCAGAACTAGCAAACATGAACGTAAAAAAATCAGTAGGAGCATTAAGTATCTTGTTCGATAAGTTATAATCTGATATATTATATTATGTTAATTAAATGTCTATTTAAATATTCTCTATAGTTAGATATTAATCCATTTTGTTCTTCTATGTTCTAGGTTGAAACTTTTTTGTGATATTTATTTGTGTGTGTGTGTGTTAAAATGAACCGAACTGTACCCAAACAGGAGCATCCTGCATGTCTTGGATTATTTCAAGTACAGAAAAGACGTTCAACAAAATATGACATGAGAGTCTATTATACAAAGTATCTCGACTTTCGATTACATAATATAGAGTACTGCAATGTTATCTCTCCAGTAGAATTGTTGTGAAAAAGGAGAATTCTTTATCTTCTATTAAAATCATAATTACAGAAGTGCCGTTTGGCACCTTTTTATATATCATTATACATTAAACGTCTTAGCAGACAATAACATAACAATAGCGAAATTCGCAGATTCTGTTGCTGCCGTAAGCGAGACACCCAGACCCTACTAATCAAATTCAGAAATTTACATGAATAGTGTTAAATGGAAAGTAATAATGAACCCAAGAAAATCCAAAACCGTTCTTTTCCCATATAAAAATATAGTCTACATCTCTCAACATATACAAGATGAATAAATGTCTTAAGCTGATAAAGTGACTTTCCAATTGCCCAGTTATGTTGCTGTCTTGCTAATGCAAGAATGTGTCAATCTTTCAGTACTGTAACATGTTAAACAGAAGGTAATAATTAGGGGGCGGATTTCTATGACATGTCATATTTTTCCCCTTTGCATTATTTCAGGTTTCCGACTAATTTAAACCCGATTCCAAGCATCCTGGGCCCTATTTCATAAAAGTTACAATTTTACAGGTGACAGGTGACATAAAATTGTCTTACAGGTTTACATTTTGACAATTGTGTTTTTCATAAAAGCTGACAACTTTACATAAATGTCATGACAATTTTACATATTATTGTTTCTCAAAACTTTTGAGTTTACAGGTAAAAGTCTGACAAATATGTCAAATCTTAGGATATCTATCATTTATGAAACATTAATTTTTGCTGACATGTTTACAAATTTACAAAAAAATGTAGAATTGTCATTACAGAAGTGACATGCAATCTTTCATATGTAGGCCAACAGAGTAGGTTATGTAAATGTGTGGCATAACTTGGCAAACTTTCTTGTGATTTAAACTTTGTTAATAAACTTGCTAAATTGTCTTGTTAATAATGAACACTAGTAGTAGTGATATTGGTAGTAGTGAAAGTGGTGAAGAAATAGACATGAAACCACCCAGTGTTTTTAGGCAATGGATTAACCTAACTTTCAATTTCAGTGACTTTGTATTAAAAGAGAAATATAATTCAATTATTTTCTATAGTAATAATTGATTGCTTAGGTATCATATTCGATGTTGAGACACGTATGTGAGAGCCATCTACAGTGTATTAAAGTAAAGTTTGACAAATTTGTCGCGTTTATGAAATGGGTTCTTTTAGTCTGACAATTTACATTAATTTGCCTGTAATGTAAGGAAAAGTTGTAATATTTATGAAAAATGCAATTGTCGTGACATATTGACAAATTTGTCAGACTTGACATAATTGTCGTATTTGTCACACCTGTAGAGTTTTATGAAATAGGGCCCTGGTGAAAATGGAAAGGCTTTTATTGTGTATATAACTGCATATTTAGGAAATTTCCAACTATTGTAGCATATTTAGTATTAATATGCATATTTAGGTCATATTTATGGCATATTTGTGTGCATATTAAAGAAATTTTGAAGTTTCATATCATATTTTGTAAATTTTGCATTATAATGAAACTTTTTGAGAATTTACAGATATTTTAAATAATTAACACTATATTTTAATAAATGTATTGTAATGAAACTTAAAAGAATATACACAATGTGTAAGTGGCAAAGTGATATTTTAAATTTTATTCGTCATATTTTAATGTTTTTTAGGTCATAAATGCATGCATATATCCCATTTTTTTGGTCATTGAAATCCGCCCCCTAGTAATAATGAACCCAAGAAAATAAAAACTGTGTTCTCTTCAGTTATAAACGTAATGTAGGCCTACAACATCACCCAATATGCAAGGTAAAGAAATATCCCACGCTGATAGTGTCTGATATTAGACAAAGAAACTCACGTGAAATTCGCATATTACTTAAATGATGCAGATACTCGTTTGAAGAATTCTTCGGGTTAAGGATCTCCTCCTTCCCGCTTTAATCCAAAGAATTATACATTTATCATTAATCTTCCAACATGACTTTATGGATGTGCTCTATGGGAATCCGCCTCTAAACTACATATCAACGGTACCAGACTCAACATACCCGGGTTCTAGACTCATCGGGGATGCACTTTGGTATGTCCGCAATGCTAACTTACATACCGATCCTCACTTAGGCCTACATATATTGCAATCTGTTCAGTACTGCTACGCAAGACTTTATAAATGAATTACTTACCATCCAAATGAATTAATTATTGCTATACATTATCATCTACCACCTGATTGCCACCTATATCGACTAAAAAGAAAACGTCAAATTGAGTTGTTGAATCCAGCTTAATACCTACTTTGATAGAGGACAATCACTAGATTACACGCTTTAGACCTACATGTTCTATAGTGCATAAAACATTATGTGTTCTTCGGAGCAGAATTGTAATATACTCATTGCATCTACGTATAATAACAATTTCTTATATTCAAGTAAAAATTAAAATATTCAGTAAATATTCATAATGAGACATTGACTATTGACAACATAGTTTTAAGTAACTTAATCACGCCGCTCTATTATTATTATGAAAAACTATTTCCGCCCATCTTGATTAGGGTTATTACTAGGGGGCGGATTTCTATGACCTAAAAAATAGGATATATGCATGCATTTATGACCTAAAAAACATTAAAATATGACTAATAAAATTTAAAATATGACTTTACCACTTACACATTGTGTATATTTTTTTTTTAAAGTTTCATTACAATTCATTTTATTAAAATATAGTGTTAATTATTTAAAATATCTGTAAATTCTCAAAAAGTATAATTATAATGCAAAATTTACAAAATATGATATGAAACTTAAAAATTAATTTAATATGCACACAAATATGCCAAAAATATGCCTTAAATATGCATATTCATACTAAATATGCTACAATAGTTGAAAATTTCCTAAATATGCAGTTATATGCACAATAAAAGCCGTTCCATTTTCGCCAGGATGCTTGAAATCGGGTTTAAATTAGTCGGAAACCTGAAATAATGCAAAGGGGAAAAATATGACATGTCATAGAAATCCGCCCCCTTGTTATTACTCTCTTCATATTTAAGCTTACTCTCTGAAGTTCCTACTAAGCCTGCTTTGAATTCTTTGCATGAGGTGGATTACTTACCACCTGAGCTACTCCCTGTAGAATGTTGGCCACCCTCTCCCGTGTCGGGCCTCATTTACCTAATTGAACGAACGTATGTTCTTCAGCGGGTCGAATCAGAGCCGGGAAATTATCGTACTTCCGCGACTTAATGAACTCGGGGTCATCAGAGAGGAGATGGGGTCCATGCGATAACAGCAAACCCGCCGCCCGCGTTACATGCATGGAGGTGCTAGATGACATCCCAAGATACTGGCTACTATAGCATGTGGCACTACTCATGGCCTGCTGTGTATCAACATCCATCATACTCAGCAGTTTGACAAGTCTCAGGCCCAAGACAGAAAACTGTCATTTGATAATTATTAATTCATTTGATAATCGATAAATATATATTTATATATAACTATGAGGTATTGTGTTTGTCATGTGGTATTTTGTTTGTAACATGAGGTATTTTGTTTATAACTCTGTTATGTTATTGTAATTTATTTTTTCGTATCTTTATTCATGTATTTATTTCATATAATCAATCTTATTTATTTTTATTCTTATTTTTTGCCTAAAACAATAATTTGTATGCTCATGCGGGGCAAATAATACTCTTTTGTAATTGTAATAATTGTGTTTGTATTATTTGTATTTGTAATAATTTTGTAATAATTTGTATTTTATAATTTGTAATAATAATTAATAAAATTGTAAAAAAATATGTATATATATATATATATATATTTTTTTTTAATCAACTCAGAAAAGGTGGCTTTGAAACATCAAGGATTAATAAATCTTACAGTTTACCGAAGTCGTGATAGGCCTAAATAAAATGAATAACGGTTAAGGAAACAGCACGGCCGAAGGAGTCTGCATGTTGACTGATTATGCTGGTCCTGAGTATGATGACGCTAGGATTAGTAAGTTTTAGGATTGTAATTGCTATTCACACAACATTATTTTAATGGGACTTCGTTAAGGGAAAACTGAATAGCCTGTATCTTCAATGTTAAATACAAAGTAGGCCTACCTTTTCTAAGAAAACTATTAAGGCTAGGGATGTGATCTTTTTACAGTTTGTAGATACATAGACTATTCTGTGTCAAGACAAGAAGGAGACAAAAACCAAACTTTCGAAAATCGAGGTGATAAAATTAATAATAAATACATAGCCAATAAATCTCTTAAGGACAAAGGCATCCTGGCAGGGAGTTCCTACTCGGATCTCTTTAGGGTAGAAAATCCTGAGAGCCTAATAATGTGGTGAAACCCGAAAGATTTACCATCCTTGATAATCATCAGGGGCGGAGTTTTTTTTTGTTTTTGTTTGTTTGTTTGTTTTGTGTTTTGTTTTTTGTTTTTGTTTTTGCGGTTTTTTGTTTGTTATTAACGATAAATGCAAATATTACGGAAATGTGCAACAAGAAATACATTCACGATCTACCACAAATGTGACTGATTTATGTAATTTTGTCGCGAATTTTCGCGAAAATAACCCTTCCTGCAAAAATATCAATTTTTACTATAAAAATGGCATTTAAAACAAAAATGTATGCGTTTTGAAGAAGTTGGCTGTAGGAATCAGATTTCATTTGGAAAGGTGCTTTAACTCGATCCTATAGACTTTATATGGTCCTATTTTATGACCTGCAGGACCATTCATGAAATGGAAAGCTTTTGGAACATTTCGTTAGTAATTCTTTCGTTTTGAAATTCTTAAAGTAGGCCTATTATCTGCATTAATAAAATAATTAGGAACAAATGATTCTGTAAGTAATACAATTTTGATTTACAGTCAAATTTTTCCAATAAATAAATTAAATAAACGTTATTTCATGAGAATACCGGTAGCACAAGAACTTCATGAGCATGACATTCAAAATTACTACGAAATTTCTACCATATTTAAAAATATTAATAGGCTACATTTTGAATATTTTTCACGATATTTTTACCATATTTTAAGCTATAAACATGCTACATTTTGTATATTTTTCACGATATTTAAAAAAATAAACTCCAGAAGAACCTGGCCCTTATAATGATATAACCCGATTCTTTGATATCCAAGATAAGTAGAAGTGTTATCCGTGTTGGTGAATACAGCCCTTAGAGGTCTTCCCTAGATGAAGGGTTGACCTTAATCACTACGAGTTTAAAGGATCTGTCTTGTTAAAATGGTCTTAATCGAGGCCTGCACAAAACTTAGTAATCTATAGGCTATGACTCCATTCACGCCTACTCGCTCAACCATGTCGTCTCCCTCACTTACTAGCTCACTTACTCTCACGCGTAGCCTACATGAAATTATAGTATAGCCTACACATTGAGGTAGAGGCTAAAAATTTCGTTTTTAAAGCTTACCTAACGTCAGTCTTTGGTAATATCCAGGCCTATACATAGGATTATTTTCCATGTGGACAGATTAAAGATTTAAGGACTAACACTCTGTTATATTTAACGAGGCGGGTTGACGGGGGAGATTTAGAAGGAGATCTGTCCCTGGGCAGAGACGTGTCATTCAGGTGTCGCATTTTTACATAACCCAAACATGGACGAACGCGCAGAAGTTTGTGGTGACGAGTTGCCTACCTTCACAATCCCAGGAGACGCCCGGCGAATGTGGAATTACCTCGTCCCCTTCCACGCAATAAAGACTTATGTCCATTGCTTTCATATTCCTTTTCGAGTAATAGCGTCTGTTGCTGTTTTATTATATTTGTTATTTTATCGTGATGGGTTTAGTATTTGCCCTTACAAAAATATTTAATACACGTACCGGTACTTTTGGGGGTACGCCGTAGCGTAGTGGTTCAGGCGCTGCGTTACAAACCGGAAGGTCGCGGGTTCGATTCAATATGAGGTCGTTGGGATTTTTCAATTGGCCTAATCCTTCTGGTGGAACTATGGCTCTGGGGTCGACTTAGCCTCTAACAGAAATGAGTACCAGGAGCAACCCTGGGGGTAAAGGCGGCCGGTGCGTAAGGCTGACAACCTTACCACCGTCATGTGGCGAATGTCCGAAATCTGGGAGCCTCAACCTCCTGGAACCCTCTGGGCCTCCATGGCCTATATAGAGATCATTTTACCTCACCGGTGCTTAAAATGTCTCTTCTATATGAAGTATGTTCCACAGTTTATTAGATCAACGTAGCCTATAGGCCTAACATATTACCTAACTTTTAATACTGTCAAATCTATTTATAGTAGAGTCCCGTTAATCCGGACTGAATGAGACCAGACCCTTTCTGGTTCCCCGAAAGTCCGGATTAACATAATTTGCCTTAAAACTCACATACTGTACTGTAATACAAGTTTTAGAAGGGTAAAATTATTTTAAAAAAATTGATTTTTTCATAAATAGGCCTATAACTTTTCCTACAACTTAATTTCAGTTTTAATTCTACTGTATACGTAGGCCTAACTTTTAAACCTATGAACAGATGAAGGATTAACAAAACAAAATATCTTTGTGAATAAAATTCAAAATTTATTATTTGATCGCTACAAAGAATCCGTCCGTATTAACCGGATGTCCGGATGAGCAGGGACCGGACTAGCGGGAATGTTTGCCTTAGCTATAGATTTACTTGTTCAATTTTGTATTATTTTATACTTCCTAATGTTTACGACGAAACTGTTATTTCATACGCCTATATTATGGCATTATACTAGTTTAAACACGAATAAATAAACAATCTGACATGAATCACTCATATGACTTCCCCTTCCATCTTCTTCCAACGTAGAGTGATCGGTTTTATTGCAGTAATGCGCATTCAGATGTCTTTAAGCCTCATTCAAAGAAGCCTACCAGTATCATTAATCGCTAGACAAGACCTAAAACCTCAATGTGTGGATTGGATGAGTGACTTGTAAGTAACCATCCTTCAGAAAACTTGCATCAATAACAGTTTTAGCTCTTAGCAGGACCATAATATGCAATTCATGTAGAAAATTTAAAATCGTTCCAGCCGTTTTCAAGAAAATTGCGAAAAATTAAATTGTTTTCGCATAAAATAGTAGTCAAAGTAAGTCCTTGCCAAGGTGATATATTCTGATGTAGTACACTCACAAAACTGTCTCTATCCTAAGCATGGGCTGTTACAGAACAAGAAACCTTACGGAAAGGAGTGTATATTAAGTTCTTCAGAACTTAAAGCCTGAATCTGCTCAAAGAACCCTTCAGGGAAAATTTGCAAAAAAAGTTTCAGATAAAAATTTTAAATCTTGTGAAGAACCGGGTGTACAACATTTTTAAAAAATCGTAGGACTCTTTTCGTTAATTCGCGAAAAATGAATTATCTTTCATGTAAGATACTGTAGGCCTACATGTGTAAAAATCAGTAAGTTATAATTTGCTTGAAAGGAATAAGAAATTTTAAGATGGGGAGAGTCACTTTGAATTATAGAAATTGATTTATGTTCATGCTTTTTAACAAAAATACGTGGACCAGAATTGATATTAGAGAGTGAAAAGGATAAAAGGAATTAGGGATAAATACGGCAATCGATTCCTAAACAAAAAATATGGAACAGCAATAATTGTAGTGGCGGCTAAATAAGGACTAATTATTCAAATCAATAATGATAAAAATAAAGACTGGGATAAACGAATGATATAACAATTAATATCACATACTGTTGCGAAAGCACGTAAAACGAATGTACTTGTTATTCATTTTTAAAATGACCACCTGCATGGTCTTGTGGTTAGCTCACTACGGATCTCTAGGCCCTGCCTCAATAACCGGGTATTTCCTCGGATTTTTCTGAGGTAGGGAAGTCCAGAACTGGTATAATCAGCCTTGCCAGAACTCTGAGGAGTTGTCTGATAAAGTAGTAGCGGCTGGAGTCACGAAAACCACAATAACGGTCATGGGTGTTGGCATACTTATCACATACCCCATAAATCTTGCCAATCTGCCTTTGTCGAAGAATGGAGGTAGTTAACGCAGTGGTCGGATGGTAGGTCTTGTCGCACTGTAGCCTGTAGTGCCACGGAATTATTAGTTTTAGTATATTAGACCCTTCGCAATATTATAACTTCAGAGCTGAAAATGTTCAGTATTTCAATGCTATGGGCTTAGGGAAGAAGGATCTTCTTTCTTTTTTAAACAAGAGCAGAAAGATCGTATTTAGAAACATGTGCCATTTATCCGCTGATATCCCCGCAGGAGGCAGATTGAATCAAAGCTTCCATCCCACTTTAAATTTGTCTCTCTCCCTTATTTATATGACTTCACTATGAAAAAGTTTTCCTGACTACCGGAAGTTTTTTTCTTTTCGATACATTTCATGAAGTCGGTGTTGAGGGGTTGGAAATTGAGTGGCTCAGAACACGGAGGGGAAGATCGAGCTGTGTAGTAACTCACCTTAGTCATTTCAAAGCTAAATAAAGATTACTTGACTGAGACATTGTTAACAACTTCACATCAGTAGATTTTAATCAGGAGAAGCTCCAAGGCTTTGTGTATTTCGATTAAATGTTATTAAAAAAGCGTAGATAACTTCAATGATGGCATAAATGGTTGAATATTTGCTTCAATCAGTTGCGGTTTTGAACCTATCGAAGTCGAACTCCTCGCAAGAAAAAAAAATCTTTTCATAGTAGGCCTATATTACTAATCAAAAAGACCTGTACATTTGTATTGCAAATAATCTAATTTTTTTACTGTTTCTTAAGCGATAAAGATCTGAAGTCGAAAACACAAAGAATAGGTGGCTATGCTTATTCGCCATTTGGACATTGTATCAGGATACGATGAACTGATTTGGGGTTTAAAAAACGCAAATAAATATACCCATAGCTTTTAAAAAATGCGTTGGCATGCTGAAATTTTTTGATGTTTTACATAGGCTGTGGAACGAAATTCAGCAGTGCAGATTTTTCGCATTCGGTTATGCTTGGCATTTGGATTGCATAGTAAGCCTGCTGCAGCGGTGACCATGGTAATAGGTTTCAAGTGGCACAAAACTTGGAGAGTTATCAACTGCAATGTAACAAGCTGCTATAATTAGCAATTTAGTATGCAATAAATTTGCATTGTATAGATAAAGGATGTTTCAGTGCCCACTACACAACACAAAAAAATGTTGATTTATACGTTCGAATACCACCTACCTAATATCATGAAAATAAAATGTTTAAAATACGTCTATGTTTTACCCTTATTGGTTTGGGGATTGGGAATCCACTATACTGCCATTTTGTGCACAAAAGAATGTTAAAATAATGGGAATACAGATTTTAACCAGTCTTCGTTGTGGCATTAAATGCATATGCAATACATGTAGCGTTACATTAAATCGAAGTGTGGGTATGTGGTGTGTGTAAGTTTGTGTGTGTTTGGAAACTCTAAACAGTAACACAGTTCAATACGGTCTTTAAATTCTATAAGTTAATTGTTATTGAGCAATTCCAATAGTAAGCATAAAATATTTAAATCGCGATTTAATTATTGTTCTTCTTACATTTAGACTTATTTTGGTAAACAGCATTTTAGCAAAATTTGGTTTTTTAAAATTAGGCTACATAGTCTAAATGCTTAAGACATAGAACCAAAATATAATGTGCTGTTTTACGTATTTGTCAATTCAATTGGAACTTTGTAATTTACTTCTGTCACCTTTCCTTTGGTAAGTTTGTTACTAAGTAGTTTCCAGTCATTTACATTTCTTAAAAACAGATTATCCCATGACTTGAATAGTTTTCAAGGCAAATCAATTAAATTTTAAAAACAACTGTATTTCATACAAAAAAATGCTACTATTATAATTTGTATTAGTATCTTTATAGGAAAACAAAATTTAAAAATGACACGTTGATAATAAAACTAAAAAAACAAGTATATCTCATTATCATAGTATATAAATGATATAAACTATTAATAATAAATATAATATATTTTATATTTAAAATGATGTATTTAAATCGCAGTACAAATACTGTGAAAAAACTACTTACCAAGCAAACTTGTAGCACCAAAGGGTTAGAGGGTGTGATAGAACCAAACCATTGCTTCTTTTGATGAAATCTTTTTATTCAGTTGGCAGTATTAGATGTATGGCAGTATCTAGTGAATGTAACTACCATAACAAAGTAAACCAAGGTCGTCTCATAATAAAATTATTTACTTAATATCCTATAAGAAAAAGTAGACTGCGGCACACAAGCATCACGTGATCCCTTTTTAATTTCTCGAAAATACGTAGTTCAGAGCAGGTGTTGTGATCGTGACCTAAAATCGAAATCAAGATAATACGATGAATAGAAACCGAAAAATGTATTTTTGGAATGACGTCTCTCTGTCTGTCCTAGTACATCCGTAGCGTTTAAATGGTTGATTGAATTTACTTCATTTCTTTAATTAAGGTCTTTTTGAAATTTCTATAGAACCGGAAACTATAACTCAAATATTAAGGGGACTTTTCATGAAAACTTTAAAAAATGGCTCTAACGATTTCAATAAAACTGTAAATTTCAAAACATCTGTACGTTGCTAATAGGCTAAAATGGCCATTTTAGATATTCTCTGAACAATAGGCTATACTCTCCAGTATCATAATCGTTTAAAATGAATATCAGTTAAAAAAAGAAGTCACCGAACAGTAGAAAAAGGTGCACATGAATGAATAATTTCAAAAGACTGACCATTATATGGAGGTTGTACATTAATTTTTGAATGGTACATATCGATTTATTTCGTAAATCTATAAACCTCAATGATTCAAATCATAATACGCATATGTAAGAAATGTTGTGCAAAGTATTTTGCATCATTCATTAATAGCATAAAATATAGCACTATATATAACTAAATTTCGCTACTTTAGAAACTATACTAAAATCACATGTTTTCCTCACCAGAATCAGGACATAGAAGAAACTTTGATGTAATAGGACTATTTTCGGTAAAGAGCATGCAAATGCCCATCAATTATCATAATGACATGTCATATTTTCTTCCTAACTTTTATTTCAGTCAGAGCATTGATTTAAACCAAAAAAGAACGCTCCTGATTACTAACATAAATAATTATAAAAAAAGGACAAGGTTTTGGTATCGTACCTAATATCGTTGTTGATATAGTATCAAGTGTCTCGAACTCGAAGGATCGCCGGATGTTGTGAAGAACAATTCTGTACATAGAAAAACTTCTTTCTACGTCGACTGATGTCATGGGTGCTTAGATGAAATGGGCAATGTCCCCTGGCGAAAAGTCTTCCACAAATGCACCACAATCAAAATTTTCACCTTGCAGAATTTTATCAATTTTACACATTGTCTGTATGAGATCGCTTTGTCTGTGATGTTGGAAAAATCCATTCTGAAGATTAAATAGGGAAAAATGCAAAGAAAGAATGAAAATTTCCTAAAAAATGAACGGTAGAGAGTAAAATTAGATTAGATTAGATTTAGTTCGTCCGTAAGATCAATACAAGACTGATACTGGACACGTCATGTAACGTACATACTAAAGCCACATACGTTTGTAAAAATAAAAAATTAAAGTAGGCTATTTTTGTTCGTTTTGACGCTAGACGAATTTATACTACATTCTGCATTGTCTATGATGTCTCATAAAAAATCACATTTCATTAACTTCTGAGCCCACTCATAAACATCCGGGCTCTAGTTTTCTTATTGCTTTAATGCTCCCTATATTGAAGTGGATAGACGGTTCTCCGTTTTCGGATTCGGAAATAAATGAGATGCGGAAAAGAAGACGCCCAACATCGCATTCAACAAGTGGAGAAAGCATGATTAGTTGCTGAGCTCCTGAAGAAATGAGGCTGCTTACAGCACCACTTGTTTTATTTAACCACGTCTTTATTTCCCTATTAGCCGAGGGAATTCAAGAGGCTGAGAAGAAAGGCTGACATAGTAAAACTTGACTAGAAAAGAAATTTCGATACCAAAATAAAGGGAAGAAGATATATCATTATTATCCTATTTCCAAAAATGTAATATCCGATTTCGTAATAATCGCTAAATTCAGAAAGGTGACATGTCAAGTTTTTAAAATTTTACAGGAGCAACAAAAAACTGTTTTACATAATACATGCTGATGACCTGGGCCCGGATTCTGATGACCTAAAATTGTTTGAAAAATGACCTATAAAATGACCCTAAATTTTAAAGAAAATGACTTAATAATTCTAAAAAAATGGCCTAAAAACTGATATTTTATTTACAAAAAATTATTATTGTACACACAAAGTTATAGACTAATTTGTATATAATTGTAAAAACTGTAAACAACTGTAATGTTGTGAATGTTCTTTTCTCACGGAAATTTATATTGGCACTGAGGCACTGCTGAGTCAAAATTCGGCACATTCTTTTGTGGTCTGCCGGATTATATTGTCGATTATTGAGGGTAAGCAGTAGTTTGCACTCTCAAATCCAAGCACGTGGCAGACTCTAGTGCCAAGTCATTCTAATAACAATGCTAATATAATACAAAATTTTGGCGTTTCTTTGATTGTCATTTCCGACTGAGACATGTATACACTTTAACGCCGAATTTTTCCTTCTTGCATTAAACAAACAACACTTTAAAGATAGCACCGCTAGCGACGAAAAAAGTTAATACACTCAATGTAAATACATGTACATGAAAATGGCCAAATAAGGAAGCAAATGACACGAAAATGACAAAATAATGACCTAAAATTGAAATAAATTCCCTAAAAATATAAAATTGCATAAAATGACAAAAATGGCCCAATAAAAATGGATTTCTATAATCTAGAGGCCATGATTAGGATTTATCCACAAGTTGGCAATGTCTATGCAGCATCACTAAAAAGATGAAATGTCATTAGAATCCGGGCCCTGCTGATGACTGTCGGTTGTAAGTATTTTCTATGTATACATATTTAACTATATGAAATTTATGATCATTAAACATTTTGCATTTATCATAGATTGTCATGTTCATGGACATATCACCTTTCTGCAATTACGTTATTGACTTGAGAAAATATCGTTACACAACCCGTTAATGAATAAGAAATGCTACAAAATACTTTTGTACAAGTTATTAATATTTCCTTTCTAAAATAAAAGACAAACTTTGAAGTGAAAATTTTATTTAATTCTAATGTTTTATCAAATGCAATAAAGTTTAACAACAGGTGGGCCACTTTCCAGAAATTCTATGTCTGTTTGAGGTCTGTCACTTTTTTTCTTTTTATATGGAAATCTTGCAAAAGAATGCCTATATCTAGGGATAGTATTTTTATGTCTGCAACAAACTGATATTTCTTGTACTCTAGCTGCTACAATAATCACAAAAGATGTCACCTATATGCATAGAATGATGGAATTACCCCTCTAGAAACCAATTGTCTGAGTAACCCATTTTTACCAAAAAGTGGACATGTCACCTTTCTGTATTTAGCGGTTCGTATGTACTTTATTGGTATTTGTTGTTATATTCTATTTTAAATAAGACATTTATTCTAATATCTCATTAAATTAAGTGTAGAGGGTAATGACGAGAGATTTTTGATATTATATTCTCGATAAAAATAGCTCAAATCCCTTTAATAAAACTCGCTTTTGGATTTTTTTTCTTATAGGGCAGGGAAATCCAACTTGGAAATACGCGGGCCTCATGATACGCCCTACTATACACCCTACTATGCCATTGACTATACACTTAGATTTTTAATTTTGCTAAAAATACTTTTTAAAGAAACAGCAAATTTAAAAAAATTCTATTATAACTAAAGAATGAACAATTTATTAATCTTATATATTAAGTTTTTCAAAATATTGTATTCAGCGAAATAATGAGACAAGATTCTGTCCGATGTCACTTCTTCCTGCTACATCGTTTTCCAGGCAGCCAAACTTTTGCTTGTAAGTTTTCATCGTTTAATTACTTTGTTTAATTACATCGTTTAATTACTTTGCTGCTAAATAAATGATCTAAAAAGACATCTAACGATTGAATTAATAAACGTGGGCAGGCACCTGACAGTCTTACATATTTTTTAAAGTTTTAATTTCTGTTTTGAATGAGTTTAAAAAGCTCGTTATAGGCCAGCCAAGAACTAAAGCTGCTAGGTTATTCTATGATTATTAAATTCCAAGCTTAACTTTTGTAGAGGCATGAAGCGACAAGATGTAACCCTAACTGGTATTAATGCCGACAATTTTAAGAATCTTTGCAAATATGTGCATTAGCCATGTTTACAGATTGCCCGACCCTTCCTACCACTTAGGCACTCCAACCTCAAATTCAGCGTAAAAGCTACTCATTATCCTTAAAACAATTTCCACACTACTTAGTAGTAACCATTTTTAACGCTGGTTTTCTCCCCTTCCCTCCTATTTCCGAACATCAAGTTTCCTTAGAAAGATTTCGCTTCTTTCCCTCCCGTCATCATCCACCTTCTCCATCGTTACTCTAATAATAATTACACGAGGGAAGTAGAAGAAAAAACTCTCCCCATAACAAATTTTGTGGTGAAGTTTTTATCCCACCCCTTGCCGTCTTTCCACTTTTCTCCCTTAACTCGGGCGGGGTGTGTAGGTCGGAGCTTTCTTTTCACTTAATTTAATCCAATTTGCTTCCTTCAGCTTCTGCAAGACTTACCGGTACCAGACCGCAGAATGCTAAGTGCTCTCCCATCTCTCTTCCACCTTCAGATCGTATGAAGAAACGGAAAGACTTGTGGAAGGAAAGAAGAATCTCAGAGGAAGGATTATACGGTTAGAGCACAAAGAACTCCACATTCTTTCCGTTCTGTCGTTGAGAAGTCCAATTTATTCTTTTTTATCATAACGACGCTGGTCTTCAACAAGCAAGTTATTATCCTGTATAATGCAAGCTTACCTTCCAATTCTGTTTCCACAGACAGTAGAATAAATTCTTTTTGTGCCGTATGTGGCATCCTTGACAAATAAGCCAAGGACGAATTCAGGTTGATATAATGACTATTTGGAAAACTTATCTTTTCAGAGATTGAATGATGAGATATTTAAAATTGGCCTCCAATTATTCTTTATGAATGATGAAATATTTAAAATGGACCTCCAGTTATTTTTTAATAGTTCGTTCTTTTATATTATTAAAAATGGTTACGGGTTTAAATAAATAATTCCATTTTGTTGTGAACCTAATTATGTAGTCTGCCTACATATTATACATTTTATTATCTAATGATAATTCATATTTAGCACTAATCTGCTACCGAAACGCCATATGACTGACTTCACCTCTGACTATTTCTGTACAGTGAGGCAACTTACAGGGCAACTAACTGTTGGCACTAAATTTTGAAAAAAAAAAAAAGGCTGCTTAAAATGAGTAAACATAATAAAAAAGGAAATGAATAGGCTAGTCTAGACATTAAAATATTCCATTTAATTTTAAGAAAATTATATATTTCAGTTTACCTCTTGGCATTATACAGTAAACATTTATATACAGGCTAAATAAAAGAGAATCTAGCCAGGTTATAAATCCTTTGTAAGGCAATCGTTGTATTGAACACGGTCGTGTTTTAAGTCACATTGCACAGTTAACATTCCTTCTAAGTTCTCTGGAGTTAACCGACATAGGTTGACAATGAGGGCGTTTTTGAATCTTGAAAATGGTCTCTCTGAACATAGGTTTAAGCCTACCTAGGCCTATCTGAAAGAACAATGTCAGCCGGTTCAGAATGAGTAATTGTTTCCCTGCAGTATAGAAAACATTTTCAGTACTGTTAGCAAACCTGGGTTAAGTTACATTTTCAATACTATTAGAAAACCAGCGTTAAGTTGCAATTACTTTTCAAATTTGGCTTAGAGTTTAGCAACAATTAGCACAGCTGCAAACTACATAAGTGCTATGAATGGTTGAAAATAAGCTATGAATTAATTAATTGCTAGTTTATTGCAGATGTTAATACAAAAATACATATAGGCTACACAAAAACCTTAACTCTTTAGGTTTATTCTTTCCTAAACTCAATTAAAAGTCAGTTATAGGTGCTAATGAACAAAATAGGTGCTAACCCTTAAAATAAACCAATATAGACAGCATTAAACTAAACCAGCTTTCTATGCCAATGTAATAGGTTTACCTTTAAAGGAATGGAATTAAACAGGCAGAAAGAAGAAATTCTAAAACTAATAGCAAAACTTTCGAAATTAGTCATCCCACATCAGTGACCCTACCTCTGTTCTTGAGAAGCACCCAAAATGTTTTATCCCACTCTGTTTCTATGTCAGTCTTCCAACTCCGAAGAGACCAATAGCTGAACAGTTTACTCGACTGGCAATCTACCTGCGACACTTAGCCGGGTACATAACCCATGACGTTGAGTTAGTTCTTCTATATTGCATGCAAAAACCAACCTCATACCCGCGACTCTGAAGCAGACACTACTTCTGGGCGCCAGCAGTTAACAGTTTTCTTTTCTAAACATACTGGATTAAGCCTATGATAGAATAAAAAAAAAATTACAAAAAGGAAGAAAGTAAGGAAATTGTTTAGCACGAGGTATTAAACCAGTAGTTTCACACTAACTACAGAACCACGTTTATCAATTATTCAAATTCAGTATTAAATAAACTTCATGCTAAGTAGGCTACATTGAAGTTAAAAATGAATTTATTGTATAAAGTGATATCTTTATTTTCTAAAGATGATTTTTCTGTAAATGTCAGTATTTACCCAGTAGGTAAAGAATACTTTTTTTGTGGCTACTTAGTTAATTTGACACGTAAAATCTGATCTTCCTAACAATATCAGGTTTCAATGGAGTAATAGAAATGTGGAGAAATATTAGGCTAATCCTTGGCATTTTAAACTTATAAGATTACATACCGGTACTTCTAGAAGCATTTAGTAATTCACGTAAGATAATAGCAAAAATCTTGTCAATTTAAAAAAATTACAAAAGTTGGATGCATTCTTCTATTGAATCGGAGAGTTTAACCGTCGTATTTTACCCTCTCTAAATATTTACAAGTGTACCTCACCTTTAACGCAAAGACATTTCTGTTATTAAAGTTGATATGAATATATAATTAGAACTCCACTTCCATTACAATGCTAGTCCATTCTTGGCTTAGAAATTAAAACAGAAATTTAAAATACAGCAAACACAACACGGAATTTAAAAAGACGCGTTGATGCTGCGAGGAATTATATACAGATGAGTAACACTGTAAGCACTTTGCTATTCAGTATTATAATGTTGACACGCTGCAATTTAAACATTTATGTTTAAAGTGTTAAATATTTCACCATTTTGAAAGTATGATTTTTCGCTTACAAATGTCTTTATAAATTATTAATGATATAACAATTTGTAAAGGGATTCGACATCATTTTTCTGTTTCTGTCAAACAAATTGTTTTTGACAGTGAGTACAAGAATACATATATATTTCAGTAGAGTTGTAATTTGTTTGGCATTAACGTAGATTGACGAACAAGAGTTATCCATTCAGCAATTGTATGTTGAATGCAGGTACGTTTATAAACATAATATAGTATTACATTTAAGGCAGAAATTATTCACATTTAGTAGAGAGTTGTTTGTAGATATGTAGCATTGTATCTAGTTATGTATGCATGTCACATAGGCCTATGCTCGAGTGTTCGTTTCCATATCCCCGTCCCAAATTATGAAAGAATAGGCTATGCACGCCACGTTGGCGTGATTGACAGATTGTCAGCCTATAACATGTACAGGAACAGACTTTAAATTTTTTTCTTGCTTCGTCATTAATGCATTTGTTTCCTCTATAAAAATGTTTATTTTACAGTTATGGTTCTTGAGGATAATGATAATAATTATTATTGAATCTCCAAATATAAGTAACCCTATTTCAACTTTAGGTGCGCTAGGGTTTTAGTTACAGTACTAAATGCGCTCCTCTCACGCAGTGGACCAGGGTTCGTTTCCTGATAATAGGTGGGGTTATTCTGGGGTTTTTCCTCACCTGTGAGACAAATGTCGGGTAACTTTAGGCCTTGTGGTCCCCAGATATCATCTGGCCGTCATTATCATCTTCATCCCATCCTCGCCTTGTTTGGAGTGAGTGTGTATGTGTGAATGGTGTGTCTCGTCCTATGTGTTCGTGTTGTCTCGGAGGTGGCCCCGGCATTGGGCTGATCACTCGTCTCAGATTATCGAGTCATGAAATGTCTTCTTCCGCCCTTTTTTTGCCTAATATCTCTTCTTGGATGACCGACTGTCATCGACGATATTTCTTCCACTGATAACATAACACTTCTATTGGAGTTTCCTGATCTTCACTACTTTTAATTTTTTTCGTTTCCCATTCGGCTCAATATCATCGTTTGTCATTCAAGATGTCCAACTCAAGTGCAATAATCTTCTGTAAGTTCAAAGAAATTTGGGTAGAACAGATAACATAAGTCTGGGTTACTCCACTCTCACACATAGGCGTAACCAGGCCAACCATATGGGGGGGGGTAGAACATCTGGAGAGGGGGGTTCCGGGGTCCTCCCCCCGGAAAATTTTGAAAATTAAGATGCACAATAACGAGTTTTAAGCTTCCCACGCTTTAAACTCATATTAAGTAATTTATAGGCAGATTTTTAAAAATAGGTGATATATCATAATAATGAAATAAATAGTACAATTTTCCCTTTTTTAATCAATGGGGGGGGGTTTCAAACCCCCAAACCCCCCCCCCTCGTTACGCCTATGTTCTCACATGCACGTAAATGGGCTTGGAGACTGACGGGACATAATGTATGATCCTGCAATTTCTTCAGCGCTAACACAATTAAGACCTCATGACTCATGCAAAAGTTTAAACAAGAAAAAATAGCGATATTGACAGAGAGGCTTCCACGTAGATGCAGTGTGTTCAGGTCTTGTCGATATGGATGACAAGTGAAAGATGTAATATTCATGGTTTAACTTTTCCCTAGGAGACGTAATCAGGAATGCCGGTGTAATGTGCAGTGCAGTTCTATCAACTCACCATTAATCACGGCACTCTGACAGCTGCAACACTGTACAGATATCAATAATGGAGATGCTTATCGTGTCCTCCACTTGGCGGCGCCACGCGCACGGGCTATTAGCACTTATGACTTTGCTTATTACCTACAGCCCTCTTCGAAATTCAGGACCCTATTCGTATCTTCCCCCTAATATTACAACTTTGGTATCGATGACCTACCTTCCTGAAGTTAGGGTCTATAGTTATTACCAGGGCCCGGATTCTGATGACCTAAAATTGTTTGAAAAATGACCTATAAAATGACCCTAAATTTTAAAGAAAATGACTTAATAATTATAAAAAAATACCTAAAAACTGATATTTTGTTTATAAAAATTATTATTGTACACACAAAGTTATAGACTAGTTTGTACATAATTGTAAAAACTGCAAATAACTCTAAAGTTATGAATGCTCTTTTCTCACGGAAATTTATACTGGCACTGAGGCACTGGCGAGTCAAAATTCGGCATTTCCTTTTGTGGCCTGCCGGATTATATTGTTGTTTATTGAGGGTAAACAGTAGTTTGCGACGAAAAAAGTTTATACACAATGTAAATACATGAAAATGACTTAATAAGGAAGCAAATGACACGAAAATGACAAAATAATGACCTAAAATTGAAATAAATGCCCTAAAAATATAAAATGGCATAAAATGACAAAAAATTACCTAATAAAAATACATTTCTATAATCTAGAGACCATGATTAGGATTTATCTACAAGTAGGCAATGTCTATGCAGCGTCAATAAAAAGATGACATGTCATTAGAATCCGGAACCTGCTTATTACATTTATAATGTACTTACAAGAAGTTGACAGTTTACAAATTAAACAAACAAGAAAATTACAACATATTTACAATCACTTTTTAAGTTTAAAAATTCTTTAAGAGTAGGCCTATACAAGGGATTTCATAATAACAATTTGTAGAATAGCTATGTTTGAAAATCTAGCCTATGTTTGTTCTTGCATTCTTTTATTCCATCAGATAACATGTTATAACAAATGGGACATATATATATATATATATATATATATATATATATATATATATATATATATATATATATATAAACATGAATGTACTGTTTTGTTTAATCTAAATGTGGAATGTTATAACAAAAATTTCCTCTAAAGTTGTGTTCATGTACATCTTTTCCAAAGTTATATTAATTAATGTTGGTATACGTTAATTATACGTGTACTAAGATGTCTGATAAATAAAAGTTTACAATTATTGTTAAAATTTCATAATCAACGATGAGAGCCTTTTTTAATAATTATAAGAATTCTTTTTTTACGATATCAAGATATCTATAATTCTACTTGATCTCCCCAAAATAATAATCCATACCTCAATACTGACTGGAAAACGAAAGAAAGCAAAGAAAACTGATGTCATGTATGAAGCTGGCTGCCAGAGACTAAGTGGATTTAATAAAAATACCACCCTGGATAATTTAACCATTATAAAGTCAAAATATTCACCCCTTTTAAGTTGAAAATCCAATCTAATACCAATAAAATTAACATATTCAGCAATTTATATGTATTATATAATATAGGCTTTAAAGTAGCGAATCACTGACGACAAAGTTTTGTCCTGATTAAAATAACAAGTCTTTCATGCTGAACAATGCAACGCACTGGCGCGTAGGTGCTAAGTTTTATCATAATTTTTAGGAGATCAGTTCCTTTGAAACTGAGATTAAAACCCATGACCTTCACTTTCCATGCCGATGCTCTACCAACTGAGGGAGCCAGAGTTTAATTCACATCTCCAAATGGAACCTTTCTCCTAGAACTAGCTAGCTTTAACGGTCTACCTCACCTTAGCCCGCTAAAGAGCATACTAGCAGACTATGATCTCACTGAAGGACATTTACGTCATAAGTATTGTGAGGCACACTAATTCAGTTATAGGAGAGAAATTTATTAATTAATATGTAAGTGAGCTTTCTTTTCTGCACTATGAAGGACTGGACTTTGACGAAACTAACCCGCAAGGTGTTTTCACGGTGAATATCCCATTTAGAACATAGCATAATAATGACCTTTCTGTAGAAAGTTGTGCATTTTGCACCCATTTAGCAAGGAGTTGGGTAGTATCTCAGATAAATGATCGAGCTGTCTTTTTTATGCTTGAAAATATCGTTCCTATCTCTACTTTATTTTACTTAAATTTCTTTGCAAAGGATGCTAATTTTCTATAAATAAAAAGTCTTAAATTTAGGCCACTATACGTTTAAAACGGCAAGTTAAGTAAATCATATGATGCAAAAATACTTTTCTTTGAAAGGTCAATCAGTGATGCCCAACCTTAAGCGGAAGTGGGGAATTCGAAATTACCTCCACCCATTTTTCGCGGAGTGAAGGGGAAATGCGATCATGCACTGTCTACAAACACAAAACGAAGGAGATGGGGTAAAGCGACAATGTGGCGAAATGTTCTCTTACGAGAAGAGGTTGGGCATCCAGGTCAAGATTAAGAGGCGTAGTATTAGGAAACGTGAATAGCACCTCGACCCTTTCTCGTGCTAGCGAGATTTTCTGATATAACCTATAATATTAAATAGCCTAGTACGTATAATATATCTCGTAACTGGTTGACAGGGATAAGAAAATAATTAGGCTTAAGCATATAATTCTCAGCTTGGTTATAGAGATTAATAACTGTGTTTTTCCTTTGTTCCAGGTAAGCAGGATCACACCCACACCAATGTATTCTAATTTGAAGAATTATGTTGGAAACGTAGTAGGCAGAAACCATAAGCCTATAGAATTCTATGTAATAGAACCGCAACTGCAAGGGAGGAAGAACCTCAGTCGTTGTATAGAGAAGTGGAATTATGGATGTCAGAGGTACAGACATCTCCTAAGTGATGTATTTAATTTAATTTAATAAGTTTTGTATTTTTAGTAGCCTATTCTAACCCTAACACAATATTAAATCTGTAATGTATGGCGCACGGGAAATGGCAAAAATAATACACTGTTTACGTGATATTATAACTAGAGTTAAGTGGCAATGTTTACTAGTCTAAATACGTAACGTGAAACATCAAAATGTACAGTGTTGCTTATCTCATAAAAGGTCTGCTACTATTTTAAAAATAGTTCCTATATGACTATATTATCATATAATTTAGTTAAGGGTTCTTGAAATGCCTTCAATTACTTTGGAAATTTTCAAATACCAAACACCTAACAATTAATATGTCAGTCTTAATAACAATCTTCTAATAATTCCATTATACCTAGGTAGACTCATAGAATAATTCATTCTATAACTTAACTTATAACATAATTATTCATAAAGACTCTTTAGCACAACTGACAACATGTAGGAATACGAACCCACAGACTGCAGTTTAATTAACAGGAATAAACAGCTTTAAGAAGATCACAAGTCATGATCACAAGTAGGTAATAAGTTAGTTTTTATTAAACATAGTTCTTGAATCTCCTTTATGGTGACTTAGGAGGTAGGCTAAGTTCGTTGCCGACTTTCTGAATTTATAACAAATGTAATGTTTTATCTCTTTTCAAATACCAAAGAGAATTTTGTACAATAATCGAAAAAGTAATTTTGAGCCTAAAAACGGGTGACGAAAAATTCTAAATATAAATTCTATCGTTGAACGTCCACTCACCATTACCCACCCAAAGTGTTGGCACTAGGAAGGCACGGTACCAAAGAATTCAAGGTATCTTATTCCTTGCTACCAAAACGACTGACTTTCGGAACAGAACGATACGAGGAGGAAACCTTCCTCCAAGATGTAATTGGAGCTAGGTTCTGTTCAACTCCAAAATTGCAAATCATTCGAAAGACCGTCAAGTTTGAACCACTTTAATAAATTTTGCGTAGTAACCAGTGACATCGCAAACTAAATTCGCATCAAATTCCGGAGCCGACCGATTTGACATGGATTTTTTTTTTAATTTCTTATTTTTATGTGAGTGCGCGTAAGTGTATGTAAGGTATCACAAATCTGTAGTTCTGCTGACGCTGGTCGATTTTAATCTGATTAGAAACACTTATTTTCTGCATATCATAATTGCAATTATAATTGATTCAACAAAAACATACTGGCACTTTGTTATATCAGTTTACCTGATTTTATTCATCTAGTGAGGGGATGAGAAATAGCCTAGCCTATCATAATTGAGTCTGTTAGTTGAATGTAAGCTACACTTTAGTATTTCGACTTTAGTTTTGTTGTTAACACGATATTGCTGCTAATAGCTACATAGGCTACATAGCTACATGTGTGCTCTAAAATTATAATGCTATGATGACTTCTTTATGAGACGAAATGGCATCACACTCTTTCCTGTGCCATTATATTCCTACTCATAATTCAGGGGTCAAATACGAAACCTACTTTTTGGTATCACGCCTTTAATTTCTTATTGAATTACATTAGCGTTTTCAAGACTAGTACCTAGGTAGAATAAGCTTGAGCCCTTAGCGAGATCGCTACCATTGGGAGCAGCGTGTGACGTCTGTTCGGAACCCGAAACTAGATATGTTTGAAGATTATAGGTCAAAGACTCATATCTTACATCGTGTATCGAAAAATAAATATTTATAATTAGTGTAACTATACAGATTAAAGGGGACAGTAGATTACATTAAAACAAATATAAAATATTTTGCGTTTTATAACTGTCTATGGTTTATGAGATAATTAGATAAAACGTCTCTCCGCAGAACGGTAACAGCGCACAGCCAGATCCCTCTTTCGGTGACAATGATTTGTTTTTGTCAGTAATACGAAAACAGATCCACTGCGTGACGAGTAGCCTACACATGCCTTGGCTTTGCCTGGTTCTTGGAGAATGCGACCATGTATTAATCTTTGTTTTTAATTTCCACAAGACCTGCCAACTATGGAAAAACCACAAAGGGATGATTTACTCAACTCTATCTCCTGATGTGAACAAAAAAATTGGAGTAGTTCGAATAATACTTATGAAGTAAATAACAATTAAAGTTTAGGGACAAACAAAAATTCTGATAAAGTAGACCTACTAGAACAAAAATTGTTTTTAATTTTTTGTTTTCTATCGAAACAAAAACTTCACATTTATGCTACTTCCACTCTGTATAGCCTAGTTTATTTATTTATACATTTATATTTCTCTCTGGTGTATTTAAGACCTTAAGGCCTTCTCTTCCACTGACCAGAGGTGATACATTCAAACGTTGCCAAATAATCTAATTAATAAAAAAAGAGAGACATGATTATACTGTATAAATATAAATTATGTTAGTGGAAACTATAATTAAAACTATATTAAACTATAATAATGGAAAGTTGAAAGTTGAAAAATAAAAATAAATTAAATCAATACAAAAACAACAATTTTAACAGAAAGTAGTATAACAGAAAGATATAAATATAAATGTTAATGGTTGGTGGTCAAGTGGTCAACTAACTTCATCTTCAATGTTCTGAGTGTTCGGCAATTTTTTATATCCTTACGTATTGAATTCCTCAGACGAGCTGTCCCGACAGCGAAGGATGAAGAATAAAATACAGTATTGTGAGGTGGAATAGATAAGGTAGTGTTCTGATGGGATCTTGTTCCGAGGTCGTGATATTCTGATAGGTAGTGAAAACGGCAGCCAAGTAAGGATAAATTTTAATTATATATCTTTATGGCAGCAGATCGATCGTCGCACAGTGCGAAATTTCAGTTGTCCAGCAAAACTTGAATCAATTTGGAAAGTTATCGATAACAGCAAAATGAAGCCCATTGCTACTGGATTATTGCTGTTAATCTAGTAGCCTAACTCGGAGCGCTGCACTATGGAAAAGAGCAATATATATTACATCTTGCATGGGCATATTTCTAGTGAACAAAAATTTAGCAATGGCGATGGTGGCGTAGGCCTACTAACCATGGCCGTCCGGAAGGGGGGAACAGGGTAGGGCCACTGCTCCTCTCTGGACATTTTATTTAGACATAAACCTCTAAATTAAATGACTATAAGCAGCTAATGTGATGTGAAATTTAAGTAGCCAGATATTGTTGTATGTTCGCGTTGTTTGGACGAAAACGAGCTGTAACGGCTGACTAGATATTAGCTAAACTTGAAACCATTTATAGCCAAACATTTTATTATAATTAAGATAAGGAATTTTATATATGTTATATGAATAGTAGAAATTGTAAGGAGTAAGAAACGTCATGTGAGTGTGTACATCAGATGTTTTCTTTGTATCCATAGTCCAGCTACAGTAGCCTAAATGAGGGATGTCGATTATATAATAATAATAATAATAAAAATAACAATAATGTGAATAGTAATAATAATAATAGCAGTAATAATATGAATAGTAGGCCTAATAGAAATAATAATAATAATATTAATAAAATGGTTGTAGCAGCATAGTGATGGTGGTGGTGGCAGTAATTCGTTCATTGGCCCCTTGACAAAATTTCTGCGGACGCCCATGCTACTAACCTGTACAAAACCGAACTGGTAGGGGGCTTATGATGGAGTTGAAGTCACAAACAGCAATTATTATTATTATTATTATTATTATTATTATTATTATTATTATTATTATTATTCAACTTTGTATAAACATTCTGTACACAGCTGCCGCATGTTATTGTGCATTCTTGCAGGTGTTACAAATTAAAAACAACATGCGTTTCCATCAGTCACTGGAATAAACCGAATTTTGCAAAACTGCTCAAATAGGCGATCAACAGTAGGCTAGGTTATGGTTTACCCTACCCTCATGTTGTCAATATTTGAAGAAAACGAGTTTTTAAAAAACAGTCCTCATTTACCGACAAAACATGTGTACGATTTAAAAATCGAAATAAAACAATTTTTAGACAAGAGTTTGAAAGTAGGCCTATGTAGGCCTATAACTGTGTTATTATTTATACTTTATAATTTACTTTTTCCATACTTTTGCTGATTTTTAGTTTGTTTCTCACGCCGGTTGGACCCAAAACTTATCATATCCTTCTTGTATTGATCCACAGACACATTCATTTCAATACCTATTTTTTTTAAGGTATCCTCCTTTAAATTTTTTAAAGTGCTCCTTATGTTTAGGATCCCAAAGTAAAGTTTTGGATTTATGAATATCTATCATTTGTGAACTTCTTGGTAAAATTAACCTGCTGTTGAACCAAGTTGATCTCCTATCTTGTTCTGATGGAAAGCACCCCCGAAGTAGATTTTGGTGGTGCAACTGTCAAATCTATTGTTACGCGAAATGCTCAAGTACTGAATAGCCCAACCAAAATTCCCGTTGGTCTCAGTAGGGAAGAAATTCAATGCAATTTAGCAAGCAAGACTGCTAGTAGAAATGTTAAGAGTCAGTGTAACAAAGTAAACAAGTCAGTTAATTATAGTCAGCAATATCACTGGTCCAGTGTAAAAGCAGACGATATAAATAAGGTAGTTTTCACAATTGATTCTGTGAAACAAACTTCAAATACGAACACGCTCAGTGAATTATTTAGTGACGTAGTTCGTAAAAGACGAAATTGTAGGTAGAGCTAAAGTTAACCAATCGAGTTCTACAAAAATACAAGGTGTGAAGAATTTCATGTCATTACATGTTTACAGATTAACCCCAGAGACAACAGTTGAACAGTTGAACGAATTCTTAAAACCTATCTTCCCAGAAGTTTTCTGTGAGGAATTGAATTCAATACACCCTGACATATACTCGTCATTTAAAGTGGAAAGTGAAAGTTCATTGTGATAAAAGAGTAATGATAATGCAACCTGAAAACTGGCCAGAAAATGCATTTTCACCCCGCCACAAAATCTAGACAACAAGTAACGTGGAGTCCGACATCTGTGGGAGCTCATCATATCGGAAGTAACGAAAATACTCCACATCTTTCCCAGAGGAATTGTGGTCCTATTAATAGTGTCAATACTGCACAACATTCTTCCAATGCGCATTTGCCGCATTCTTTATGAAGGTATAGTGCTCACGAAACAAAATAGACTTCTTTAATGCCTACATCTACACAACAAATGTGGACATAGTTTGTCTTTGTGAACATTGGCTGCATCCCCAAGAGGTTGCTTATACAAATTTAAATGGATTTACCGCAGCCGGCGTTTATGCCCGTAAAAATCACAAGAACGGAGGTTCTATTTTCTGTGTGAAAAATGGTTCTTCTTCACTCAACTTGATCTAAGTATTTACTGTATAGAAATACATTTTGAAGTGTCTGCAACCATAGTCGAATCGACCAGAAGTATTATTGTATCCCTTTATAGATCATCTAATGGCAATCTACAATGTTTCTTCGTAAATCTGGAAGCACTGTTAAATAAGTCACTTCAAATATGATATCAATATGTTTGTAGAATTTAATATAAATTTAAATAATGACTTTGTAAATACATAGAAGTTATGCAATCTTATGGTTCCTATCCAGCGGTCAGTGAACCCACTAGAGGTAATTCACATTTGGACAACATGTTTAGGCCTAAAAGTCTAGATTTATTGAGATTTAGTACTCAAGTCTCTCATTTAGGTTTCTCTGATCATAAGAGCATTATCACACAAAGTACTTACAGGTTTTAAGTCGCCACTGGATTATTATCTCATATTTATTTATTTATTTATTTAATAATAACGAACATTACAGGTATAAAACCCAATTACAATGTCCATGCCAAAAATACAATGCATACATACAAAATAATTAAAACATAAGATACAAAAGATAAGAATACACAAAAGATAAAAGTAAAAAGTACACAAAAAAACATTACAAGCAGAAAAAGAACTTCCTAGCTACTTCTGGGTTCCAGCAGTTGCCAGGTTATAATCACAGTACATAATTCCTTTGAGAATTAAGATAAGAAAGAAAGAAAGAGTGAGGAGAATGTTTGGCATGATACATTAAACCAATACACTAACTACAATTGATTGTAACTACGTTTAGTGATTTTAATTCAGTATTAAATCAACTTCAACTAAAGCTTTTTTGAATTCATTTTCGGACATGCTAAGTATATCAAAATTTAAAAAGTGAATTTTATTATACAAAATGGTTACTTTATTTAAAGGTGAATTTTTATGAATATCAGTATTTACCTTGGGGGTAAAAAATAGCTTCCTGTGTCTACTTAGTTTACATGGTACGTAAAAATAAATCTTCTTAACAATAATATTATCATCAATTTTTTTATGCAATAATTTGTGAAGAAATATTAAACCTTGACTACTTCTTCTAAATTTTAAACTTTTAATATCATATAGTTCTAAAAGCGTTTGGTAATTCAAATATGTTGGATAATGGCCAGTACTTCTGAATATCAAAAATTTGTAAAACTTCGATTGTATTTTTTCTATTGAATCAGAAAGTTTAATAGTCATTGGATTCCATATGACTGTACCATATTTGAGGTTTTGTCTGACCATTGAATTATAAAGTCTGATTAATGTATTTTCGCTAAATGTGCATGAATTCCTTATGATAAAACCTAGATTTCTTAACGCTTTTAAAACTATTGTTTCAATGTGGCTGTTAAACCTGAGATCCTTGGTAAATGTTATCCCTAAATCTCTAGTTTCCATTACTTCATCAAGTTTAACATTATTTATATTATAGGCATATGATATAGTCTTTTTACATCTATTGAATGTCATTTTAACACATTTCTTAATGTTAAATGGAAGTTCATACGAGACTGAAGCAATAGATTTATATATTTTAATGTCATCAGCAAATAATAAAATATTGGAGTTGTTCACCACGTTCGGTAAATCATTTATGAAACATAGAAACAATAAAGGGCCTAAGTTTGATCCTTGAGGAATTCCAGAATTAACCACAAACTGATCAGATAAGTGATTTTGATAACTCACTACCTGTGTTCTATTTCTTAAGTATGAGCACATAATTTTCATAAAGTGAGTGGAAAAAGAAAGTTGAGCTAATTTGTTAAGTAAGAAGTCATGATCAACTTTATCAAATGCCTTTTGAAAATCTGTATATATTACGTCAACCTGTGTATGTTGGTCTAATTCCAATGATACGTATTCAGTGAAGTTCCATAAGTTTGTAACAGTTGATCTTTTAGGCATGAAGCCATGTTGAAGTGGAGAAATCGCTAACTTAATATGATTGCAAATGTGTGTGTAAAAAATACTTTCCAGAATTTTAGCTGGTGTAGAAAGAATAGCAATGGGTCTATAATTTTGTACCATTTTCGAACTCCCCGATTTATGTATGGGGACTATTTTTGTCATTTTCCAAACATCCGGAAAAACGCCTTGTTTAATTATTTGGTTAAAAAATTATAGTTAGTGGATACACTAAGAGTTCACCACATCCTTTGAAAATATATGTTGGTATATTATCCGGTCCAGCAGAACGTTTAGATTTTAATTTTTTAATTGCTAATTCAACTTCTTTTGTCTCTATTACAGATATGTTGAAGGAATCTAGTATGTACTGTTATCGGTTTCATAATCGTATTTTGATTGATCCCTTGTATAAACAGATTTAAAATAATTAGCGTAGCCATTAGCAATTTCATGTAGAGTTTTTAATATTTGCCCATTATATTCCATCTCCGTTTGAGACTTGAGTTGCTTTTAATAAAATTCCAAAAGTTATTTACATCGTGCATTAATTTTTTTTCAATTTCTTGAAGATGACTTATGTAGGCTGTTTGTTTCTTCAAACTTGCTCTAATATTTTTGAATACTGACATATTATATTCTGATAAATGTTTATTTTTACGATATTTTTCTTTAAGTTTAATATTTCCTATGATCTCTTTTGTGAACCATACTGGATACCTGTGTCGACATTGTCTTCTTTTCGGTACACATTTAACTAGTATTGAGTAAATTGTGTCATAAAAAGTAGTTACGGAAGAATTAACATCTTTATAATCAGTTAAATTGTTCCATGTACAGTCTCTTATAAGATTACATCAGATGTTTTCTTTGTATCCATAGTCCAGCTAGAGTAGCCTAAATGAGGGATGTCGATTATATAATAATAATAATAATAAAAATAACAATAATGTGAATAGTAATAATAATAATAGCAGTAATAATATGAATAGTAGGCCTAATAGAAATAATAATAATAATATTAATAAAATGGTTGTAGCAGCATAGTGATGGTGGTGGTGGCAGTAATTCGTTCATTGGCCCCTTGACAAAATTTCTGCGGACGCCCATGCTACTAACCTGTACAAAACCGAACTGGTAGGGGGCTTATGATGGAGTTGAAGTCACAAACAGCAATTATTATTATTATTATTATTATTATTATTATTATTCAACTTTGTATAAACATTCTGTACACAGCTGCCGCATGTTATTGTGCATTCTTGCAGGTGTTACAAATTAAAAACAACATGCGTTTCCATCAGTCACTGGAATAAACCGAATTTTGCAAAACTGCTCAAATAGGCGATCAACAGTAGGCTAGGTTATGGTTTACCCTACCCTCATGTTGTCAATATTTGAAGAAAACGAGTTTTTAAAAAACAGTCCTCATTTACCGACAAAACATGTGTACGATTTAAAAATCGAAATAAAACAATTTTTAGACAAGAGTTTGAAAGTAGGCCTATGTAGGCCTATAACTGTGTTATTATTTATACTTTATAATTTACTTTTTCCATACTTTTGCTGATTTTTAGTTTGTTTCTCACGCCGGTTGGACCCAAAACTTATCATATCCTTCTTGTATTGATCCACAGACACATTCATTTCAATACCTATTTTTTTTAAGGTATCCTCCTTTAAATTTTTTAAAGTGCTCCTTATGTTTAGGATCCCAAAGTAAAGTTTTGGATTTATGAATATCTATCATTTGTGAACTTCTTGGTAAAATTAACCTGCTGTTGAACCAAGTTGATCTCCTATCTTGTTCTGATGGAAAGCACCCCCGAAGTAGATTTTGGTGGTGCAACTGTCAAATCTATTGTTACGCGAAATGCTCAAGTACTGAATAGCCCAACCAAAATTCCCGTTGGTCTCAGTAGGGAAGAAATTCAATGCAATTTAGCAAGCAAGACTGCTAGTAGAAATGTTAAGAGTCAGTGTAACAAAGTAAACAAGTCAGTTAATTATAGTCAGCAATATCACTGGTCCAGTGTAAAAGCAGACGATATAAATAAGGTAGTTTTCACAATTGATTCTGTGAAACAAACTTCAAATACGAACACGCTCAGTGAATTATTTAGTGACGTAGTTCGTAAAAGACGAAATTGTAGGTAGAGCTAAAGTTAACCAATCGAGTTCTACAAAAATACAAGGTGTGAAGAATTTCATGTCATTACATGTTTACAGATTAACCCCAGAGACAACAGTTGAACAGTTGAACGAATTCTTAAAACCTATCTTCCCAGAAGTTTTCTGTGAGGAATTGAATTCAATACACCCTGACATATACTCGTCATTTAAAGTGGAAAGTGAAAGTTCATTGTGATAAAAGAGTAATGATAATGCAACCTGAAAACTGGCCAGAAAATGCATTTTCACCCCGCCACAAAATCTAGACAACAAGTAACGTGGAGTCCGACATCTGTGGGAGCTCATCATATCGGAAGTAACGAAAATACTCCACATCTTTCCCAGAGGAATTGTGGTCCTATTAATAGTGTCAATACTGCACAACATTCTTCCAATGCGCATTTGCCGCATTCTTTATGAAGGTATAGTGCTCACGAAACAAAATAGACTTCTTTAATGCCTACATCTACACAACAAATGTGGACATAGTTTGTCTTTGTGAACATTGGCTGCATCCCCAAGAGGTTGCTTATACAAATTTAAATGGATTTACCGCAGCCGGCGTTTATGCCCGTAAAAATCACAAGAACGGAGGTTCTATTTTCTGTGTGAAAAATGGTTCTTCTTCACTCAACTTGATCTAAGTATTTACTGTATAGAAATACATTTTGAAGTGTCTGCAACCATAGTCGAATCGACCAGAAGTATTATTGTATCCCTTTATAGATCATCTAATGGCAATCTACAATGTTTCTTCGTAAATCTGGAAGCACTGTTAAATAAGTCACTTCAAATATGATATCAATATGTTTGTAGAATTTAATATAAATTTAAATAATGACTTTGTAAATACATAGAAGTTATGCAATCTTATGGTTCCTATCCAGCGGTCAGTGAACCCACTAGAGGTAATTCACATTTGGACAACATGTTTAGGCCTAAAAGTCTAGATTTATTGAGATTTAGTACTCAAGTCTCTCATTTAGGTTTCTCTGATCATAAGAGCATTATCACACAAAGTACTTACAGGTTTTAAGTCGCCACTGGATTATTATCTCATATTTATTTATTTATTTATTTAATAATAACGAACATTACAGGTATAAAACCCAATTACAATGTCCATGCCAAAAATACAATGCATACATACAAAATAATTAAAACATAAGATACAAAAGATAAGAATACACAAAAGATAAAAGTAAAAAGTACACAAAAAAACATTACAAGCAGAAAAAGAACTTCCTAGCTACTTCTGGGTTCCAGCAGTTGCCAGGTTATAATCACAGTACATAATTCCTTTGAGAATTAAGATAAGAAAGAAAGAAAGAGTGAGGAGAATGTTTGGCATGATACATTAAACCAATACACTAACTACAATTGATTGTAACTACGTTTAGTGATTTTAATTCAGTATTAAATCAACTTCAACTAAAGCTTTTTTGAATTCATTTTCGGACATGCTAAGTATATCAAAATTTAAAAAGTGAATTTTATTATACAAAATGGTTACTTTATTTAAAGGTGAATTTTTATGAATATCAGTATTTACCTTGGGGGTAAAAAATAGCTTCCTGTGTCTACTTAGTTTACATGGTACGTAAAAATAAATCTTCTTAACAATAATATTATCATCAATTTTTTTATGCAATAATTTGTGAAGAAATATTAAACCTTGACTACTTCTTCTAAATTTTAAACTTTTAATATCATATAGTTCTAAAAGCGTTTGGTAATTCAAATATGTTGGATAATGGCCAGTACTTCTGAATATCAAAAATTTGTAAAACTTCGATTGTATTTTTTCTATTGAATCAGAAAGTTTAATAGTCATTGGATTCCATATGACTGTACCATATTTGAGGTTTTGTCTGACCATTGAATTATAAAGTCTGATTAATGTATTTTCGCTAAATGTGCATGAATTCCTTATGATAAAACCTAGATTTCTTAACGCTTTTAAAACTATTGTTTCAATGTGGCTGTTAAACCTGAGATCCTTGGTAAATGTTATCCCTAAATCTCTAGTTTCCATTACTTCATCAAGTTTAACATTATTTATATTATAGGCATATGATATAGTCTTTTTACATCTATTGAATGTCATTTTAACACATTTCTTAATGTTAAATGGAAGTTCATACGAGACTGAAGCAATAGATTTATATATTTTAATGTCATCAGCAAATAATAAAATATTGGAGTTGTTCACCACGTTCGGTAAATCATTTATGAAACATAGAAACAATAAAGGGCCTAAGTTTGATCCTTGAGGAATTCCAGAATTAACCACAAACTGATCAGATAAGTGATTTTGATAACTCACTACCTGTGTTCTATTTCTTAAGTATGAGCACATAATTTTCATAAAGTGAGTGGAAAAAGAAAGTTGAGCTAATTTGTTAAGTAAGAAGTCATGATCAACTTTATCAAATGCCTTTTGAAAATCTGTATATATTACGTCAACCTGTGTATGTTGGTCTAATTCCAATGATACGTATTCAGTGAAGTTCCATAAGTTTGTAACAGTTGATCTTTTAGGCATGAAGCCATGTTGAAGTGGAGAAATCGCTAACTTAATATGATTGCAAATGTGTGTGTAAAAAATACTTTCCAGAATTTTAGCTGGTGTAGAAAGAATAGCAATGGGTCTATAATTTTGTACCATTTTCGAACTCCCCGATTTATGTATGGGGACTATTTTTGTCATTTTCCAAACATCCGGAAAAACGCCTTGTTTAATTATTTGGTTAAAAAATTATAGTTAGTGGATACACTAAGAGTTCACCACATCCTTTGAAAATATATGTTGGTATATTATCCGGTCCAGCAGAACGTTTAGATTTTAATTTTTTAATTGCTAATTCAACTTCTTTTGTCTCTATTACAGATATGTTGAAGGAATCTAGTATGTACTGTTATCGGTTTCATAATCGTATTTTGATTGATCCCTTGTATAAACAGATTTAAAATAATTAGCGTAGCCATTAGCAATTTCATGTAGAGTTTTTAATATTTGCCCATTATATTCCATCTCCGTTTGAGACTTGAGTTGCTTTTAATAAAATTCCAAAAGTTATTTACATCGTGCATTAATTTTTTTTCAATTTCTTGAAGATGACTTATGTAGGCTGTTTGTTTCTTCAAACTTGCTCTAATATTTTTGAATACTGACATATTATATTCTGATAAATGTTTATTTTTACGATATTTTTCTTTAAGTTTAATATTTCCTATGATCTCTTTTGTGAACCATACTGGATACCTGTGTCGACATTGTCTTCTTTTCGGTACACATTTAACTAGTATTGAGTAAATTGTGTCATAAAAAGTAGTTACGGAAGAATTAACATCTTTATAATCAGTTAAATTGTTCCATGTACAGTCTCTTATAAGATTATAACGTTTATTAAAGTCGGCTTTGCAAAAATTGTAACTATACTTACCTACGATGTTCTTTTTTACTTCTTTCTGTATTTTATATGTTATATTTAAAGCAGGGTGGTATAGGTCTATAGGTACCAGAGAATTTCTTTCTTCCTCTACTTTGAGTTCTGAGATATTTGTCAAAACTAAGTCCAGTGTTCTATTACTGTTATTTCTCACAGTGTTAATGGATTGCATATTTAAAAACTTTAACATGTTATTCAGACGTTTTGCTTTACTGCTGCCTTTGCTGAGGTCATACATATTAGGCTACTGGATATTTCTGGCAAATTGAAGTCGCCTGTGAGAATGAGATGAGAATTACATGTTGCAAAATTTTGTTCCATTTGTTCAAAAAATTCACTAAATGATTCAGTGTTTGAATTTGGAGGAAAATATACTGATCCAATAATAATTTTAATACTATTGTAATAACATTTTATCCAAATTGATTCGTTCGTTGTAATGGTGGTATCAAACTGTATAGGATTAAGTGAGGATTTAATAGCCAGTAATACGCCACCTCCTCGGCTGTTGGATTGTCTGTCTTTACGAAAAACAGAATATCTATCATCAAAAAATTCAGAATTAAATATGCCCTCTATTAACCAAGTTTCACTTAAGCTAATTACATCATAATTAGAAGAAATTACATTGGTATGAAACATTTGTGATTTTGACCTAATTCCTCTGACATTTTGGTAATAAATATTTAAAGATTTTGTGTTAATCATTTTTACGAATTGAAGCAATCAACTCAAGTTTGCAGGGAGTTACCAAACCTTTCGAGATCTTCTTCGGTAGTTATGTTGTGGACCAGTGATGTACCTTCTTTCCTCATAAAGATATTGAACGCATGGCGGTATACCGGGACATATGAGTCAGTTGAAGAATTTAATGTTGTACCTGCATGTTACCATGGTAGCTCAGAGGTAGAGCAGCGGCACGGAGAGCCGAAGATCCTGTTTCAAATCCCGGCTATGGCATTGAATTTTTCAGTCTGACTCTACCTTTCCACCTTAGACTACACGAGGCAAGTGTGAAAGAATTATCATTCCATTTTATCATTGTTGAGAGTAGTAGAAGAGGAACAGCAAGGCGCCGATATAGCTGTTAAATGTCACGCCTAGTAGAGCGAAATGTTTGGTTCCCGATAAAAATTAGGTATAGGCTACAAGAAGGTATTTCAATTGCAATACCACAAAGTTCACTGAGACCATCGCGGAACACACACGTCTCACGGAATACAGTTTACGAAACACTATCCTATAGATGAACAGGCTAGTCCTCTACTTGGGCAGTTACGCTGCTTTGTAATTTAAACAGGTCTAATGTAGCTCTGGACTTACAAGGCTCGTTCATGTCGCGTTAGTGTCAATATTAGTGCTAGAGTAGTGCCTACGGTTCCCACTCTGTGGCTCGTGCTACAGCGCAATTTGCCAACTGAAAGTGAGGAACTACAACAATAACTTACATCATCAACTCCACCACCAACCCATTGCACCAAATCGTCTTATTGCATTCAATTCTTTTTCTCTGATTCTCAATTTCTGAATATCAGAGATAAATAAATGGTACAAAATATGCTTCACGTAGGCCTACTTGCTAACAAACAAGGTTTTACAGAGCCGTTGTTGAACGAAAGTTATGAACCTTAACTTATTAATATATTTATATTTTACAACAATGTCGTAGCTTTCTTATTACTAAGAATTGCGTTATTTATATTTTCATGTCTTCTGGTATTGAAAGTCTCACTTCTACCATGGTTGAGAATCGAAAGTCAACATCACGAACCATCGAAAATGAACACGACTAAACTATTTCTTAAGTAACCTTTAATAGAAAAGCAACTATAGCAGTTTTGTTACTCAGAGCTAGAAGCTTTGATTTTTTTAATCAAAGACGAAGACTCCTTGAGTAGCCTACATGTAGCCTATATTTCGCAACGATATTATTCGTTGTTTTCCTGTTATCAAGAATAGCGTTGTTCATGTTTTCATCTCTTCTGATAATGAGAGACATACTTCTTTCATTTCTTTTGACCCATCGATAACTTTTAATTTTGTAAAGAAAATTTCTGGGTAAAAAAAATCATATTAAATGCCTATACAAGTTTACTCTTCATATGATCATATCTCTTCTACCGATGGATGAGGTAGCCCAGAAAAATCGAAAATGAACATGACTAAATTACTTCCTAAGTAATCTTTAAAAACTAATATAGGCCTAGCAGTTTTATTAGGCCTACTTAAAGTTAGAAGTTTTTAAATATTAATTTTTATCAAAACCATTAGAGCATTTTTTTGGAAATCTCAGTCTGAAAAAATCACAGAAATTACTATTAATATTTTAGTCAAAGAATCCAAATTCTTGGGTGCAATAAAATCCATAATATAAAAATATATTAAACGCAATGCACCGTTTACCCTTAAAGCCTGCATAGACTGATACCGGATGTACAGATATCCGGGGGCGGTACACTGCAAACACATTTCAGGTGTACCACCCTAATGGCAAGTTATCTGCACACGTATAATTTGCGCATACAAAATTTTGGAGTGTAACCTATATATACAAACAAAAGCAGGTAATAAAATATAGCATGTAATTTGCACACAGACCTCATAACAAAAACAGTAACATTAGCTGATCAATTTATAAACATACAATATGTTCCAGAGAACAGAGACACCTGTTATCAAACTAAAAAAAATTACATTAGGTATTTGCCCTTTTAATGAATTCCATTCTGGATGTATACCCTTCATTAAAATCTCTTATATTCCTCTCCATAGCTTCCGTCTTCCTTAAAGCGTTCTTGCTTTTAATTTTTGCTGTCTCTCATATCCCATGAAGCTTCACATAGGCCTACGTGTCTATTTGAAAATCAAGTAACTTACGTACAAACGTAAAAACACCGAGATATGGGGTAATAAAATTTAGCCGATTTTTAAATATGCTATGAAAGAACTCATAGGCATTAGTTGTACACTGCAAGCTTATGGTTTTAGCTGCCCAAATGGAAATATAGCATAATCATCAGCTAGGTATGTGTGTACTAAATAATCACAGAAATTATCGCGTTCGCGATCTGGAGGGAAATACAATTTAACATTTTAATATTTTACATAGGCCTGTATTTGCTGTGAAATATGATCTTATGTGTGAAGTTTACATCCCCTAGAAACGAGAGTCAAAGTAGAGTGTGTGTAGTTTACATGCCTTAGAAGGAAAAACACCTTAATCGCTATACCTGTTTACCGCCCGGATATCATTCCGAAAACACTTTTTTTTTCTGCTTATAGTAACGTGTTACAAAAAAATGAAGCAAGAAAAAGAAAATAAGTTAGTATTGACACTAAAATTTAGATACAAAATTACAGTAATAACAATAATGCTAATAATACCAATGAATCACAATAAAACACTAGCCTACAATGTTAATAAAGCTTGGAAACTAAAAATTATTATGATTTTTTAATATTACCCGTAGTTAGATCCTTAACAGTTAGAGCTAATATTTTATGTATAAAGCTATATGCCTGAGTGAGTTAGGAATCCAAACAGTTTTTGTTTGAATTGTCTGAAATGTTTACAGTCCCTGACATTCATGGGAAAAGAGTTCCATAATCAATTTGAGGAAATGGTGAACGAAGAGGAGTGCTGCGGGATGGTACTGATGATGTTAAGGCATGTAGAGAATGGGTGTGGAATTAAGGTGAGAGGCCAGTGTTGTAAAGCGTGGTGGTAAATAGAAGGGTATCGAGGATTGTAGAATTTGGGAAAGAAGTAGACTATATTGAAATTCACGGCGTGTATGGAGTCGAAGCCAGTTTAATACTTCCAGGGAGAGAGGGGGAGAGAGAGAGAGAGAGAGAAATATCATATTTGTCCATGATACAAATGAACCGTATGCACACGTTATGAGCTCGGTGCTATTTCATTCTTTTAAGTCGTACGTCAGAATAGTCGGCAAAACGTCGGCGTAGTCAAAGTGAGGCATAATGAGGGTGAGTACTAGAGTTTTCTTTAACGTTGAGGGGAAATATATTTCAACTCTTTTGAGAACATGGATCATAGAAAATTCTTTTCTGTAGGTTTCTGCAATCTGAGTGCTCCAAATCAAGCTGTTATCCATGAAAATCCCTAAGTTCTTCACCATCAAGCTATAGGCCTAAGGAATTGGTCATTCATTCATTTTCGTAGATTTAAAAGTCCTTCTGTCGATTAGGTTTAGGAGATAAATTACTTGTGTCAGGGATTTAAGTTTAATTAGAATTTATATTACGTATATACGAGAAATTAAAAAGAAGACGCTCTATTCATTTGCATACCTTTACATGAAGTGCTTCAAGGACCTTATTTTATAATAGTGCATAGGCCGAAGTCTAGTTATATGTCTAATATGTCTAGTCTAAGGAAATCCATTCTTTGGTCTCTTTGTTAGTAGGCCTACTCATTTGTCCACCCTGCAAACGAGTAAATGGCCTGCTTGTACCAATTGACATAACTTAATACAATGAAGAATAATCAGTTAACTAGGCCCAGGCAAATTTACATAAATCCTGTGTAACATATCCCAGGATCGGAAGTAGCAAAACAAGGAGTTTTTTAGTCTATGTATTTTTAGTTCCACATAGTTATTGAAAAGAGAATTAATCTGTCGCAACACAGTAATTTGTAAGATAAATTTTAGAGTCATGAAGAAGGATTTTATTATTATTGTTATTATTATTATTATTATTATTATTATTATTATTATTATTATTATTATTATTCGAATTTGTAAAGAGGAGTAGTACCGTATCATATTTTATGACCAGTTACTTGTAAAATTATTGAATACTCCAATCAGGATACCGGTACATATTGCATAAGAAAATATGAAACCATTTTAACGATCTATTGGTTCTCGCTATGAGAACACATCAGTGATATTTTGGGGGGGGGGGATATTGCACTCATTTTAGCCTATGTAAAAAATCATCCATTGAAGTTGTACATCGTGATTACTTATTGCCTACAAACCTTTTACAATAGTCATGAAATATACTGTAAGAATCAAGGAAATTAACAGATGAATCCCCCCATAAGTGGCAAGATTAAAATAAAATTACAGAATTTGTAGATTACATTGGCGATATTAGTGGTAATTTTGATGCAATTCACAGTTTCCGTGATTACTTAAGTATTTAAATTTTAAATAAAGGAAAGGCTTAATTGGAAGAGATTCTGCTTAATTGTTAACTCTTACGTGTATATAATCTCTTGACGAGTTTAATTCAAGTAGAGCATGTTGGAAGAGGTCTCGCGGACCAGTATGGGCATACCGTCGTGTAAACACGTTGCTGTTTTGAAGTATGCATGGACTACGGCAGGCAGAGAGCTTTTCTTTATACATAAAGCTGCTACACGAGAGACGTCGTTATTTATTCATCACGTGTGATTACGGGAGCAGCTCTACTGGTCGAAGTGGATAAATTTTGGGGTTGAGAGTCTGGTTTTAAATACATCACCAGCATCCCCGAGGGGAAAGTACAGTACACTTGTCGCAGGTAGCTATCTGGCTCGCGTCTATAATTCTTATATTTGACGTCAAGCCTGTAATGCAATTTCTGAGTCAAGTTTGCATGCTCTCCGAACGCGAAATTGCAATTAAAATTTGTCATGAAAAAAAACACACTGTAGTTTGTGTTTTTCTTCTGTTGGTTATTCTCTAAGGTCTACTATCATTATGCAGTCGTAAAGTATATTCTGTTAATTCATTAATTCAAGGAACGACTGTTGAAATATCGGTCTAATGTATGTAATTCTCATTTCACTTTTCTATCTTCACACAATAAATTGGTTACCCTATCTCAAAATAGTAATTACACTTTAACAATACCTCTCCATCTGACATTTGAGCCATAGACTATACGGTTTCTATAGCTCAAACCTGGAACGCACTATCTAAAAAAAATCGGGGGTACCGGTAGAGGAAATCAGGAGTTGTTCAAATCCAAAACAACAAAGTTGCATTTTGTTTTTAGATAGCCAAGTGCCTATCTTGCCATTTGCCATAGTACGTTTTTCACTTAGGCCTAATATTATTTTCCTTTTCTCTGTAGGCCTAACAGGAAAATTGACGTGTTTACTGTTGATAAAAATTACAATTTCTCTAATTTTCTCGTTTCATTCATACTGTATTAATCTGCAACTATTATATTCACTACTAGCGTGTGCCCGCGGCTTCGCACGCGATAATTATTTCAAAAATTAAAAATTAAGAGCATAATAGTTAAATCATTATATTTATTAACACCAAAATCACGTGGATTACATACCACGATTAGATAGCGTCGCCTGGTAAAAGCGACCTCAGATTCGAGTTCCCTGGCCCAGAAAACCCCTGCATAGTGAGTTTCGTCCAAGTCGAACAATGTTTGACCATATTTAGGCCTATATTGAATATCCCTCTTCCGTGCAGGTGGAAAATTTCATACGTTTGTGGGACTTGATATTCTAAACAAATGAATCGTCAAGGATGGACCTACAAAATCAAGCGATCGCCCGCGATAATTATTTCAGAAATTAAAAATTAAGAGCATAATAGTTAAATCATTATATTTATTAACACCTAAATCACGTGAATTACATACCACGATTAGATAGCGTCGCCTGGTAAAAGCGACCTCAGATTCGAGGTACTTGGCCCAGAAAACCCCTGTATAGTGAGTTTCGTCCAAATCGAACAACGTTGGACCCCATTTAGGCGTCGCGTGGTAAAAGCGACCTCAGATTCGAGGTACTTGGCCCAGAAAACCCCTGTATAGTGAGTTTCGTCCAAATCGAACAACGTTTGACCATATTTAGGCCTATATTGATTATCCCTCTTATAATAATAATAATAATAATAATAATAATAATAATAATAATAATAATAATAATAAAATCAGGTAAACTGATATAACAAAGTGCCAGTATGTTTTGTTTAATCAGTTATGATTGCAGTTATGATATGCAGAATATAAAAAAAAGTCAAATTGGCCGGTTTCGGGATTTGAGCCATGGAACTCCAGAATGTGACGCCAAGACGTTACCATCTCAGCCACCTGGGTCAGTTATGGGATAAGCGCATTTAAAGCAATAGTGTTGTCATAGCTAACTGTATTTTAATTGCCAAAGCCTTACAAATCACAGTAAAACAAAAGGTTATGTTGTCAAGATAACTGATTTTCATTTTTTCAAATAAATTCTTTCGAATACGTATATTACCATAAAATAGGCACTAAATTGAGCATAACTCCGAAACAGGTCAACCGATTTTATCCAGTATCAACAGACGTCTTCCCATGGGCATTATAAATGTGTATACCAAGTTTCATAAAAATCCGGTAAAGTGTATTTGAGTTACCGCGTCTTTAAAATAGACACTAAATTGGGTTTTACTACGGTATCGGTCTACCGATTTGGTCCAATATCAGTAGACTTCTTCCCATGTACATTATAAATGGGTATACACTGTTTCAAGAAAATCCAATAAAGCATATTTGAGTTATCGCGACTTCTTATATATTAACATAAAATGCACTAAATTGGGCATTATTCTGGTACTGGCCAACCGATTTGGTCGAATATCAATAGACGTCTTTCCATGGATATTATAAATGCGTGTACGAAGTTTCATAAAAATCCGAAAAAGCGTATTCGAATTATTGCGCCTTTAAAATATACACTAAATTGGGTTTTACTCCGGTACCGGTCAACAGATTAGGTTCAAATTCAATAGGGCACTTTTCATGGGCGTCATAAATGGGTATACCAAGTTTCGTGGCAATCGGATACAGCGTATTTGAGCTATGGCGCCTTTCTAATATAATCTATTAAAATAGGCACTAAATTGGGCATTACTCCGGTACCGGTAAACCGATTTGGTTCAATATCAATAGGGTTCTTCCCATGGACATTATAAATGTGTTTTCAAAGTTTCATGAAAATCCAAAAAAGCATATTTGAGTTATGGTGCGTACAGACACACGGACAGACAGACGGACAGACAGACAGACGGACAGACAGACAGACAGACGGACAGACGGACAGACAGACAGACGGACAGACATTTTTTCGTCCACCACACAATCTCATAAAGTACCATACTGGCACTTAACAATAATCCTCTTCTGTGTTGGTTGAAAATTTCATGTATCTGCGTGCCTTGACATGATAAACAAATGAGTCGACCAGCGTGAGCTACAACATTCAAGCGATCGTAATGGTTTTATGACAAAAATAGCCAAAGCCTACTGTAATTGATTTGACATTGAAATGTGTAACTGAAAATTGATGCTTCGAAAACGCTAAAATACACGTTTTCTGCCCGTTTTTCATTCATAACTCAATAACGAAAGCAAAAACTAAAAATGTAATATGCCGAAAACCTTCCCGGGAATGTACTCAACAACTTCCCAAAGTTTCATGGCGATCGGATGAATGGTGTAGTAATGCATAAAGGACACACACACAGACACACATACATTCATTTTTATATATATAGATTACTTGAATTGTATGTCTGTGCATCGTATATTTAACTTCGTATTTTTGTATTCTTTGCATATTGTTTCTTGCGATTTTGTACTTTTTATCTTGTTTCTCTGTAAGCCTTTTGTACTTTTTATCTTGTTTCTCTGTAAGCCTTTTGTACTTTGAGCCTGTAATCTTATAATTGTATTTCTTTTTTTCTTCTTTTTTTTTTTTTTTTGTAACATTCTGCATTTTGTACACTTCCTGATTGAGTGTAAGAGAAGATCATATGACCTTAACTTTTCCAGGTAAATAGGCATTAGTAGAGCTAGTACTAGGTCATCTAATAGGTGTCACTTTGTACTGAGGTTGGTTTTCTTATTGAAGCCATTAGTCCAGTTCCTTGTTCCGTTCGTCAAAACCAGCAGTATCAACCCCAGAAGTTCTCCAAATTGTTTTGTAGAAATAAAAATAACAAATTATTTTGTAGTCGTAGTTCCCGGTTAACTCAGTATTATCGTTTGTGATTACATTGCAAGCGATCCCGGGTTCAAATCCTGGTGGGGACCTCCACATATCCGCGGAAAGCAATGACGAAACTACCAAAAAATCACCTTGTCTAGTAAGCCGTGTCTGGCTGTGGCTTTTGTCCCATGATTCCGCTCACGGTCCCTGAAGTAGGCTTCTGCCTGTAAGAACAAAACAATTATGGACTTACAAATTTAAGGTATAGGCATATTATTAGATAAGTAACATGAGTTTCTGAAATTACCTTACATAATTAAATCTTTACATATGATCTCTTTTCAGTGACTGACACCAAAGCTATAGGCTAGGCCTACAGATGTTAAATTAATTATGTATGCTATTTATTTTTATTTCTTAATACTGCCAACTATGCAGTTTATTATGACATAGTAAATTAGATAAACGTATCTGTACGCATAATATGTAGTATATAAGTTAATAGCTTCCTCTCTTCTTTCGCATCTTTACTGCATTTCCGTATTTTTTCTCTTTGCTTTGTGCATAGATGTCTTCTCCAAAATAAGTCAGATTTTAGTTTCTTAGACGTCATGAGACCTAGCATTTCATCATTTCAGCCGATTTTCACTTTCTCTACGTTTTATGCCATGCTTGTTTCTACAATAAATTTTGATCTTGTACTAGATTTACAATTATTGTTAGGTCTAAGCAACGTAGAAAATTAGTTGTGAATTGATTTCAGAATTCTCTCCAAAAAGTTGCCATTAATTGAAGTAGTCGGCGGAAGATAGTACTAACCCTCTTTTTGTAAAAGTTGAGATTGTTGCACTATATATATTTTTTCTTAGTCACTATTTATGCCAATGTTTCTGAGCTTAGTCTAATATTCTGTCAGTAAGTCTTGTTAGTAACGTAACACGTATCAAAAGAAAGATAAAATCAAGATTTGCAGCTTTGAGCTAACTTTAGAAGTGTAATATCTTAAATTAGGTTTGTATAGGTTAGCGATATCTTCCGCCAACTCCCATCAGTTTTATGTTCTAAACCCACGAAATTGTAACAAATTCGTACAAAATATATTAATTTCTTCACTAAAAATAAAGTTAAGTTTTGTTGGGACGAATCGTGATGGGAAGACTATGTTTTTTGGGATGAATTGTCGAATACCATTCTTACTTTACTTAAGTGACGGCTCCCATGTTTTCATCCGAAAATCCTTAAGTTTGATGTGTCGGATATTGCTAATAAAAAAATAAAAAAACAATATTAGACCTACATTCAATTCTGATTCTAAAACTTAATGTAGCGAAGATTTTATATTAAGTTAGGTCTATCTTGCTCCGACAGGACTTGCTTTACGTACTTACTCAGTGGCAATAGACAATTCCTAAGCAAGCTCCAGGAATTTATATATTTTATGGAACCCGAAGGTTCTTTGCCGCCCTTACTGAGCCCGTCATTCTACCCTATTCTGTTCTAACTCCATCCAACCATTCCTCTCAAATCCTACCATATTGTCCTCCCACCTACGTCTAGGTCTTCCAAACGGTCTTTTCCCTTCGAGTCTCCCAGTCAATCTTTTTAGATATGTTTTTCCTCCCCCATGCGCGCTACATGTCTAGCCCATTTCATCCGTGATTTAATTACCCTGACTATATCCGGTGACGAGTACAGGTTATGAAGCTCGTCGTTATCCAGTTTTCTCCAGTCCCCATTTTCATCTCTCATGATGATAATTCAATTATGATAACGTCAGAGTTACATGATTCGATTTAACAATATTGACGTTAAGAAAGGAAGTCTCAGTTCCTCATATGTGTGTAATGTACATTCAGTGATGGGAAAAGTACGAAAAAGAAAGTAATTGGGCTGAATTACAATTACATGAGAGACATTTTACTTAATTACAATTATAAATTACTTTTTAAAAAAGTAATCAGAAAAATTACAATTACATTTACAATTACTTTAAAAAATGGCAGTAAAGTTTGTTTTGGGCACAAGCCCAAATTATTAATGACCAAACAAAAAAACATATCAATGAAAATATTTTTGGAAACATTGAGTAACTTTTTGTTTATATTAACTCTAATTTGGATATTAGTTGCAAAAATAGCAATCATGACAATATAGCAAGCGGGAATGATACTATAGTAACGACTTCTAAATTGTAACAATTACAATTTTATTTCCAGAAGTAAATTACAAGTAGAAATTACATTTTTGTAAAAGCATTGATTACAAGTAAATGGGACCAAAAAAGGAATTGTTACTGTAATCCGATTACTTTTACTCAATTACTTCCCATCACTGTGTACATTATTGTATATAAGATAGATAAATAAATAAATAATGTTGGTCTAATATATTTTGGTACTGAACATAAGAGATGCTACAAGCTAGTTTAACTTAACGTTGGTATTGGCGAGTGGCTGGTGACAAAACGTGGGAATTAGAGCGGGTAGCATTTGACGGGACCTATTAGTAAGCAGTAGAGAGCGGATATATCGCAGCACGTGAAACTTAATTAATGACCGCCGACACTGGATAAACTACACTACCATTCACTTTCATGCCTAAACAACTCCACTTTTATATACTTAAGCAAGTGAACAATTACGACATGAGAATAGTGTATTAATTCAATATTGTTGTTATTATTGTTATTAACTGATGGTAAAAACCTTAATTCAGTGCTAAAATGGCTATTTCACGTCTATGGCATTCTTTCGATTTGGAGTAATAACTAGGCCTATGAGAATGTTTTATCTTATCGCCTTTGCATATTGGATGAGAGAAAAGTGATAATTTTAACAGCCTCGTATCTTTGTTCTAGAAATTATCTTAGGCCATAGGCATACTACTCGTAATTGCCTTAACATTGACAAGTAGCAGTATCCTTTCTTAATTTTGAAAAGTTAGTTATTATAAGCAATATATTATAAATAATAATAATAATAATAATAATAATAATAATAATAATAATAATCATAAATAAGCCCGTCACAATCCCTTATAGGGCAAGGGCCTCCTACCATGGTAGGGCTGGCTCTGTTTTACTCTCCCAAGGTGAGCTATTTCCTTGGAGAGTTGGGTTTTTGCCTCCTGGTGGGTTAAGACCTATATATTAACAACACTTTCCTAGGACACTGTTTCCTAATGAATTAAATGCTCTATCATTTGTTTTCAGTTCACTTTTTCTGTGACCTATCCTGAACATCTCGTTTCCGCCTCCTCCTTGAACTCTTCTTCCTTTCCTAGATCACTGTTTTCCTAATGATTTAAATGTTTTATCACTTGTTTCCAGTACACTCTTTCTTTGGCCTGTCTTGTCCATCTCATTCCTAACTCCTCCCTGAATTCGTCCTCCCATCTGCGTCGAGGTCTGCCTCTGCTTCTTTTACCCTTCCTCTGGTCCCAAACAGTTGTTGCATACACCCATCTTTCTTGATTCAAGCAAATAAGTTATTATTATTATTATTATTATTATTATACGCGTGGAACTGTCCCCGAGCACGAGTTCCTCTCTTTCGGGGTTTCAGACCTCATATATTATCTAAGTTATGTGTCCGTGTAATTTTAAAATAAATAAATAAGTAAATGAAAATTAAGGCCAAAAGAAAATTCCGTAAAAATTTATTTTAAATTCATTGTATATAATTCACTCTACGGTCTTTTATTTGGAGCAAGAGTAATTACGTTCTGATCACTGACTGAAGTTCTGAGGACGCTTGGATTGAATTTATCGTCGTTGATTCAGTTGAAAGAAGACATTATAAATATACAGGCGTTAGAGGTTTCAGTGAACAAATTTCAACAGGATATACTTAAATCGAACACAAAAGTTAGTATTTTTTCTATGGTGTATGGTTTACTCAATAAATAATCAATTCAGTTGAATACTTAATCGTCAATATCTCAATAATGATTTGTTAGATTGTTTTCCAAAGCCTGTGGTTGGTTATGTAGGCCTATATAAGAAAATATATAACACGAACGTAAAATCGATACTGTTTTGTCCAATCTATAGGCTAGGCTAAGTAATCTAGTTAATCTACTTAATTTTTTCCTTCATATGAACTATTGTCAAAAAGCGCCCAATAAGGGAGAGGTAAAACTACGAAAGAAAAAAAAATTAAGACAATGAGTTCACAATCTCATTTGCTCCCAGAGTCTTCCTCAAAATCAAAATTATAACTATTAAATCAATGAATTTGTTGTAAAGAAAACTATTAGCTAAAGTAGTTTAAGAATCTAAGTTATTTATTTTAGAACACTGGACAACGTACAGTTTTGAGAAATGAATTTCCATAAATCTGTGAGGTATAGAATGGTAGACCCTATCTTGTATTTAGTAAAATAAATTAATCCCCAGAGTAACTGGGAACCTGAAAATCATATTTCCTCTCATTATATCCGGATTTGGTTTTTCTTGTGCATCGGTATCTGTGATAAGCAGTGATGCATAAGGTCCGGGAGAAGGTGCTAAGGTAATCTTCAGTCGGTCCAGTGGCGTGGAAGCTTTCTCTCCAAGGCGCATCATGTTTCACGCCACGCTGAACGCTTTGTCCTACTCGTGCTCTGCGCAGTCGCAATGAACAACCACTCTTTTTATATATTTTTTTCAGTAAAAAAGAGGGTGAGAGAGAGACGTTGCTGCCCTCTCACACCCTTTTGCTCTAAATGAAGGGCTTGTGCAAGCAGGAGCTGTGGGGGTAAATACAGCGGATGGATGGACCTGCCTAGCAGTGCCCGCTGCCTGCTATACCGAATTATCTCCGAACGACTGCGCTATGTTCTTACATAGTAGAGTAAGGTCTCTCCTCGATACCCACTGCTCTCCAGTTCCGTCCCTACTAGAGTAGACCAATATTACACATGCCAACACTATTGAAATGTATTATTTTGGATTACTATTTTTTCCATGAATCCTATTTTGTTACTACACTAGGAAGAAAGAAGCGGATAGTTTAACCCTTTTAGTGCAACGAGGCCACCCTAATGGCTCCCATTGGTCTTGCGAAAAACTACACTGACCACTTTAGTGGCCACCAGTTCTTGCGTTTCAAAAGTTGTGTGTTTTTTTTTTCTTCTTTTTTTCCCCAACATCTCTGCAGAATATTGTACCTATTCTTTCTGTATCTTGCAGAATATATTTATTGTGATCACTGTTCAATAATTTATTTTTTTGTGGATTTTATTCGAAATTCCTGATCTAAAATTAAACGAGACGAGACACATCATTCACACACACTCACTTCGAACAAGGTGAGGATGGGATGAAGATGATAATGACGGCCAGATGATATCCGGGGAACATATGGGCCTAAAGTTACCCGACATTTGTCTCACAGGTGAGGAAAAACCCCGGAAAAAACTCCACCTAGGTAACTTGTCCCGACCAGGATTCGAACCCGGACCCGCGAACATATCCCCTACGCCACAGCGTTGGACTAATACTTCTCTTTGCTGTATGAAATTATTCTTACATAGATATTCATAAGATATTATCTCCTCTGGCTGCCCTTTATATGTTCAAACAGGACGTTAGCATCGATTGTGAGTTCTATCTCATTGTTATATAGTCCTACATCTAGAACTGCTATCGGTGGATTTCTTCGTTTATCCGCTGTAGTTCTTGGGCAATAAGTTAATGGAGCTTATCTTAAAAATAATTTTGAAAATAAGCGGTCGTCAACACAAGAATTTCTTAATCTTTTCTTTTGTACCATACAATGAAATCCTAGTTAATATGTTATTCAGGTTTAATTGGATAGAGTTTGTTAAAAGAGGGCGATGGAGCTGAAATTCTCTTTTAGTAAATCAATATTCATATTCAAAAGCAGTACCATTCTTTAATATATTTCAGGCTCATTCGGAACATAAGCCAGAACATTGGCCGCAATATCGTGAAAATCGGAGGGAAATGTAAACCCTAGCCGAGAGTTCGATTTTCAATGGAGTCAGTTTTGAAGGACTGCGGTAATCTGAACGTACGAATGTAGAATAATCACTAGTCTTTAACCAAAAGCCGAAATATTGGAAAAAAGATTCATATATGGATGTACGTTATATAATAATATGGGAACTCGGGCAGATATAAAATAAAAGAGCGAAGAGCTCATCATTTAGTTATGTAGGCTATGGTGTGTCTGAACAAAACCCCGAAAAATCTTACTTCGATTAGCTATACTGCACCACACGAGTTAAATTGTCCATAATGTTAACGGTAGCATTTGGCAGATGGATGCGAGAGTAGAGAATTTCTTTTACAATACTATAAGCTTACGCTTCCCATAATTAACATTACTTCGATGTGAGCTACTTATACTTCTTATACTTATACTTATACTTTCATACTACGCTGAGAAATAGGTTAAATTCATTACTTTATATCAGCAATGAATAACTCTGTAACCTTTTAACCTGATATGCTCTTTGTTGTCTACTTCCAGAATTACAATACTATTTTCAGAATTAATTAAACTGTTACAATTACGGGTAATTTGCATTACAAAGTGGCAGCCACATGGACTGATATGATATGCCGTTTCCATGATAATTTCCAAAGATGTCCAGGTTTTTAGTGATTCTTTTTTTCTGTCTATTTGTAAATATCATATGAACAACACCATCTACACTCTTTGGAATATTGCAGTTTATTATTTTTTAAATAAATCCACGAAGAGTAATTATTTTACATTTTCTTATACCTTAAAATTTTGTTTTAAAAATAAACAATAAATGTTAAATCAAAGATTGTAGTTAGTTTTGTTCATACGATATGAACAGGTAGAAAAAAGAACCATTCAGAAATACTTATATTTGTTGAAATTATCATGGCATCTGCATTTCAGTGCTCAAAACGTTGCTGACATTTTATAAAGATATTACCCGTAACTTTAATAATTTGATTAATTTTGGAAATGTTATGAAACTGTAGAAGTAGTCAATAAAAAGCATGTCGGGTTAAGAGGTTGTAGAGCAATTCATTGCTGAGTAAAAAATGAATTTCACCTACTTCTCAGCACCCAAACTTGTATGCCCCCTTAAAATACTGTCACATGTCCAAGGTGCATTATATTATATGATTTTGCACTGTTTCATTTTTTGTTCTCTGATTGTGTTATGTAATTTTTTTAGTGTATTTTTCTCTGGGGTACTGTGGGTGGGCCTAAGTTAGGAGAAGTACGGTATTGTATTTTTTTTTGCAATAGAAGACAAAGACAGTATGCATCCTAATCAGGTTACTATTGGGGTAATCTAGTACATACGCTAACGACCGAGTTACTGGGTATATAGAGTCCACCAAAAGGAAATAATCATATTGTAGGAGTTTTCCTGGATATCTCGAAGACATTTTCTGTTGCCAGCCTTGTTTGGAAACCTAAGGGAACTCTGATGCCCGAGAAAGTTACAGTGTACCACACTTTCAGAGATTACTAGAAGAAAGATTCGCCACGATTGAGTGAACTGGGAAAAAGAAACTCAGCAAAGGTTGTCCGCAGGGACCTTTTTGTGTCCCCATATTCTTGGACATAAGAATGGAACCTGGGCTCTCAAGACTGGAGGAATCTGGTGATTTGGACATAGCTAAGAATGATACCTGGGCTCTCAAGACTGGAGGAATCTAGTGATTTAAGAATGGCCAATTACTGTGATTATATTATTTTTTGTTTCTAACTGAGAATGTATATTGCAGTGTAGGCATATTATTTGTTATAGATCAATTTGGTATTTTGTAGGATAACAGTACTGTCTTAGTAATTTTATTTAAAAAGTTAATCTTTTAACAAAGGTAACCTTAACTTCATTGGAAGCAGCATTAATGTTCTTGAAGTGTGAATAACGCAATAGGCAATGGTCGAACATTAACCTACAGCATCATTGAATCTACGCTTTTGAATCATTGAAACGCTTTTTAAACAATGCTAGCCATAGGCTATTCTAGAATTCCAGATTTGTAACTTCTTAAATATTATGGTAGAATGGACATGTAATAAATCAGTTAAGGAAATTTATAGAAATAAATTTATAATCGTTGCTTTATAAAAAAATGTATGTAGTTTTAGTAACCACTTCTTACTATAAATTATTAGTTAGTATTGTATAGGACTACGTCTTTTAAATAAAAGTGGCACTACTTTGAATGTTTTAACGGTTTTACCCAAACATCTATCTTTATCAATAGGTTAGCTATACGTTCCTTAAGAGAATGCAAAAACATTTTGCCAACATTTTTATCCAGAGTTTATCCAGACTTCAAAATATGACTCTAAGCAATTATTGTGATACATTTTTAAGTACGTATTCTGCCATTTTTATCATCCCCCTTTGTTTGCAGAAGCTTTTCTAATTTTTGCAAGTGTTCGTATTGACTCGTGGAATTAAAATAAAATTAGAAGGACATTTATTATGCCGTCACGGGGAAAAGGAGCCGAGTATAAATCTGTTATGGATAATGCGTTTAACTGGAGAGAACAAATTGATAATATCGTGATCGTAAAATATTAAATTCCCATTTCGTGAGCTGAAGCTAACTGGTGCTAAGTCGCAATGCTGAACACTGATTGAGTCGCCTATAGATACACACATGTTAGTCGCACATGTTAAAGAGGGGAGGAAAGTGGGCTGGCTCTTATTGTATCCGCCTGCAATCCCGTTTCTATAATTCAGTTGCGTAGGTGTCAAAGAGTTCTGCCCACCAGAAGCAAGCCCTGGTACACAGCAGAACAATAAAGCGAATTAGTTAAATTAATGTCTATGAAGAAAATAATAATTAATATTTAGCTTAGGCCTATGGATCATTGTCCATCCCAGTACATGGGGTAGGCCTGTGTGAAATTTCAACCTCTCAGGAGTGTCTTTCTTCATAATGTTATGGTTTCATTTTTAAAATTTCCATTTTATCTCACATATTTATACGTTTTTATGTAACTTGTTTTTATGTAAATTCACAAAGACTGAACACTGAAACAACTTCATACCTGTAGCTTCTTTGATCGAAAACAAACATTTAGCACAGCTTTTTGGTATAAATGGGCCTAATCTGCTTATTAACAAAAGACGTTACGAAATTAATGAACAATTTTATGTGTGGTGAAGCATTATAAATGAAATAAATATAAAGCATTTTAAATAAATAAATATAATAAATGCAATATTAATAACACTAGATATATTAGTGTTACCAAAAAGCTTAGGCCTACTTGCTACTTATTTTTAAGGGACTTTACATAAAGAAAATTTCGTTTGTCGCGATTTTCTCGAAAACAGTTTAAATTTTACACATGGGGTGCTTATACTAAGAGCTAAAACTTTTTATTTGAAACATTTTATCCGAAAAAATAAGCCACCCACTCTGAATACATGCTCCTTGCAATATGGCCTCTTGTTCTGTATCCGAATGTGAAGTGAGAAAAATGTATTGGCCATGCTTAAAGTAAAGAAAGTTACGAGTGTATATTAACCAGATTTTATTTGAGTTATGTTTCTTTCGGGGATGCAATGTGATGTGGTACCGACATTCCCTTAATTTTTACAACCAATTTACATGAAGAGAATGTCATACATTATAATTATATTATACTAAGAGGCTAACTTTTATTTGGACAGAAAACGTTATTTGAATTTCACATTAGATTTTTTTTGTAAGATTGAGAGTATATAATCGAATTATATAATAACTACATTATTACAAAAAGCGGGCTGAACAAAAAATGCGTTGGTAGTAGGCCTAGCCGTGTAGGCCTATCATTGAGGTGTAAGGTTAAATGATATTAATTCGTAAATCGATGACTGAAATAATATTATCAAAGTACAGTAGTCTGATTCCTTTGAGATTCAACAAGGTAGTGGCAATATTTAGTTTAATTTTCTTTTCTCGTGCACAGTCCGGTACTCAAAGAGCACAATTATTACAAAATTGCGTTATTACTGTTTAACTTATTGGGCTTATTTGTGTAACTGCTGCAAGTACACAAGTACAGGATAATCATATAATTAAGTATTTAATATTGTTGCAAGGCCAAGGTCGGAAGAAAACCACATAACTTCAGGCTATATAATTTAGCAACTTAGTAAATAACTCATAACTAGAACCCGATTCTCAAGTTTTAAACTATTTTGTTCCTTGCTAGTTAATTGTGATATTTTAACGTAATTATCCGTTTCATTGTCATGGCAGATACATAGTCCAATCTCATAAAACCTTAAGTAGTCTTATAAACCATAAAAGTCTTATATAACGATTGAAGGTTCTTAGCAAGCCAGAGAACTGTTAAAAATAACTTTATCTTTTTATAGCCCTTTAGTTCAGTCTCTGACACATCTGAAAACTAGATTAGTTTTTAATAAAATTACTCAAAATTACAGACGTGAATTGAAATATAAAATAAACTTCCTTCCTACAGGTCCAAGACTACTTCTTGAATGGAAATTCCATAGGAATTGTTCTACTGTGTTTTGACCATTGTTACTTCAAATTATTATAGGCCTAAGGTAATACCATTTTTAAGAGAGCCGCAACGTTTAAATGGTTGGGAACTGCTACTCTATACCATCATGCATTCGTGGAAGTGTATAATTTTCTTATTTAACTGGATTTAAAATAGGGAAGCACCATATGTCGTAACCAGATTCTGCAGAGCACTTGTATTCTGTGAAGTCCCCCCTATGCGGGTGCCCTTGTGAGAGGTGGAATGACTACATAGTGACTACACATGACTAAAACTTGATGTTAATGTTATTTTCAATTCGAAAAAAAAATTGAGATGGGAAGTATTTTCAATTACAGAATCATGCTACTAAATAGTATTGGTTATTCATAACTACAGTAGTATTTATGATTAAAATAACATAAAATGTCCCACGATTTTAGACCGCTAGTGCTCTTTTTGTCAATTTCGTGTTTGCCTGTTAAACTCTATATAGGCTGATGATATTGCTTTGCAAATATCTATTGCCATAGAAACTATATGTATTGAGTTTTAGCCTCTCTTCTTTCATAGGGAATGAACAGAACGGCTACTTAATTGGAAAGTCGAGCTGTTAGTCTACAGGCAGATCTGAAGCAGTTACCGATCCTAACAATTGCAATTTGTAGGACATTCAAAAGGTTTGTTAATGTTTACGCCTATATCTCCTGTTGTTTAATGTTCATGTTTTGTTACTTCCCTGTTTTCTGGAATTAAGTCGTGATGTAAGACTCTTTTTTCATGTCGTCATATGTTAGTCTATCTGCTCTTTCCATATGTATATGTACTAGGAGGTGCCCGTGGCTTCGCCACGATAATTCTTTTAAAAATAAAAAATTAAGAGTATAATAATTATTAATAACACTTGCACGCGAATCATTCATAAACTAAGCCATTAATAATTAATGAAACAGCTAAAATTCCTGCTTTAGAGTACATTCCACGACATGAAAGCGCCCCCTGGGAAAACTATATCAGAATCGATTATGCAGTTCCAAAGAACCTGTGAACACATAATAGGCCTACGTATTGTTTTTCAGCTGTTATTGACACGAATATGATGTGAATTTTATTTTATCAATTCAGTGTAATTTTCAGAAATTATATAATGTTTCAAGGGAAGGAATGGTTTGTTTGGATTATTATTATCAGCGATATTTCAAGAGATAAAACCATCAATATTTTACAGCTGTTGCCCCCGGCTTCGCCCGCCATTATTCATTGACTCCAGGATTTTTAAGAAAATTACACTGGTAGATTATTAAAAATGTTTGTGGTTCAGAGCTATGAAAATTGTAAGTAAAAATAAAATTAGAATATTTGTTCATTGTGTTCATTTCACTTAGGCCTTATATAATAAGGAAACTGTTCATAAAACATAAAAATCATTTTATATTATTTCATTATGTTCGTGGATTACAATGAAAGCAGTGAATACAAAACTAAACAAGATAAATTCTGGAATTCTTATTTACTGCTATATAGCTTTATGTCCTTTAAATGAGGCCCACATAAAACGGCTCACATTTTGTATTTCCAACTAAATTAAATCTATATGCCTAATATTGAGTTGTTCGTAATCTCTGAACATCTCATGAAATTGTATAGGCAGAGTACATTATAATCACGTGAAAATTCGTTAGGCTTACCTTCAAATCTCCGATTAAACTTCATGCCTATCATTTAACGTAGCATTTCATGCCTTTTTTTAGAAATATTATTACCAATGCCGTATTTTTTTATTTTTAATGAAGTTTTAATAGAATAGGCTATAGCCTATGTTAAACTGTGTATTCATGTGCGCTCCTCTCGCGTCCCGCTCCGTCCGCGTGTCGACACGGAGCGCAGATTGGTACGGCATTTTGAGGTGTCCGCGTATCGACACGTAGACTGTTCGCCGCGAGCCGTCTCCGGTCGGTTTTTTTCGACGAACACAAAGGATCTCATTGGGACGTGTTTTTGGCAGTTGGGCTCCGTCTGCGTGTCGACACGCGAACCGAACATCTGGAACAATGTACAATAACATGCGGCAGCTGTACTCACAATGTTTATACAAAGTTCTTTATTATTATTATTATTATTATTATTATTATTATTATTATTATTATTATTATTATTATTATTATTATTATTGCTGGTGGTTCGCAGTAGTTTCGTCGCTTTCCTATGGAACGCGGGAGGAGCGCTGTGAACATAATTTCAATGAACGGTTCGCGTGTCGGCACGCGGGCGGAGCGGAACGCGAGAGAAGCACAAATGTAGCCTACTAGGAGGTGCCCGTGGCTTCGCCACGATGATTCTTTTAAAAATTAAAAATTAAGAGTATAATAATTATTAAAGCATTATATTTATTAACACTTGCACGCGAATCATTCATAAACTAATTAATGAAACAGCTAAAATTCCTGCTTTAGAGTACATTCCACGACATGAAAGCGCCCCCTGGGAAAACTATATCAGAATCGATTATGCAGTTCCAAAGAACCTGTGAACACATAATACGTATTGTTTCTCAGCTGTTCAATGACATGAATATGATGTGAATTTTATTTTATCAATTCAGTGTAATTTTCAGAAATTATATAATGTTTCAAGGGAAGGGATGGTTTGTTTGGATTATTATTATCAGCGATATTTCAAGAGATAAAACCATCAATATTTTACAGCTGTCGCCCCCGGCTTCGCCCGCCATTATTCATTGACTCCAGGATTTTTAAGAAAATTACACTGGTAGATTATTAAAAATGTTTGTGGTTCAGAGCTATGAAAATTGTAAGTAAAATTAAAATTAGAATATTTGTTCATTGTGTTCATTTCACTTAGGCCTTATATAATAAGGAAACTGTTTTCCTTCCTAATTTTGTAGTCGTCATGAAAGTATAGACTGCGAGAGACGAACATCGCCGAGTATACCCGATGTCTCACGAAGCGGGCGAGCAAGCACGCTATTTAGGGCCGTTGAATTGTATAAGAGTATAGATATAGATATGCGGCTTTATAATCCACAAAGCATGAGCATAATCTGTTCACCTTCTCCCTCCTATTGACGTATAAATATTCGTCATCTAAAAACCTGGTTAAAAGCAGAGATCTAAGATTAATAGACTACTGTTTTATTGAAAATATGAGGGTTTTTACCCTCTTGTAAGACTTATCATTCAGGGGTACCGGCTTTTCTACTAGAATTGTCCTTATTAATTTTTAGCTTAGAGCCCACTGATGATTTGACTTGGAGATTGCTTATATAAATGTACAAGTTCAGCTGTTATATTTTAAGTAGTATTTTCTCTCCATTTCAATTCCGGGGTGCGCGGGCAAAGAGAGTTAAGTTCACTTTCATGTTACTGAGAATTAGAGTGACTTAACACACTATACCAGCCCAACATCGCTTTAGAGATGAATAAACCCATGAGGCACACATCCATTACTACCGTACAATTTTGGATATGACTTACTGGACTTAACACAAATGTAGATACAAATTTTATCTATAACTCTATGTACATAGGCCTATCTCAATTTTTTAGGATGGTGGACTTAACTCTCTTTGCCCGCGCACCCCGGAATTGTCATATTGTCTTGCCTTTTTAAAATTGACTGACACCCTTGGATATTCGTAGTCTAATAAAACATATTCTTGTTTGCTATTTTTTTTATGACCCGCCGTGGGTGAGTCGGTAGCGCGCCTGCCTTCCACCTCGGCGGCCCGGGTTCGATTCCCGGCCGGGTCGGGGATTTTTCAGTAGTGAAAAACCCTTTCCCGGGTTCAGGACTAGGTGTTTGTCAGTAGGTTAAGATAATGCACATTGTGCGCGATTCCTTAATTATAATCCAAGTAACATTATTTTCATAATTCGAGCCATTAAAATTAATTAGTATGTAGGCCTACAGAAGGTAAGACATACAAACACTACAGACCAATAAGTAACAATTGCATAGGCAAAGTTTATTTTTATCCAGCAATATAGACTACTGTATGTATAGACAGGGAAAAGAAGCTCTCTTCCAAACAGCTGTGTTAGTATTGTGAAGTGACCTGGAGGTTAAAGAGTTGAGAAGTTAAAGGGTTTATTGAAGGGTGAATCAATCGCTTCTCTGCGAGGCACGTGCGGCCACCTTTTCCATGTTGCGTCTTGTCCGTGAAGTTGCAACACTCCAACAGATTAGCTCCAGCCCCAGCATCCATTGCCTCGCACACTTGAATATCAAACTCTTTCAGCCTCTGTGGCCAATGTAAATTTAGTTACAAACAGAACGACTCTAGTTAATACTGTCAATCCAAACTCCTACTATGCTTTCCTAACTTTTCTCTAGAGCAGCGTTTCTCAACCTTTTTGAACCCGAGGACCTCTAAAATGTCTAAACAATTTTAGGGACCCCTAATTTTTATCCCATTTTAAAAAAAAAGGCCCATATTCTTAATATTTGGGGTATTAATTATAGGTTATTATAACAAAGTATGTGAAAAAAGTTAACTTCTTTACTTTCCACTTGCTTTATAATATTTTTAATTATGTCTGAGGACCATCTGCACCACCTTCGCGGACCACCAGTGATCCGCGGACCATAGGTTGAGAAACGCTGAGCAACTTATTCCCAATAACATTTGAAACCTTACCTTTCATCATCCTGCCGTCGTTAAAGCTTTTAACGAAGTTTTGCTTTTTGGATTATTCATGTACAAATTTTTGTTAGTGTTGATTATAACTATACCTTGAGACTATACCCGAGACGAGCTAAGAAGGAAACCTGAAGTAAACAAAAACCAATATGTCTGTCTCACTTATAAGCCATACGAGTAATGCGCTAGAATGAGACAGGCATACTGGTTTCTGGTTACTTCAGGTTTCCTGCTTAGAACGGTCAGACTTCAGAGGCCGGTTATCTCCATTTTTTCAGTTTTCCTCATTCTCTTGTCACTTAGACCTACTGAAGTCTATGAAGCTACAGCCTACTACTAAATAAATAATTTAAAATTTAGTATTCGTAACATTTCCGATTTTAGAACACACGACGCTTCTTGCATACCGAAAGAACAGGAAACTAATGACATAGGCTTCAAGGAGTTAAACATCCCACAGTTAACTAGTATTCTTCATTTTAGTAAGTAAAATTCGTCACGACAAAAAAATTACACAAAAGCAGAGTTATTAAATTAATAGAGCTATAATTTATGTTAAATCATGGGGATTTTTATTCAAGTTACTCGTCAAGACCAGATTTTCCACTAAAATTTTTCATGTTGATATCAAACTTATAATCAACTGGTGGTTTTAATTGATGATTGCTTAGGCCTACATTAATACCTAAATTCAGCGCTGAAAAGGTTACTCTGCAGACTACAGAAGCCTGTGAAATCTCAGGGAGGCATTAGTGCAGGTCTGTTTTTTTCTCTCTTTTCTTTTTTCTTTCTTCCCTCAGAATATGCCCTTCTCTTAAGGCTGGATTTTGAACGTCAGGATGCATAAATCCTTCTGAACATTTAAATGATCCAGAAGTTTTACACGCTTTTACCATAATCTGTTATTTTTCGTACACTTCAACATACAATTGTGGAGTTACTTTCCGTATTTTAAAATTAAATACCATACTAATACTCTTTTGATATTACATAGAATAAACTTGTCATAGGCATCTGTTGGAATCATCGGAGATTCTTTTACCCTCCACTTCCTAGTAGGCAAACTACAAAATTAGCTTTATCGGATTTTCGCGAAACTTAGTATAGGCCTACGCATTTATAACGTCCATGGACAGAAGCCCATTGATTTTGGACCAAATCAGTTAACTGGTACCGGAGTAAAAACTAATTAACGGTCACAAAGATTTTTAATTGACAAAGCATTACTATATTACAACAAAGCCGCGAGGCTAGCCATAACCACGGCCTCCCAGGCCCCAGCTCAGTTAAGACTCATATAGGCTACACCTCATTCATAGCAGGCCGAATGCATATAGTGTACCTGAAACCCGAACTCAAATGATCATATTTTATTATTTATTGACAAATGTCTTAGAGCGATAAAATTACATTACATAACTTAATAAAATAATTTAGCAATTTGAAAAAGGTAGGCTAAATAAGTACCATCTTTTGGTACCTCCTTTTCCTGGCTCTCCATTTTTTCTTTTCTGACACACAGCAGCATTCTTAGAAGAAAAACGTTGACCAGAGACCTGCCGATGAGTTTGTCTTGCAAATAATAGACTATCTCCGTTCATAATTGTATAGGGCCTACTTTGTGTGAACATTTATAGGCCTACGGGTTTGCATCATAGTAGCCAACTAGTTTAAAAATATTTTCTTCTTGGCTTCCGGGTATCTGCCGCGTCATATTTAAAAGTCTGCCGACGTTTCGACCATCTTGCCGTGGTCTTTATCAAGGCTACTGCCAAAGACCACGGCAAGATGGTCGAAACGTCGGCAGACTTCTTAAATATGACGTGGCAGATACCCGGAAGCCAAGAAGATTTTATTTTCAACTCGGGCCGCGGAAGCCTACGATCTTACATTAAAAATATTTTATCTGATAAGGTTCATTTATAGGTTACTGACATCATCGGAAAGGAAAATGGGAGGAAATGAACATATTTCATCATAATATTATATTATCCATACAATACGTGTTTATTCTCATAATTACATTAGATTTTATTTCATCATACGAAGTTCTAGAAGTCTATTATTTACAATATACACACTACTTTGTCGTCACATATTATAGTACATTTTAGTACTTCATATATTCACCAAACTAATGTACAAAATTTACAATACATGCTATAAAGACTTATCCTCAAGCTCTAATATCAAGTGAAAGTATTCGAGCCAACCATGCTGTGTCAATTCAGCAAAAGAAACAACCTATTAAGGTCTCAAACCATAGTACAAGTATCTCTTTACTATACGAAAGAATAGACAATATACCTGACATATATTCACAAAAGTATTGAATGTTTTGAGGGGTTCTGTTCATCGAAACAATAGAAAATTATATGTTGGCTCTAAAATGAATATTTTCACGGTATGAGTAATATCAGTTCATTCAAGATAAATAGGCCTAAGCAGACTTAGGCCAAATATTTAGAGCTAGTTTCCATTTAACAATAAAAAGTATGATAAATGTGTGTTCTAAAACTAATATCTTGTACGAAACAAGGATTTCGTGATTGGGCAATAAGAAAAACATTATATTTTAATAAGTGATCAAGTAGGCCTGCTGTGTTCGTACCAAGAAAAGTAGCCTATTGATTTCAGGAACCATGTTTATGGTAGGCTACTTTTTTATTGTTTTGATTAACAGTACCGCCTTTCAAAATGTTAAACACTTTTTCTAAAACTCATTATATAGGCTAATAACTTTGCCTGTAAGCTATGTAGTGTACCCGTGGATAGGCTTACCAAAAACCTATTTACTTTTTTATGACAGACGACTGGAAAAAAGAGACGGATGAAGAATAAGAATAACAATAAAGAAAATACTTTATCAAAGAAAAGATGCTGTAGGTGCCTCTAGGTCTATAAGCTAATAGGTACTATTATCCATTAACCTGAACATTTGTCCTCATATTGAAAAATGTTTGTCCAGTGATTATTGGATTATGCTATTAGAAATCATGCATACTTTGTCTCTGTCGATGAACTGACCCAGCTTAGGTGGCTGATAATACCGTAATGTGAGAAACACTATACTGAACCCCTAGTGTTCGTGATAAGCAGCTTGTGATGATTGTCGGGACTAGAGAGGAAGCGGAGAAATAAAGTTTCAGAAAGTTTATTCACTTTCACTGTTAATTGGATGTAAGTCCACCAATATATTCATCACAATGGAAATAACGTGCCAGTTACTCCTAAGACCATGCATAGTCTAAATTGGACACCTAATTCTAAAGTCTTCATTTTTGTGTCTGCCACTTTTCCTTAAGTTTTAATTAACACTGGAGTTGAAACACACATCTCTCATGGGTTAAAAAGTGTATTAAACGATAGAGATCTATAGGCCAATGAAAATTGTATGGCATAAAGAATTTTAAGATAACAGTGATTCGTACATTATCATTTATTATCAGTTTCTGACTGTAAACTAATAACTTAAACGTACGGAAGAAAACTATAATTAACCAAACACCGCTGAAAGAAAACTTACTGTAGGCTCATATGTGCAGGGCTATTCAATAATTTTCATTTATATTAATGCATATTAATTCATAGAATATAAGTGAACTAGTCAGCGTATTGAGTAGGTATTAAGTAGTAATTTTTTTTTTTTTTTTTTTTTTTTACATTTTGGTCACAGTCTTTTGAGACAGTATAATGGGTAGATACTGTCCGCCCTAGAACCGGTCCTGAAGTAAACAAATAAATCTGTCTCGCTCTAGCACATTTATCATATCTATGTAAGAGTGAGACAGACTTAATAATTGTTTAAGCCTACTTTTGAGGCCGGTTCTAGAGCGGAAAATATATACTAAATCCACTGTCTCCAAAGACTCTGACCAAAGTATAATCCGAAGTTATATATTGACTGCGTGATATTTTAGTTTGGTCAGAGTTTTTTGAGACAGTGATATGAGTAGATATTTTCCGCTTTTACACAGATAAGAGGAGACAGGCTTTCTTTTTCTTCAGGGCCGGTTCTAGGGCGGACAGTATCTACCCATTCCACTGTCTCAAAAGACTCTGACCAAAATGTATAAAAAAAATTAACTACTCAATATATCACGCGGGAATATTCAGTTTTCCTTAATTTAGTTGTCTGTAATATTTTAATCCACTGCTGATATTATTTATAAAAGATTTTTGAGTTGATTGCTGAGATCTGATTTTTTACATCTGTTTGGGGAAAAAACCAGTGCACGATAAATAACGGGACTAATTTAAGTATTTTAAAAATCAACTTCATATTAGACTTAATGGGTTACAGGTCATCGCTGCCATTGCTAAGATAATATCATAGTTTTGTCTATTTATATAATATATAAATAAACTAAACTCCTTAGTGCTATATTTCATAAGGCTCAGTCCTACCATCCAACTTCCATCTTCTGACATCACTTGAGATGACTGGATGGGGAGCATGCCAATTCCGATGGCCGTCATTGATTACTTTCTTTGTCGGAACCTCTATATTTCAATCTAGTAGCTTATCAGATTTTTCGCAAGGCCAAATGCATCTGGGTATCCCATTCCAGGCCTTATTTCCTGAGAAAAATCTGAGAATGTACAGTGCCAGGATTGAGCTTAGACCTGCAGATCCGTAATAAGCAAATCTTAGGCCTAGGCCGTGCAAACATTGTTAGGTAAGTAAGATGCATTTAAACAGATGAGGGGGATCATTTATTTAATTCTTGAAGCTCAGCAATGAATTTCAATATTTAGGATATTTGGCGTTGTCGAATTCATAGCATTGAAAATTGAGCCCTGTTATATGGCTTTTATTTCTTCCGAAATAGTAACTTACCACTCTATAAGCGGTAATGATTAGGTTCATTCATTTCATAATAAAAATTTGAGACTTACCAAATAAAGGACTAAGGTTTTCTTTTATACCATTGGATACATCACTGTTGAGTTCCACCAAAGAGTGTCTAATAATAGAAAATTAGGTTATAATTTATATCATTTCCTAGATAATGGGTTGGGGTTTATCTTCTTAAAGAAGTTCATTACTTAATGTGACTTATCAGTTAACCGCTAATGAAGTTCTTTGGTCTATTCGAATAGTGCATCTTGTCCATTTACGTAGGTGTCAAATATTTACAATCTTTTCATTCAAATTTTAACTTTTCCTTATGGCAATAAAATTATATTTTCTTAAAAATCACATATTCAACTATTTTTTCACAGCACTTTTAGCCCAATTAATGTTGGGATCTTAATTTAGACTATATTATGTTTCCAGACTTTGACCACTTCATACTAACACTGACTGAGCACATCTGGTCAGTAGAATGTTTGTGGGCTGATTCTTCCGTCTTCTTTGGTAGCATGTGGTTTTATCCCTACACTGTAGCCTAATAGTCTAATGTTTTTAAAAATTAAAATAGAGAAAATTCTGTAACCTGTTTGCTACGATAGAAAATAAATAAATAAAAAACTTAAATGTTTTTCCACGCCGGCTTCGTGATTGAATTCACTCCCCAGTTTGATTAGTGTTTCTCTTTCTAAGAAATAATTGACCTAGAACAGGATTCATCCAATTTCAGGAAGTTTTTAGGAAGATGTTTAACGCAATGGCCCCAGAATAGAAATTAAGACTGTTGGGCATGGTAATAATGTCCATAAGCAGCCAGTGGCTTGAAAGCTTTAGAAATTTTATGAACCGTTTGGAATACATCTATTGGAACCGAAATATTGAGGTATTCTATGCCTATGGCCTACTTAAAGAAATCAATATTAAACCACATCGAGATCACTACGTGCAAATATCTATTTTTATATTTTAAACAGTTTTATAACCAATTGTTCTCAAACTTAAACCAACTATCTTATCACTATGTGCGAATTTTAATTTTGATAAGCTACATTGAACATCACGTCGTGTCAAAATATTCAACACTTTACTGTGATTTTTTCCTTGTGGTCAGTAATAGTGACTCACACAAGTCAATGTGTATCTTCTCTACAATAGGCCTGCAAATTTTATTGAGATTCCGGTATAGGCCTGTGCAAAAATTACATTACTTCGTACATTTGATAAGTAGGAAGGGGAGGAATAAAAAATAGGCTAAAATTTTGTTTAAAATAAAATTTAACCCTCAACTCAATTGAACTCAACTATTGCATAGGCCTATATCCGAGCCTCTGCTTGCCGTTTCTTCTGTGAACATCCGAAAAAAAATAAACAAACGTCAAATTTCAACTTTTTGACCGAGTTTCAACCTTAATATTGAGAATTAGTTTATCTTAGTGTTTTTTTTTTTTTAATGTTGAGATACCCATTTAGTCTATAGACTATACCAAATTAAGAAGATTACATAAATGTTTTACGTTATTTAGCATTGCGGCAAGTATGCCTATTAATGTTTGTAGGCCTGTAGCCTATAGTTTCTGTGATCATTGAAGAGTGCTTAAGATGACAGTATAAAAGAAGAATGTTGTTTTTATGAATATATAATTTGTAGGCTTATATCTTATTAAGTAGATTGACCATATGAGTGAAGACAGTGTTAGTATGAGGTATGATTTAAGCAGACGGCTAATAAGGCCTCCACACTGTTTTGTGTGTCGCCGGTGGTCTTGTGGTGGACGTGGTGACTGGTTCTGGAGATTTGGGAGGCGTTTTTCTCCTCTCAGGGCCTCCTCCCGCGTGAGGTTTGACCTGTTGGAAGGCTGACTTGACCACATCAACAGTGTCTTCGCCGGTATCGCTGGCGTCGTCACTGCTAGCTCTGGCTGTGGTGGTCGGACTAGGTGCAGATGTTGGTGGCGACAACTTGGGGATCGGTGGAGGCGGCACGCCGAGGCTGAGAGCGACGGGCGGGAAGGCTGGGGGCGTCGTGGTGGGGTTGGTGACTGCAAGTGAGAAGGCTGAACTGTGTTTAGTAATAGGCTGGGAGAGTAGCAGTTTGTCTCCTTGGATGAGGGATTCCGTACTTGGAGGGGGTGGCGGCGGTGGAGGAGGATATCCTAGGAGGGGTGGGAGGTATCCTGGGGGTGGCGCTGGTGGAGGGACCGTGGGGAATGCACCCCCTGCGACTAGCCCGACCCCCGCTGTCGTATTCGCATGAGGGTGCTGATGCAGGCCGTAGAAATCTGAAGTGGTTCCTGTGCCTGCGGACAAAGAGACAACAATGTTAGATCCTATGGAACTGTCACACACATCTCTATTGTAATCCACCCTAATGTCAGCCTTGTTACACATTATTGATTATTTACCGATCATATTTCTACCAGGGATACTGTAAAATTAACATAAACGAAAGAATTCTTCAGAATTTTGCTGCCGTTCAATGCATAATTTATAGCTCCATAATTAAGTCAGAATTTTCAGCTTTACCTTACCAGATTTAGCTTTTGAGGCATTATTATGATTTTAGATAACTGGAGCAGGGAAACAGGCAGTGACGATTTCCCACAGTGGAGAAGAGAGATTGAAGAGGCTGGGTATGCAAGAATCATAATTATTGTAAGCACGGTTGTTAAGAAAACTTCGGCGAAAAAAATCACAAAACGTGCATATAATTTTTCTTATAATATAATTAATAGAATGTTAACTGGAACGGACTACTGTAGTATGAACAAATAAATTCAGTTCCAGAAGCCATGATCGGCTCCCCATCTTGAAATTCCTGGGTTCACTGATCATTCTCCTTATTGTACTTGAGGCCTGTACTGGACATGTAGAATGAAGGCGGTTTTCCACCAGACAGATTAGTCTAATTTTTGTTTTGTTTCCGAATTTTGACAACCTAACACAGCGAAACAAAACACAAACTATCGAACAGGCTGTTTCCACTAAATTGACACATATTGGTCTACGAACTACAGCTGAAAGAAAAGTTGTAGAGCAAATAACTACTAGGATTCAGGGGACATAGGGCCCCTAGGACTACTACATTTCGGAAAATAATATGAACCAATATGCTGTAACAAAATACTTTCTTTAATTGGTTTTCATCAAATAGTTGTCTATATATTTTAGTTCGGTAACTTAGTTGTCTTAGCAGTAAATATGCTGTCAAACAAATTCTAGCCATAGCAATGAGAGTGAAAGAAAAATAAATTTAAAAACCTATGTTTTTAATACTACCGTAGTGCGAAATAATATTGTAGTGACTTAAAAGGAACGGACTACGGTAAGATGGTTAGTACTGAAAAGTGCTGTCGTGTGTATTAGAATTTATTTTAATGTTAACTACTCCTTACTGAAATCTTTCCATGTGTGTGAATGTAATCTTTCTTTATGTATTTTTATATTAAGCGCATAATGAGTCAGGCAATTTTAATGTAGCCTACGGGCATTACATCGATGTCTTGAGTTCTCAGCATAGATAGCCTAGATTATTTACGTCCCCTCAATCCTAACATAGGCCTATTTCATGTACAAAAATGTGTGTCTAAGAACATTCTACATGAAAACCGAAAAACTATTCCAAAGCGATATTTTACATTGAGTTGTTTTGAATACGACACGACGATTTTATCTACCACTTCACAGAGAACATTTTCTTTTTCGTTTTTGTTAGAGATAATTTACTTGAGTACTGTTCAATAGCGATAATAAGATTGCACAGGATATCGTTATTAGGCCTATAGGCCTAGTATGAATGAAAATATGTAGGCCTACGTAACGATTGACGTGTGAAGGAACTAAATATTTTAACACACATTTGGTAATGGAAAAGGTAAATCAAACTTTAAAACTCATACAAGTAAATATTCGTACCCTTATTGGCAAGTTACAGGATAATTAGAATATAGTATATATTCTATTAATAAAAAGTAAGAGCCTCTACTTAGGTTTGATCTCACGACCCTTCGCTTACCAGACTAGTACTCCGTCACTTAGACAAATAAGCTACTAAAATATATAGAAAACTACTTGATGAAAAAACCTATTAAAACAAGTTAAACACCATACTATTTTCAGAAATGAAGCAGCCCTAGGGCAAGGACACTTGAAAACTGTTGACAAATCAGTTCTCATAGTGTAAATGAATGATCTTGAAGTCTCAAGCGAATCTAGTTTGATGAACGAGAAAGGAAAAAAAATGCTCTGTGAGGAGATAATTGTTGTAGCCTATTGATAATCCAGAGTAAGAGTCAAGTGGTACTGTTTAGTGTAAATTAGCTCTCATTGTATCATTATAAATATAAAGCTTTTCTATGTGCAAAAGCTTAGTTAGCTGATAATAGGCAACCATTTTCATTTTAAAATTTGTTCGTGGTATTGATTGTAGGCCTATATTTCAACTTATATCTTATAAAATACATATTGTTAAAGAAGGTAGTGAAAATTCCCCAGCATTCTTATTTTGAATCAAATTTACACGCCATGAAATCCTTTAAATTTTACTTTTTCCTTTTCTAGTCTTCACTTTGTTAGTCTACATAACCAGTAGGCCTAAATTATTTTAAAAAATGAATAAAAAGTATTTTAAAAGGCATCGTCTGTGCAGCTGTAATTAACTTTTGTTTCCACAGTTCAACTCTACTTGTCCATTGATAATATTTACACTAGACAGTACTTTAAAGATAAATATTTTCCTAAGGGCTATAGGCCTATATTGAGGCTAGGGCTCTAAGTACCCTGCGCTATTCACTTCCCAACGACACACAGTCTTTTATTTATTACATTAGGCCTATTGTACAGTAGCCTATCCGTTTCCTACAATTTGGTCCAAGCGGTAGTGCGAGTACTATTCTGTTTCCCATTTTAGGCAGATAGGCAGATTTCATTCCATCAGAAAACAACTAGAATAGGTACCCATGTAGTAAATAAAGGCTTATAAATTTTAATTTTTAATTATGGATAGGCTACTGTGAACTATGACTTCGAACACATCGCAGTTTACTGCAAACTGATTTCTCTTACCTCCGATTAGGCCGAGAAGGCCTGAGTTAGGCATACATAGGCTCAGACCAGTATAACCTGAGCGATAAACATGATGCGAATGAAAGCCTATAGGCCTACGTGTTACGGTTGGCTAGGAAATAGCTTGGAATGTAGCAATTAGCGTTTTAACATTGTTATTTTTGATCTGTGGCTTTTGAAGGCACTTAAATGCAGCATAAGTTTGACCTTTAATGTTGCCTGATATTCATACATTCATATAGATCTAAGGGGAAACAGGCTGCAGTAGCTTATACGCAGTTTACTGGAAACTGATTTCTCTTGCCTGCGATTAGGCTGAGTAGGCCTGAGTTAGGCCTACATAGGCTCAGGCCTGTATACCTGAGCAATAAACATGATACGAATGAGAGCCTATACGTGTTCCGGTTGGCTAGGAAATAGCTTGGAATGTAAAAATTAGCATTTTAACATTTGTATTTTTGATTTGTGGCTTTTGAAGGCACTTAAATGAGCATAAGTTTGACCTTTAATGTTGCCTGATATTCATACATTCATATAGATCTAAGGGGAAACAGGCTGCAGTAGCTTATACGAATTGTTGCAACTGGGTGTGATGCCTCCGGCTTGAATTAACTAGTAAATCCGCTAATAGCCTGGTGAGGGAGACGTAAGGATTTCCCGGCGGTCTCTGATCTTCCAGCTTCCTCGAGGCTATAGCGTGACAGTCCCCAGCTAAACTTCTTACAAACAAGCGGATCAAGCTTTTGTCGAATTCTGCAGCAATCAATCTTGGACAACATACTGGATATAGTTTACTTGAAAATGTTTCATTTAAATCCACTCATAAAACACTTGATTGGTTATTAAGCCTACTATTTTTTTAGGCATTTGATGCATAGAAGTTTCCATCATTTCATATTATTAAATCAAATTTTCAAATTAGCAATATATAATTTAAATAATATTTCGACCTATATTATTACGATGGTTTGGTAAATATGTGCACTTTCCATATAACCATAATCTAGGCAGAAAATAGTATGGAGTTTCCATATGACGAGAAATAAGGTAGAAAATTTTGGTGTGCAGTTTCCGATGCCCGAAAGCAATGATAGCATTTGTGTAACTTTTGTTAGTTCTTCGAAGAGAATAATAATAATAATGATGATGATGATGATGACGACAAAATTATTATAATAATATAAATAGTTATAAAGTCTGAGTTTTAAAATATAATTTTATTCCTCTGTGTGTCAGTAATTTTGTTTAGTCCACTGGTTCGCAAGTGACACCTGGTGATCCTGTAGGGGATATTTTCAGGGATTTGTTTCTAGGGTGCGCCAGACCCCCACCTAATATTTAAACCTAAAGACGACGCGAAAACCTAAAAGATTTCCAACCCTTCCCGGGGTGGAAGGTAGGCACCCATTAACTGAAAACCACAACACTCTCAGAGTAGGATAGTCTAATACTTAAAGTCGTTTTACTATCCTCAAAATTACATTTTTTTTTACCCAGACAAAATCATATTTCGAAAAGATTACTTAAAACACTTTATAAGTTCTTAGGTCAAAGCCCACTTTCCAAGATATTTTGGCTTAAATACCATCCATAAAAAATTAATGAATTTCATGTTGTTCCTATGAGGGTAAAGTTATACAATCACGTTCAATATTACCACCTATTAAACGTGATTGTACCATCCATAAAACTTAGGTTTGTAACCGATCAGTTCATATGGACTTATATAAAAAGAGGAATCAAATATAAGAAAATACATTTCACGGACAATATTTGAACTTCCCGCAACATTATCGACTACTAAAAAACTACCATTACACCTAGACTATTACAATGACCATAAAACGAATTACATGACAAGACAGAGGACATTTACACGAACAATTTGATATACAACATGACCATCTGAATCAAAAGACATTACCAGCAATTACAAATAATTAATCAAACGATTAATTATTAACACGACAACATAGAAAATTACATCATTCAACGCATAATCAAGAAAGCTATACAACTACACTTATTGCAGACAATAGTGACAATTACTTTATGAATTATTAACTAAATAAGGGAATACAATGAAGTGAAGGCGTGGCTTTTTGTCTGAAGAAGTCCACTGTCGCCAGCTATTAAAGTCAAGTTGATGGATACGTTTCTCCCCCAACCTCAACCCACTTTAACGACAAATATTTCAAACACTAGCAGACGACTTAGCTAATTTCCAATCATAAGAGACAAAGCCTACTGACTGAACCAATGGAATGGCTAGAATATTTTAACACCGAAACATATTAACACGAACAGGAGCGACCAACGAGGACTTGAAGACATCTATTCAACAGCGACGGACGTAATTTTTATAGACTAAACCGGAGTTAGAAATATACAGTGAAACAGTAACAAGTACTAATATTAATTTTATACCGACTTTTAAATAATACGGTCGAGGATAAAGATATATATATCGGAATAAGACAAGATTATAGATATTATTTTTCGTATTGAAAAGTTAAACGAATAAATACCGCCATAAGATATATAACCTAAAATTCCTGCAATAAAACGTGCAGATGTTATAAGTATAATAATATTACCTAAAGTAATTTTGGCGACGACGAAGCAAATAGATAAAGACATTACTGTATTCTTCCTCCAGACATTTTAAGAAATTAACAAATTAAGTGAAAGATTTTCGGACAAAATAAACTTACAAATATTATTCAAGTTCATTATCAATAGACTTCATTTTTACGACCTATAATCCCTTCATCTTATATCCTATTTTAGTTTTCGTCGAGCACGACCCTGAAAGAGATCTCGCTCTACCAACTGAGTTAAAAATAGCCGGACATAATATATTCAACGACCCCTACTGACAATTATACATTGGCACCCAACAGTTATAAATTAGCACCCAACATTACGAACAGTTATAAATTGGCACCCATTTTGACGTTAATCATTTCATCACCCAACGAACAGTTATAAATTGGTCGCCCAACTCTAGGCCTATATATCCAGACCTACAAACGGTTATAAATTGGCGCTCATCTCGGTGCTAATCAAATACTCCCCCTACGAACAGGTATAAATTGGCGCCCAACGTGGGGCAGAATTTTCGAAACGAAATAGGATATAGGAATTAGGCCAACAAAAGTCGAAAATTTTTTTGAAACGACACGGGGATAGACGAAATTTATTAACAAATTAATTCTTCGAAATAAACAGTAATAGTGTATAGACTCCATGTGGATTACCAACAACATCAACATTCACCATCAACATTCACCATAAACCCTCCACTCAACTGAAAATCTACACCCCCGCCCCCCCAATTCTACAAGAGATCGACACCCCTCTTCAGCTTGTGACCTCCAGTCAGCTGATGGCCATTCCTAGGCTATTGACCGACAGACAGCTGCAACAACAGAAGGACTAGGGTATCGTTAAAATTTTTGCTTATACTTACAGAGTTCACAGAACAATCATATTTTTTCTCTTTAGTTTTTTTGTAAAAGCTTAAAATAACTTTAAATTATATCCTTTCAAGAAGGAATGACTTTTTAGATTTATATTTCAGTAATTATTTTTCAATTTCACATTTTTCTATGCGTTTACGCAATAACAAAATTAAGATGTCTGTGAAAACTGTACAAGTAATAACATGTTCAAGTGACCCAGAACCACAGCATGAATCCCTACACCCAGTGTCAAATGATGAATCTAGTTTGCAAAGCAGTGAATTAGACAATAGAAATGTCAATGTAAGTGAGAATTTAACAGCAGGTGTAACATCACAGTCAGCTGTTCCAACAGATACTATGTCTTCTAACCCTGAAATAGCCACTGTAAATGTCAATGCATTACAACAAATTATGAATGCTATAACTTCTCTGGCCAGTCAAAATACTGCGCTAACTGAAACAATTAACTCATTGCAGACTGAAAGTAACAGTCAAAACACTGCGCTAACTGAAACCATTAATTCAATGCAAACTGAATTAAACAGTCAAAACACTACTCTAAATACTACAATTAATGCATTGCAGACTGAATTTAAAACTGAACTTAATAGTCAAATGAATTCATTGCAGACTGAATTTAACAGTCAAAACACTACGCTAACTGAAACCATTAATGCAATGCAGACAGAATGTAACAATCAAAATACTAATCTAACCACAACAATTACTTCTTTGCAGAATGAATTTAATAATCAGAATACTACCTTAACAACAACAATAAATTCAATGCAAACAGTACTTAATACTCAATTAACTTCACTACAGACAGAAGTTAATGAAAACTTGAATTCAGAGCTAACAGCTCAAACTAGTAATCTTACTCAATTAATGCAAAACCATAGACAACAGGTTGCTGAGGAATTAATGCAAATCGATTCCCGAGTAACACAACAGATAGCATCTTCAGAAAATATCTTAACTGGACAAATAGAAGCTGTTCAGACAGAGGTTTGTACTCAGATAGAAACTGTACAGACAGAGGTTCGTACCCAGGTAGATGGAATTCGAAATCATGTAAGTGCTGTAGAAAGAGAAGTTAGGAGTAACAACACTAGATTGGTATCCCTTAATTCGGAGTTGGACAGATTGCGTCATAGGTTACGGGATCAGGAAGATCGTACAGAGAGTACAGTCTTGGTCTCTGACCGGGGCGAAATTGCGTCAACTTCATCTGCTCTCCCAGACACGCCTACTGATACACCTATCATTCCCCCTCTACCCGCAAGCTTACCAAGATCCAATAACGGATTGAACCATCACACTGCAGGTAATTCAAATCCAAATAATAATAATAATCATCAAAATTTCAACCCCAGTAATCAGATTGGATTTACCCTTAGTCAAAGCGACTTGCCTCTTCCCACGTTTGAGGACAAACAGAAGACTAACCCCGTAAGATATTTGCGCGAATTAAAGACCTTTTTCAACTTAAGAAATGTACCTGAACAGTTAAAAATGATCATGGTATCCAGGTCATTAAAAGGTAGTGCAGCTCGATGGTTCAATGTGGTTAATGATACGCTGGAATTGAATATGCAGACATTCGAAGAGTCCTTTCTTCGAGAATTCTGGTCAATATCAGATCAAGAGAGATTAAAAGGTCAGATTTTTCATGGAAGTTTTGATCGTAATAGCGGCCAAACCTATATGGAACATTTTATTTCTTTATGTGATTCAAAACAGCTGTTAACCCCTAGTATCGAAGATAAAGTCTTCATCAAAGCCCTCTGCTTACACTATCCGTTTTCAATAAAGAACAGTTTAATTGTCGCGAGCCCCAAGACAATCCCTGACATGATAGCATTGTTGAAATCCCTACAGGAATCCCCATTTCCACCACAAAAGATAAATAAATCCCAAGTTACCAACACTAATCAAGGCCTAAAAAGAAACATTAATTATGTCCAAACCAAACCCAACCAAAACGCTTTTGGATGCGAGACGCGGACAGGATCTGCCCAGTTGTGTGAGGAACACCAACAAGTAAATGAAAACGAGACTAATGTAACCCAAGAAAATAGCTCGGATAGCCCAGGACAGTTCTGGAGAAATACGCCATATCAGAGAGGAAATAGGACTTCTTATTGGAGGAGTAGAAATTTCAGATATCGCCCTTATTATTTCAACAATGGCAGGAACTACTCAAGCTACAACAACGGTTTCAGAAACAACAATTTTCGATACCAAAACTATAACAATAATTATAACAATAATCATAATGACTACCCACATGATAACTCCCCAGGCTCGAATCAGAATAACAGAAATAACTATGGCAGACGACCATACAATGGAACACCCCGCTGGTTCAATAGGACTCAGTACAACCAAGGATTTTTTAGACCAAGTTTTAGAGGTAGAAATAACTCACGTCGTGGACTAAACCGATATGCTAATATTAATGGACAAAATAACGATTACCAACATGACCCAATAAATAACAATCAGACAATGAATAGCACTATGAATAATCGTGACAATAACAATGGCAATCAGTCACCGACACCTACTGTTGAAGACTAAAGCAACTTAACGAAAGAAGCAAATAACCCCGATTCTTGACAAAACATATTCTTGTTTACCACAAACATTTCTTAAGAATTTTACCCAAACAACATATAGGTCATTCCCCCTTTTTTTTTTTTACGACCTCACGTAACACTGTTATTCCAGTCACCCCAATAAGGCACCATTTCTTATGAAGAAGTAAGCCAAACCCCCACAGAGTGACCCTCTTAAATTTATTTCTAAAGGAAGTGCATCCGCTTGTAAATAACTACCCAACTTTCACATTTCTACAGTGTATATACTAATTTAAAACTAACTTGTAGAATTGACAGCCCATACAAAAATTCCAACACGTACTGTAAATATTTGAGATTTATTTTAGAAAGAGAAAGTTCCAAGTCAGCAGGAAATGATTCAATAAATATTTTATACCACAAAACTATAAATGATAATAAAATCTACCAGCGAAGAACATTTCCTAGAAAATCCAATCCAATCCAATTCACTATGCGCTGATATACGAATAAAACAAGAGGCCAAGAAACCCCATAAAATTGTGAAAAGTTCCGTAAATATTTATTGAAACCATATTATATCATGTCACTAATTTACTAAGAATCAAAACATCTACGAGGTAAATTTTGCTTTTATTCAACGAACTGGAATCGAAAAAGGACTACGAGAATGGAATGTAAAATACTTTAGCGTGAACCTTCTCAATCTATGTTTCATTTTTACGTCAGCGCAACGAATGTATTAATTTAAGGTAAAACGATGAAGCCATCATTTTATAGGTAAACACTGAAAGACAATAACGATACAAGAATTACCTCATATAATGAAGTGATTTTTGCAGTGTTTCCTTGAAGACGAAGAGATGTGTGTACAGCCTTTCTTCGACTAAAATTGTATATATATTTAAGAAGTGATGTGCAGATTCCCCTCTGAATTATACTGAAGGAAATGAAACATCGATTTGACTTAGGATAATCATACTAGTATTTGATTTAAATATATAAGAAAATTTTAGTTACACTTATTGAAAATATTGAATTAAGTTTTATAATTACACATTACACTTTGGTTAAAGAATTAAGATTTATAAATGAATAAGTATTTCACTATCATGCATATTCAATTTAGTATCCTCCCTACAACCTCACACCAATCAAATATAAGGTATAAAATGAAAATCAAAGAGATAAATAATGAGTTATGAAAAGTGAATTTATGAGTGTGCAAAGATTATGAATAATTAAAGGTAAGAAATGAGTCGACGATGAAAAATGAGAAAAGTATGACAAGGAAGGAATCCACTGTCAAAAGAGTGAAAAAGATCACTAATGAGAAAGAAAATAATAAAATGAAGGTAAGGCATGCACTTATAATAATCATGCTAGAAAAAGCAGATTGACATTTAAGAATGATATTATTGATTGTGTAGGAGTAAGAATGCATAAATTTGTAGTAAACTTGAACATGATATTACGAAATAAGCAAAATAAATTTATTTGAATAAAAAGGATACCTGAAAAACAGAAGAAAGAAAATAATACGTTTTTAGATTGTGTAATTAAAAAAATAAAGTGTGAAGTGTATAAGTAATCAAATCCCATTGTGTGTTAAATAAAATTTTATGTATTTAACGGTAAGTAATTAAGTGTAATTAGTAAAATTGTTTCATTAGGTGAAGAACAGTGATGTACCAGAAATGAGTTACAACCAGTCAAGATGACTATTATCAAGTAATTCAATGTAACAAAGATTTCATTTTATTAGGTGAAAAGGAAAGAGAAGCGTACTATAAGTGAGTACAATAAAGTAAAGAAAGGAAGATTATCAGCTGATTCAATGTAACAAGTGTATGATTTAACAATGTTTATATTTTAAGAATTTTAATGTGAAAACTATATTTTTATTCAGTCGACGAGGAAGAACACAGATAAAAGATAACAGATAATAAATTACAAAATATTCATCATTACAAAATCAAAATAACTAATTGATATACGAACTGACCTAGAAATTTTGGATGCGAGACTAACGAAAAATTTTTAAAATTATTAATAAAACTATTTTCCAAATACCAATTACTTCATAATTTTAATAATTATAGCGTTCGGACATTTGTAACCGATCAGTTCATATGGACTTATATAAAAAGAGGAATCAAATATAAGAAAATACATTTCACGGACAATATTTGAACTTCCCGCAACATTATCGACTACTAAAAAACTACCATTACACCTAGACTATTACAATGACCATAAAACGAATTACATGACAAGACAGAGGACATTTACACGAACAATTTGATATACAACATGACCATCTGAATCAAAAGACATTACCAGCAATTACAAATAATTAATCAAACGATTAATTATTAACACGACAACATAGAAAATTACATCATTCAACGCATAATCAAGAAAGCTATACAACTACACTTATTGCAGACAATAGTGACAATTACTTTATGAATTATTAACTAAATAAGGGAATACAATGAAGTGAAGGCGTGGCTTTTTGTCTGAAGAAGTCCACTGTCGCCAGCTATTAAAGTCAAGTTGATGGATACGTTTCTCCCCCAACCTCAACCCACTTTAACGACAAATATTTCAAACACTAGCAGACGACTTAGCTAATTTCCAATCATAAGAGACAAAGCCTACTGACTGAACCAATGGAATGGCTAGAATATTTTAACACCGAAACATATTAACACGAACAGGAGCGACCAACGAGGACTTGAAGACATCTATTCAACAGCGACGGACGTAATTTTTATAGACTAAACCGGAGTTAGAAATATACAGTGAAACAGTAACAAGTACTAATATTAATTTTATACCGACTTTTAAATAATACGGTCGAGGATAAAGATATATATATCGGAATAAGACAAGATTATAGATATTATTTTTCGTATTGAAAAGTTAAACGAATAAATACCGCCATAAGATATATAACCTAAAATTCCTGCAATAAAACGTGCAGATGTTATAAGTATAATAATATTACCTAAAGTAATTTTGGCGACGACGAAGCAAATAGATAAAGACATTACTGTATTCTTCCTCCAGACATTTTAAGAAATTAACAAATTAAGTGAAAGATTTTCGGACAAAATAAACTTACAAATATTATTCAAGTTCATTATCAATAGACTTCATTTTTACGACCTATAATCCCTTCATCTTATATCCTATTTTAGTTTTCGTCGAGCACGACCCTGAAAGAGATCTCGCTCTACCAACTGAGTTAAAAATAGCCGGACATAATATATTCAACGACCCCTACTGACAATTATACATTGGCACCCAACAGTTATAAATTAGCACCCAACATTACGAACAGTTATAAATTGGCACCCATTTTGACGTTAATCATTTCATCACCCAACGAACAGTTATAAATTGGTCGCCCAACTCTAGGCCTATATATCCAGACCTACAAACGGTTATAAATTGGCGCTCATCTCGGTGCTAATCAAATACTCCCCCTACGAACAGGTATAGGTTTTAAGTAAAGTTGAATAACATCCCTGCTAACAGAAAACGATCAATGATCTTCATACCATCATAAAGAGTAGCTTATATTTTTGTCAACCAACATATTCATATTCATGTTTGCACCGTTTATAAATACTAGGCCTAAGTAAAAAAACCGTTATCCAAGATATGTTGACTTGAGATTGTTAGGCCAACCATAAAACTTTAAACCTGTACGCTATTGAAAAATAACTTTCTACTTTTATTCACCGGTCCAGAGGAAGAGAGAGTAATATTTTAAAACAGCACTATTTTAGATTAAACTCTTCATACCACACGCCTATATTTTTCTCATTCATTTAAAAAATACAAAGTACAATACGATTATATTACTTTTGGAGTAAATCTCAGAAAATAAATACAGAATATTTCCCTTGATATTGCATTTTCTGAATTAGGAGGCAGTGCCAATGACATGGTCTTTGCTGCTAGGTCCCAGTTGCTATCCTCAGGGAGGCTGTGTCATGATATGCGAACACTAGTAGCGGGAACAGTACAGGTTTTACATAGTCTTATGGGAATTAGCTGCAGTGACTGCTGCCCGTATGCCCTCTCGTATGAAATTCATCCCCAGCCATCCCTTAATCCGATTTGAGCGAACCTGCACTATATTCCAGCAGAAAGGAGAGGAAGAGTAAGAGAAGGGGGTGGATCACAGCCTTTGAATTGAAACACTCCACCTCGTACACCCTCCTCGAAATCCTCACCCTGTCTGTATGTATCACCCTCCCCATCTAGCATCTTTAGCCCGTGGGGGATGTTTGTCTGCGCCCTCTGCACCGAGAATCAGGGTGACTCAACCATCGTGGCCATCTTGTGTGGTTTTAATGGAAGTCCGCGGTACTTTGGTTTCATGTGTAATGGCTCCCTTTTTTTTTGTGGACGTTCATACAACCCTCGCCATTATCTGAGCCTTCGATGTTTAATATATCTGATACTTTAATAAGAAAACCTCATTGAAGGGTCAGTTTTTGGTGTTTCATAAGTTCTGTCCCCCCGAAGAATTCCATTGCAATTGGCAATGTAGTGATGACCCATATATTAAATGGATTGAGCACAGTAAGTCAGAAGTATTCAGGGATAAGCTATGGGAAAGTCCTGGACGTATAAAAATTCACTAAATTATTTTACTTTTCTTTGAGAATAGAAAGTGTTTTTGACAGTATTCCATTTTCGTAACCTGAACCATGCCAATGTCTTTTTTTTTTATATATTAAATTCATATAAAATAACATGAGATGAACATTTTGTATATAATTTATGCATTTGACCTCATTTCCCAATTAAAAGTTACGAGCATTATTCAATAGAAAATACTGTGCTATCAGAAGGATTGGGAAGAAAAATCCCAATGACCTCTTCGGGAACCAAATCCGCGACATTCTCTTTGTAGCACTCGGCTTTCCTAAACCAACTTTCCCCATGGTGTACTGCAATATTTACTATAAGCTGCACAACCCTATAGGCTATCAAGAAGGCAAGAAATTGCTTCTTCTACTTCCAGTTGTAATGTAGGCGTGAGTGAAGCACAGAACTATCGGCGGAATCTTTAAAATACGGCCTCCGGTCGTGTGACAAAGGTAGGCAAATAAATTGATAAAAAATCGAGTGTAGAAAAATCGGAATTGTATTAACTTTCAGTCATTGCAGAACGAATAGGCCTATGATTCAAAGTTTTCACTCTTGTTTGCAATGTAATTTTTAGTCAACGTAAAGAAACAATACAACAGGAATTTTATCAGATTCATATTTCCACATTCTATGATCACTCACACTTGTTTCTGCGTTTTCCATTTTCATTAAACATAAAAATACGTGGCTTAACATTAATTTTTATTACAATATAATGTTGTCTCTAAAGTCTGGAAGTTATGTAGCCTATAGGAAAGCCAGTAAACTACGTTCGTGACCGTCAACCATCGAAAAAAATCAATTCCTCTTCTGTAGTGCGGGATTCCGCGTAAGAAAAGAAAACATTTACTGTAAAGTAACTGCTTTCTCGGATATGTTAATTTAATTGGTAAAATGAGTTTTGAGGTATCTGATCATGCCAGATGTGCGGAATGTTTCATATAATATACTTTCGTTGATTTTCATTTCAAGTGGCAAAGTGTTTACACTTAGAACAAAATAAATACTTTTTTCAGACATTTCCCACACTTTATCATGGCGGCTTCGTGGTTCAATGGTTAAGTGATTTTCATCTGTAAGTCCCGGCTTTATTCTTGTTACCAGCTTGAGTTTTTATTAGGTGTGGGTGTATGAAACAGGGATGGTAACATCATGATAATAATTTATTATGGAGACATTTCAATAGGCCTAAAGATGTAGCTGCTTGAAATTAAAATTATTTTTAATGACCATAGAATTAAACTTGTTCTTTATCCTAATTCCTGTTGCCTAAATAATCAAGACGAAATACGGATGTAGTGAACACAGTAGTCCGATGAAGAACTAGGCCTCATAGTTGCAAGGCCACAGAACTTAATAAATTTACAGCTTCATATTTTCTTATGACTACCAAGGCTGGCCTGATAAATGCATTACAAGCTGATTTGTAAGGACTTATCTCAATCGTCAGGGTTCTGCTATGATTTGATCGCATGATATTAACGCTGAACGTACGATTTTTAATTGCGTTTGACCTTATACAAAAACACCCTTTAAGGAATTTCTTTTCCTCGAACTTCTTCAATTCCCAACAGACAATTTACCGAAACAGATTGCAAGAACCTCAATTAATGCTCTGAGGTTAATACCGGTCAACTGTTAGATACAACCTGGGGTTACCGCCCCCTTACCCACATTTAGGTGTAACCCCAAAACCGCTGCTGGTATTGAAATAAAGTCGTCTGGCAACTTTGTAAAGGTGTCAAATGAATCTTATGGTTTGTAATTTATTCAAATAAGTCGCCAACTATTCCTTCTTTTGAGTAATGGTTATTCTTTGTGCAACACCAATGCTGTATTTCCACTATAGGGAAGATTGAATAGAACCCCATACTGAGAAGAGTACGCCATCTTGGTTTAGCGTTTAGTATGTGCATAAATAATTAAGACTGTATGAATGAATGGTCTTGATGTCCAGTTGGTACAGTGTTTCCCCTTCCTGCGCGATGATTTACTGCGCAACGCTGCTCCATTTTGATTAGCGACATGAATTTCAGAGAGGTTAGTTTTAATGCTTTCTATATTGAATTCACAATTCAATGTAACTGCATTTTACTGATGCATCTATGTTAATGTAGCTTCCTCCCTTGCGAACCTTAAATGATGATGTATGCATTCTTACAATTGAATTAAAATTTAATTCGAATTTGCAGGGGTTCATATAACATTATTCAAACGACTGAGTTTTGTTTCGGAGAGTTTTAAACAAAATGCTTACCGTATTAATGATAGTGTAAATAAAGTTAATGTCTTATTATTTCAAAGCAAATACCATAATAACTTAAGTCTATATATATATATATATATGTCTGTAGTAGAGAAATCTTGTAGGCTACAAGAAATTGTTGTTAGCAGGGGCGTATTTAAGAGGGAGCCTCATAGTCCCCCTAAACATTTCCCAAAAAGGCAATTAAAGACATATTTAGAGCCTATACAGTATTATAGATAACTTATTGCTAAACCGAACACCCAGTGCAACCATTTACCAACATCAGTACTGTTTTGTTTATATTCAGAAGATAGCCCTAAAGTTTGAATTTTTCTCCACAAAGCCTGTGTGAAATTAAATCTACAACCTACTATTTGTGGTAGGCTCGCGCGCAGTTTGGCTGTTTACAATTTAGTAGCTCGCGCGCAGTTGGGCTGTTTACAATTTAGTAGCTCGCGCGCAGTTGGGCTGTTTACAATTTCAGTGGCTTGTGCGCAGTTGGGAAATAATTGACCCTTTCGCGCGCAGTGGTTTCCCACCGAGATATTGGTTGGCCTGTACGTCTTCTGCAGGTTTTAATAGGCCTAATATTATGAAAGGTAGTCTTTATTGCACCCCTCCAAATTATAGTTATTTATGAAATAGTGGTAAAAGAGAGATTTTGTTTTAAGATTTCCTATGTTTGCGAAACTAGCCTTTAGAGCGATCGTAAAAATCCTTTGAGTAAATCAAATAATTTTACATTGTGCATCATATAGTCAAGTATTTCTAGACAGCCGTTAATGTGAGACATGGTGGCTTACTCTTCGGGAAGAACATGATCTGAGATTGTTCGAAAATAGGGTGCTTAGGAAAGTATTTTGGTCTAAGAGAGATGAAAATGGGAACTGAAGTGAACTGCAAAACGACGAGCTTCATGACCTGTAGGCCTACTCTTCTTAGAATATACCGTAGTAAGGGTAATTAAATCATGGAGGATGAAATGGGCTGGACATGGGGAGGAAAGATATAACTTATCTCAAAAGTATTGACTGGGAGGCCCGAAGGAAAAGACCACTTGGAAGATCTAGACGTAGATGGGAGTACAATATTAGGATAGATTTAAGGGAATTAGGATTTGCAAGGGTTGGTTGGATGGAGTTAGCAAAGAATAGGGTTGAATGGCGGGTTCAAGTAAGCGCGGCAATGAACCTTTGGGTTCCATACAATAGATAATATTTCTTTAGCTTCCTTAGGAATTGTCTGTTACTATGAGTAGGCATATAAGAAAGTAAGGAAAAAAAATCCTTTTCTTAAACATATTTCAGGCATAAAAAATGCTAGGAATAGGCCTATAATCAGTACTGAATTTCTTACTTATTAAGTAGTACTTACTCTTTATTAAGGATGTACTGCACGTACTGGGAAGTTTGCAGAGTTCGGTGGGCCTCCTGAAATATTCGGGCCAGGGGTAACCCATGTAGGCTGCGGTGTCAAGCCATTGGGCCGCTGGGAAGAGAGCGAAAGGTCCGAACCCAGGGTGTTGGCCCGGCAGGTAATGGAAATCTAGAACAATAAGCAAGAAACGAAAGACATGTTACAAATTGTGTTCATTAATAATTGTATATTTAACTGAAAAAAAAAAAACAGGCTGATATTTCCATAGTTTAGTAAGTTAAGTATTAATTAATTTCATTCCACTAGTACTGATTTAAGTAAAGTGAAGAAAGAATTCAGCTTGAAAGTATTAGAATAAAACCTAATAGAACCTATCAAAAAAATCTGAGTGGTGGAGACGTAGAAATTACAGTTTAATTGAAATGTTAATCATATATTAATAAAGTTCTTGTTTACATACACATGTGTAGGTAGGCCTACAAGTTATTAAGTTATAACGTTGTGATTATACATAAGTTAATTTTCTAGTGAAGCTATCTTTTTACCATTTGTCACATAGGCCTAGTCATTAAGAATAAATAACATATACTAGTAAAATTAATTAAAATACAGTTGAATATCAACTAATTATATAAAATAAGATAATAATAATAATAATAATAATAATAATAACAACAACAACAAGAATTAGTAAAACAATTCACATAAAGATGAATATCAACTAGTCATGAACAATAAAAATTAATTAATACAATTAGTAATATTATTTATATTTAAAATGAATACCAGCAATTGCAAAATTAATATGTAATATAAAATGGTCAAGTTAGTAATTTTAACGTCTTTTAGGTCTTAAATTCTATATAATAATTACATAGCTTGCCCTGCATTTAATGTTGAGGGGGACTATATTTCAGTATCATTTTCTTCGTTTCCTGCCGAAGACTCTGTAGGTTATATTAGTTTTTTATTAAGATGAAATGCATTTCGACACCTTCAGTCATGAATATACAACACTATAAAAAATATAAAGTAGTACTAATAATAATATATTAAGGGGTATAGTTGACTGTATAGTTTGTAACTTCCATTTTAAAAAAGATAGAGAATTGAGAAAAGATAGGCTATAGTTGAAAACTTTGGATTGTTAAACCATGAATTAATTATATGTGGAAATGAATTTAGCCTACTAGTACAATTTGTTCATAATTTGACTTTAAAATGTTCCCTATTATAGGGTATGGAGGCCCAGAGGGCTCCAGGAGTTTGAGGCTTCCAGATTTTAGACATTCGGCCTAGAAGTTGGTAAGGTTGTCAGCCTTATGCACCGGCCGCCTTTACCCCCAGAATTGCTCCCGGTACTCATTTCTGTTAACGGCTGAGTCGACCCCAGGCCATAGTGCCACCAGAAAGATTAGACCAATTGAAAAACTCCAACGACGTGATTATTTCTCGTAACTATTTGTGAAAAGTTACTTACGTCTTAGTAGATCTGGTGTTGATATGGTCGGTGTGGGAGCAGGTTAGCTACTGAGGGACATGTTTGTGTGTATGTGTGCAGTCATATTCAAGATCACTTTGAACAATGCGGAGTATATAAACTAAAATGTCATGGTCAAACTGGCCGAACGTTCAGGAAAGGATTTGCCGAACACATAAAAGACTTTAAATATAATATAGACAAATCCGCTTATGCAAAAGACCTACTTGCAAATAACCATTTATTAAATACAATAAATTATACTTTACAAATACTACACGTTCAAGATAAAACTTCAAAACTAAAGACACAAGATATGTTTGGGAAATATAAGCATAAACACAATCTGATTAACGAAAACACCGTCAACCATAACAAACTTGCTTGAATATCGCAACGAACACACATGCAAACACGTCCCTCAGTAGCTAACCTGCTCGCACACCGGCCATATAAACAACTGATATACTAAGACGTAACTTTTCACAAATACTTACGAGAAATAATCACTGTTAAAGTTCAATTATGAACAAATTATAGGCTACTAGTAACTTCATTCACATTTATAATTAATTCATGGTTTAACAATCCAAAGCTTTCAACTATATCTTTTCTCTATTCTCTATCTTTTGAAAATAGAAGTTATAAACTACACAGTCAACTATATCCCTTAATATATTATTTTTATAAATACTACTATATATTAAACTATATATTATATTACTGTATATTATATATTTTCTAGTGTTGTATATTCATGTGTCGAAATGCATTTCATATTATTCAAAAACTAATATAACTTAGAAGTGAGTGCTTCTGTAATATAATCGCTCTCAACAATAAATGCAGGGCAAGCTTACTAATTATTATATTGAATTTAAGACCTAAGATACTCTACAATCACTAATTTGACCATTTTATGTTACGTATTAATTTTGCATTTGCTGGTCTTAATTTTTAATGTAAATAATATTACTAATTGTAATAATTAATTTTTATTGTTCATGACTGGTTGATATTCAACTTTATGTGAATAGTTTTCTAATTGTTGTTATTATTGTTATTTTATTTTATATGACTAGTTGATATTCAACTGCATTTTAATTAATTTTACTGAATGACTAGTTGATATTCAACTGTATTTTAATTAATTTTACTAGTATAATATTTATTTTAATGACTATGTGACAAATGGTAAAAAAGATAGTTTCACTAGAAAATTAATTTATATACTGTATAATCATAATGATATAATATAAGCCTACCTACACATGTAGGCCTATATGTAAAAAAACTCTATTAATTTATGATTAATCCATTTGTAACATATACTTTGATCTCATAAATAAAATTTCAATTAGCCTAAGCCTGTAATTTCTATCTCTCCAGCACTCAGATTTTTTTATACATTCTGTTAGGTTTTATTCCAGTGCTTTTAGGCTGAATACTTTCTGCACTTTAGTAAGTTAAAGCGTAAACTACACACAAATAAGACATGTAATCAAATATTATGTAATTTTCATACATATGACATATTAATTTATTTACTTATAGATAGGTAATTATATTGATCTACAACACTAGTGATCCCATAACAAAAGGGTCTTTCTCCGAACTTTTGCAGATGTTCTTTTGCTGGTATGTTTGCAGTACAACATTATTTATAAATCATGCCCCACTAAAGCTTGCCTTAGAACTGGGATCATTTTAAACTTATTGAGTTTAAATGCTTTTAATTTTAAGAATGAAGATATCGGAGTATCGAGCCAAAAAAGAATATTGGTATCGAGTAGCTCTTATCGATTCACCTCTAGTTAAAACGATAAAACTGATTTTTTAAAGAAAGAATTGTGATAATGTCATTCAGGTGCAAGTGAAAGAACGAGCGTCTAACAGTAAATTGAGACATGCACCTACTGTGTAGCCTATGCATCGCCCAGATAGAGTGTAAGAGAAAGCATAATGACCTTAATTCCAGCAGATAAAATTAACATATAGGCCTTCTCTGTTCTACATTTGGCAAAATAGAGAAGTATGGGAATAGTTACATGTCATGTGACCCGTGACAACTTGTGAGAAGTTATCCTGAGATGCAATTCACAATCCAACGACAGGATAATGAAGAGTTTTCGGAATTGTAGTCGTAAATCTGAGGGTTTTACGAGAGACGAGTAAACCTTAAAGAAGAAAATTCAACTTTATCCCAACAATTGAAAATGCAGTAATAATATTAGATTTTTTTCTGATGCATTTTAAAAAGGTCTAAAAATTTACATGCATGAGTTGAGACAGAAAGAAGTGGATTGGATAGATAACACTAACATAATAGCGTTATAAGCAATTAGCTGAAAGCCTATAATAATTGGCGCCGCCTCACACGCTAAGAACACATGTATTTATCCTTCATTCATTTTTATGACTCATAAGACATGAAAGAAACACCCGAAAACCATGTGTATAAACAACAGAAGATAGGGATTATAGGCCTATATACTCCTTAGTTTACATATAGGACAAAGACACCACTGTGTATTCCTATTTAATTTCGCGAGCAATAGCCTACTTGGCATAATAGGTCTATGTAATAATAACTTTACAAGTTTTGCTTGATTCATAAGCATATTAACTATGCATTAAATTACATTAGGCCTAAAGAAAAGCTGTTACAAGATCAGAAGATTGAATTTTACGACTTACGTATTTTCTACTAGCAGGTCCCCGCGGCTTTGCCCCTGATAATTAATTGGAACATTAAAATTTAAGAGCATCATGATTAAAACATATTTATTAACACACCCGAATCATTCATAAACTAAACGGTTATAATGAAACTGCTAAAAATCCGGCTTTGGAATGCATTCTACGATTAGAAAACGCCGCTTGGTAAAAACGATCTTAGATTTCCAACTTATGACAAAAGAAGGCACAGCCACCTGCTTCGATAGCGAAAAAAATAACTTTTTCTGCTAGTTTTTCACTCCTAACTCGCGAACTAGAATGAAAATAAAAAATCCGGCTTCGAGTTGTATTCGGCCACCATTCAGTCCATCTACGTTTAACATTCTCTGCGTTCAGTAGATTTTGCTGGGCATCGCACAGGCCTATAGAGAGACAGACAGACTGACAGACCAAACACGTCCGCTTATTTATTAGATGATTGAGTTTCTGATTTCTGACAATCATTTGAAAACGTTATGTAGGCATGTCGTATTCTCACGCAGTCAATCTGTAAGTTTATTAGGAGGATTTAGTAATGAAGCCACGAATTATATCTTCCAACATTTAGGCATTCAAGAAATTCAATCAATTCTATAGAAAACTCTGGTAGATTGAATTCGCATACTGCAATATCTTCAGCAAATTAAATAGTAAAATAATGTCCTGCTTTTGATAAGTTACTTATAAACCTATTTTTAGCATATTTTGAGCCACATTCTTTGTCTTTCTGGACAGGCCTGAATGGGCGCAAGATAGTTTCTTAAATCTTTCATTCTTACATAAAATTTATTATAAGTTTAGTGGTTTTTCTTCTATCGATTTGCGGTTCTCTATTTATTTTAAGTTAAGTATCATAGCTTCCATTAATTTTTTATTGTTTCCAGTTGTTTCTTTTGTATCAAATTTAGTTGAACCCTACTCAACAATAAGCAGTTATAACTTACGTTATTTAATGTTGATGTACGCACTTAAAATCAAACAAAATACAGCACTTAAGTTGTATAAGTCTTTGAGGATTTTATTGCCTTACGAGATACAGTACTTGTAAGAAGTTTGCTCTGCCACATTGTTGCACTTCTCTTAATGGTTTTAACAGTATTTTATTTGCACTGAGATCTATTTTCTTAATTCCTATAATTTACGCGTACTGCAAAATACGTAAGAATAACCCTGTCCTTACTATTAAAGAATTCATTTTAAAGATTGTGATATTAGTTTTAATGAGTTTATGTAGCCTATGTGTTGTTAAGGATGCTGAAGGATGAACCGGACCCGGATAAGTTAAGGTAAGGGTAGAGTTTGTGTAAGTTTTATCAAGTTTTTAATAGGCCTACCAAATACATCCTTACTGGGAAAAATGAAATTCATTGATAATTATTTCATGATTTTTCGAAAGAATGAAAACCATAAATTTGCAACTTAAAAAGGGCGGATACGTCTACAATTAGGGATGGGTCGATACCAGATTTTCTCGATACTCGATACCGATACATGATTTTTTCCTCGATACTCGATACCTTCAACATTTACAGTTTCAATAAATAGGTACATTAAAAATTATCATTTGAGAAAACTGTGTAATAGGCCTACTAACTAAATTAATTAAGTCTGCATATTTAATGAGACAAAATTTAATATCATCGGTAGCCTATAATTATTTTTAAACTCTACATTAAAACTAAAATTAGTTTTTTAAACAGTCCACTTACAAGTTTTTGTTAAAAAATACTAGCATTCTCACTTAATTGCAGAATTACAAAAGTATCGAAAAAGTATCGAGCGAGTTTTCTGAAGTATCGTTCGATGCCGATACCATGCAAGTATCGAGAGTATCGAGGTATCGAAAGTATCGAGGACCCATCCCTATCTACAATAATAAACTACGATGTGAGCTGGTAAGAATTATGTGGAAAGCCAGGCAGTCACTAGCGAGAAGAGAAGAGAGAGCTGCAATCTGTGCGGGTGGTTATCAAAGTAACATTGGGGGCATTATAATACACAAGCCGTGTCGGGCCAGCGCGCCGTGTGTGTATGTATGTTATGCTGATTGCCAGTAATTGATCGATTCATTCCAATACCCACCCTCTGGTGTCCCTTTGAGTCGCCAGCCGTGTCGACAGTGGCGTGACTCTCTCTCGATGACTACACAAGCCGTGGAAAAAAGCAACAATCCTGCAAAGCTAATGCTACTAAGTATGATTCTGGTGCTGTGCCTCTATAAGGTAAGAAGTAGATGCTTTTGTTTTAAATGTTATGTCTTGGTGTAGAGAAAGAGAAGAGTGTCCCCATTTATCATCAAAATTCCCTGGAAGCGAATTCCAGATAATTTTTATTTTACTACTTCTGTGCATATCATTTTCAAATTCATCGTAATAAAAATACAATTTTTTAAAAATATGATGTGATACACTTGCATAAATTTATCTGTCCTTTAGTATACTCTTGCACAGACTCGGCCACTTAGTTGTCTCAGCTCTTTCAAAGCCACACTTTGAGCGGGACCAAATATAAAACCTTAGTTTGTGTATAAAGTTTAGCGTATTATGAATCTTCAGATAATTTAGTGGGAAAATGTTTAAAAAAAACCTACTTTTTACAAATAATATATTATATTGTAGGCTACTAATTTATGTAATATACCTTAGACTATATTGTAATACGAGGGAGAATCAAAGAAAACCGCAATCAATTTTTCCCCACTGTTTTACTGCAGGAAGAATGTTTGCTTGTACATTATTTTTCTACTTAGTCCCCTCCTAGTTCAACGCACTTAAGCCATCGGATAGGAAGTGATTCGATACCGCGTGAGAAAAATTATTTTGGTTGACGCTGTAGCCACTCGTGCACCGCCGTTTGAACGTCTTCATCAGACTTGAACTTCTGCCCTCCAATGAATTATAGCGGATTTCGTCGATGGTTTTCATTGTTGCACAAGGAGCATGAGGATGGGAGTTACCATGTTGAAGCAAAACACCTGCACTCAGCAATCTCCTTCGCCTTGGCACTTCAGTGAAACCCCTCCCGAAATATCTGCGATTTTTTAAGGATTATGACATAATGTTACGAAATAAATAAATAAAAAACGAATGGTTTGATTATTACGTATATTTTCTTACATAACACAGCAATATTAAAATAACTCTTGTAAATCTTAATTTCTAATTAATGACCGAATGAATTAATGTTGCTGCACGTGTCATTCTGTTTCTGGCTATTCTGCAGTTGTTTCTCATGTGTTAATTTATAAGTGCCCTTGTGAAAATGACTCCGCTTATATACATGTCAGACGATCAGCAATATCCCACAGTATTTCGAGGTTGGTCGCAAACCTGTTAGGCCTCAACTCTCGAAAATAGAGGTATAGCTACTTTTCATTTTCAATTTAGCATCTTCTGGTGAAAGGTGTAAGAAACCCTGTGATCGTATCATAGACTAAATTACAGCTTACAGGGAGAATAAATGTGTAGGAACTGAAACCAGAGGACTTAAATTCGTATAAACATATATAACATTATGCATATTGTGTGATTCCACTTTCATTTTAAATATGTGGGTAAGTTGGGCAATGTTCCGTCAAGCCAAAAGCTAAAGAACTCCCTAAATAGTTTTTATGAAAAAAGTACTGACCACAATAAAAGTGTTTAGTTACTAAAAATAGTGTGTTACTTTACAATGTGTGCAAGCACATGGAGCAGAGACAATATTATATTCAACCCCCTCCGAACAGAATTTCACCGTACGCCCATGGCCTGGGCCATTGTTGAATCTATCTGAAGAGCCTGTTTATAGCCCCTTTTTGATCTTCTGTACATTTACGCATACAAAAAATAATGATATCGACGCCAGTTAAGTAGATCGCCATATTGTATGATGTTACGTCAATTAAAAGGATTTATTTCTGTTCTGGTTTACTTTGGCAGGCGCCTAGAGGTTACTGTTTCTTAGTTCTGCCTGCAGATGCTGTCAATCCCACCTTCTGCATTTGTTTATTGCAGAGCGGCGGCTTTCCTTTTTACCCAGCAGCCATCTTGTTAACATCTCATACCCTATTATGTTGAATTGAATGAACCAGATTTATAGTCCCCTCCTCCTCATGCAGGATGGTCATCCCTTGTCACCCTAGTGGCTAGTTTTTATATAACCACCCCATGTAAGTTGTACAAATTGAGCTCACAGGAGGGCGTGTGCTTCTGGCGAAGACTAGGCAACATTCTATAAGTTTGGTGTTTTTTAGAATCTTTACCCCCCCCCCCAAATAAAATAAATCATTTCCTGATAGCCAGGGATACTCGAGGAAAAAGGCCAATTACTTGTGTTCTGCCTACAAATTTATCATATTATTTCTGCGCATGCTATTTTGTAGCTTACTGTACCTGAAAATGATGAATATATTCAAATACACCCCCTCCAAAGTTAAATACAGAGATACAACTAACAGGCTATATAGAGCATGGATAAACTACTATCACTAGAGAAATTCCTGAGAGATGGCCTCTATTTTAAATGCTCTATAACTTTAAGGAATTTCAAGATAATTCGTGAACAAAAAGTTAAATTAGGTCCTCGAACGTACACACTCACATAACACAATGTTTTATGGAGAAAAATAATTTAGGGTAAGAAATCGCAACATATAAAAAATGATACGTTGGTAGTCTCACCCGAGGTGTCAGGAGGAGATGGCCATAGGTCATACGGACAGTTGGCCACACCATTTTCGAAGTTAGAAAGTAGAGGCAACAAAGCAGAAATACTAGGTTGTTGTACTTCTGTAAGTGTATATGCCTACGAAGAAAATTAACATATTCTCGAATTAAAAAATAGAATCAAGCAATAGGCCTATAAGCAACTGAAAAGCTGTGATACTTTTCTGAAAAGATAACTAAACTCTACCACGTACCACTATGCCTTTTATGAGACCTATGCTTTTTACTTATTTAATTTATTATTATGATTAGCCTTAACCTTAGTCTTAGTATTAGTCATAAGTCCCTTATTCACTAATTTGCTATTTATGTAAACCTACATTGTATATATTTTCTGAAACCTGGTTGAGTGGAAGAGAAGGCCTTATGGCCTTAACTCTGCCAGGCAAAATAAATCATTTACTACTACTACTACTACTACCACTACATCCGATGGAGGGGAGGGCCTACCATCTAACTTCTACGTCATTTAACTCCGTCATTCGACTTCGTTAGTAGATGACAGGAACGACAGCACCTGATCGGCATGCCTACTTCCCTGGCCGGTGTTGATGGTTTTCTTTACCGGGTCCCTACTGTATTTCTTTATCAAATAAATCCTCAATAGTCCTTACGAGGCTGATTGCATCCCGTTCCAGATTCCACTATCTTAGAAAAATCCTAGAAGGTGTCGGGGTTGGAACCCGGGCCACCAGAACCTTAATCAGCAATGGATATTGGAAAAGATTTCCAAAATAGCAACATTGTTAAACATTGTTAATGTCCCTTAGGCCTACAGCCTCTCAGTCATCAATTTTCAACCGATCATTAAAACGTAAATATGAAAGTAGTAGGCCTACAAGATTATGAAGCCACCTTTGGCAAATAAACTCGAGTTCACTTTACTTTCTAAGGACATGAATAATTTTGAAAATGAAGAGAATAATTTATTTATTTAGGGATACACTGTTATCGTCGCTTTTTTTCTGGATTGGATTAAACAAATTCTTTAATGTATATATATTAATTTTGTTCTTTCTTATTTCATTTCCCGAGCAATAAAAAATAATTAAGTCATTGAGAATCGAAGCCTTGGATTTCCAGTTTAATGGAAATTAGACTTGAATGAAAATTTTTATATTTCAAATGGAGAGGTTTAGAACAGAACCCGCAATACAAGTGAAATAAGTTAAATAAGGTTCGCTCACCTCACACAATAGGAAGTATCGTTTAACTGGTTAATGATAGGCCTAATGTCTGTCTTCTGCTTATTTCATTTAACATACACAAAATAAATGACCAGTTGAAAGCAGTAATGTTGAAGCAATTGAGAATTTGTAAATATAAACAGCGTAGGTGTTCAACAATCGACCATTAGTACAAGAAACTTGCCACCAATTCAAAATACGTTTATCCGCCGAGAAATCAGAGCGATTAGTCATCTCCCCCGCGTGACCGTCTCTCTCGGAATAAACGAAATCATATCACTCCTAATATCTCCTTATTGCTTACATCTTCATGTGTAATGTAAAGTTATTAGTCTATACCTGTCTTCTTAATATTTTAAGAACTTACGTACAGTGGCGTACGAAGACGTGGGCGGGAGGGGCGGTTCGCCCAAAGCCTCGCTTTGAACATAGGCCCCCAAAAATTTATTTACTAATTTTTACCAGACCAGAGACGAGCCTTGGTTTGAGCGAATAAAAATTATCTATTAAACAACTTTATACATTTTTTAAACAATAAATTAAACAAAAAAGGGTTAAAATTACCAAAGGCCAACCGTAGGCCCACTGTAATATTATAAGCCCGACGAGCAAGGGAAGAGAGGGCAATCCCGTTTTTCAGCTTAGCCTAATATAAATTGGCAACTCTGTTGCAAAACGAGTCAATTTTGATGATGTAATAACAAATTTTCCAGATGCAAAAGCTCGCAAGAAAGATTTTTAATTAACGTTCTGTTTAGTTTAATATTACTTTGCTTTTTGTATCTTTTCTGTTGACTTTCTTCTTTTTTTATATAAAATATTGTGTAATCACACTTATTTAGCAGAAATAACTTTTCAATAACATGGCTGAAGGAAATGCATACTAATGTGGAATTTCTTCGGCCACAACTCAGTATTGGTACTGGTGCCCTATTCACACTTTTGGTAAAAACGTAAAGTTGCCTAATGCATATGCCTAATAAACATGTAAATCCTAAATGAAAAAGTTTTCCATTATTAAATAGTTTATTCAGGGTCCACAGAAATATAATGAATTAGCCAGCTTACTATTGTATATTTGTGTATGCCTATATTGTGTGAATGCTATAAATAATTGGGAATAGGCCTACTGGGTAGGCCCCCATATTGATTAGTCCCCCAGGCCCCCATCACTGTTGGTACGCCACTGCCTACGTACATCGATGTTCGTATGAGATTGTAATCAATAGAATGGGCCGGTATAAAATCATGTTCAAACAAATTTTCATATAGTCGAGGGAGAGGGAGCTATTAAGGCACATAACAGCAAAATGAGTGTATTCTGTGGCGGATCTTAACAAACATGATTTACACAGTGGACCAATATTAAATTTATATGAATAATTGTTTGTAGCCTATAGGCTACGGTAGTAAGCTTTTTAACATGTGTGGAGTACCCTAATCATTTAGACAATCATGATTGCTCAGATTTCCCAGATTTCTTACATTTAGACAATGTAAGAATGTTAGGAGGGACAAATTAACGCGAGAGAAATATTATGCTCTTTTTAGGAAAATTTGCCATGGGTGGGAATAGAACCCGGCGAGAGAAATTGCTTGGACATCTTAAATAGAAAGCTGTGTAAGATATTGAACACTGTAGTGCTAATGCCAGTATTAGGTGACCAGCTACCGGGAAGTAGTGCCAGCCACATCATTTAAATGTATTCCAGTTATTTTAGTTAATATGCTTAATTGAGGAAATACATTGGCATATTTGTTATAAATTTAGGCTAAAATATGGAAAATCAACAGTGTTCCTACTAAAGTACATATAGCGTATGCAACATATAGGCCTACTAAATATTGAAATGTTTTCTTAAATTCATTTTTGTTTATTAATGACACAATCTTAAAAGTAATGAAAATAAAATAATGGTTATTTAAATAATAGAATGAATTTGGAATTTGCACCAAATCATCCGTGAATACAGACGGTCAGCCGCTCCGCGGCTCATCAGGCATCTGTCTAACTCCTTCCTCACCATTCCATCACTCATTATTGTTTCCCCATAAGCTTCACAAAATTGGCGATGAACATTTACTGACGTAACATTTCTCGCATTCAAAAAAATAACCATAGATCTGATTTCACAGTCGGCGGGCCGTTCGATTGTTTTGAATATTTCGAAAGGCTGTAACAATAGGAAAACACAATTGTTACAAGGCTGTATCAATAGGAAAAGTGACGATCGCTTACATATGCGTCTGGCTTCCTAGTGAATATAGGAAGTGATCGCGCATGCTCAAAATCGCGACTGCAACGCTGCATTGGCAAAATATTTAAACGGTAGCCTACTTACTTTAATAACACACATCGTATATACAAACTTACACAGTTAGGCCTAAATTAGATAAAGGTAATAGTATTGAGATAACTAATCACAACGTTTTGATAATATTGTTTACAAATGCTTTGAGATCTGTAAAATAGCATTGGTTTTAAGAAGTCAATCATTGGATAACCCAAAACCCGATTGCACTTAGTTAAATGGTTCATTAGTACCATATCGTTTATATGTTATATCCGTGAAATTGGCAGTCTAAAAGAAGTCACCGTATCATTAATAAACAGAACAAATAAATAATTCTATAAATAAAGTACGTCAAACTATATTTGCTTATGAATATGAAACATTAATTTCTGTAAGTCTTTGTGTATTTTCTGTTTTGTGACCCATATTTTGAACAATGAACTTCTTTAAAACTTTGGATAGTCTATAAATTATTCACTTACGCTGTGGACACCCCTTCTTGTATTATTCATCCCACATGTTTAAAATAGCAATTGTGAAGACAGATGTTCTCTGAAGACTCAATCGTTGAAGGGCGGGGAGTGTTGAAGAGCACTGTTGAGAATTTTTGTTTGGACGTATCGAAAAGTATGTATTATATATATGGTCTACCTTATGCTTTATTTATGGCGTGGAAAAAATTCAGAGCAAACATAGGCCCATTCAAAACCGTTTGACTTGGCAGCAGGGATGGGCTTTACAGAGTACAGTACAATACGTTTGGTATCCATGCAGGCTGCTTTCCTAAAGTCAATGAATTCAGACCGTGAACAAAGCTTAGTGCTTTAGATTAAGTTATACCTGTAACATCTGAGAACCCCATTCTTCTTCAAATATGACTATATCTTCTTATAACATTAAAACTTAGTAGTAGTTGTAAGGCCCACTTTTTCATACTTTAAAGTAGGCCTAGTGAAATATGACATTGATATTAAATGCCGAACGGCCAAATTAAAACAGGACCTCGCTTCGAAAGCCAGTAATTATTTTCTTCAACAGTTCAAAAGGTGTACACCAGCGTTTCTCAACTTATGGTCCGCGGACCACCGGTGGTGCAGATGGTCCGCAGACATAGCCTAATTAATTTAAAAAAATATCATAAAGCAAGTGGGAAGTAAAGAAGTAAAAATTGTTCAGATAAAATGGACACTAAATGTCAAAGTTTTTAAATCTTCGAAAATACAGGTCATATTGCAGGTTTCCTTACTTTAGCAGTTACGAACCACAGTTTCAAACCCCTGATGCACTGACGTCTATGGTTCGCTCTTTCATTCATAACCCTAAAAAGTAAGATTTGTCGGAATTTGTTATTAGAGGCGCCATGCAGTTTTCAACAACCTATATTTGTAAGAAGGGATTTTCATCGCTCGTTTAACTAAAAACTAAATACAGAAACCGACTTAATGTATCTGCTGATCTTCGACTAATTTTGACTAATATTGAGCCAAATATCCAGGAACTCTGCAAGAGGCGACAAGCTCAACCATCTCATTAAAAGTGAGTAATAGCATAATTCCTAATTATATTATAAAATTGGCAATACATATTAAAGTCTGTTCAAAATATAATTTTACTGTCAATAGTTTAATTTCAATTCAATAACTGCGTTTCCGTCGAATTAAAATAATGTATTTCGTTATAACGACCTATAATTAATACCGCAAATATTAAGAATTTAGGTCTACATATAGCTACTTTTAAAAATGGGATGTAAAATTAGGGGTCCGTAAAATTGTTTAGACATTTTAGAGAACCTCGGGTCCAAAAAGGTTGAGAAACGCTGGTGTACACTAATGCAATTCACACGATTATCGCGAAAGACTCTGTGGGCGAGGAGCCGAAGAATTTACAGACATTTAGATAGATGGCCGTTTCAGAAATTGTCAGCTCGAATAGGACTACAACCTTCATTAATAAAAAACGCTATTACCATGGCTGTCTCGGTTTAGCCGCGTCACCGGCTGTTAATTACAGTAATAGTGTTTTTAATTGTGAAACCGGCCGTGGAATCCTACTTACTCGTCTTCATCACAGTATAAGTATTAATATTTTCTGTGCCTTCATGTTGTGCTGATCCACCTTAATAAAGAATGTCTTGGAGCCTTTCAGGTAAGTTATTCTTCAAGACACTTACAGCGCCCGAAACGAATTTCTTGCAAAATACACCGCATAAAAACTGCAGAAATCCAGAGCTAGAAATAAACATTAATTACGAATAATTAATATAAAAAAGATAGTTTTCTCAAGGAATTATGCAATGGCCAAGCAGTGCATTTCTTGCTTGCCTACATTGCCACTTATAGACACTATATAGACCATGGGTGCGCATCTCTGGCACATCATGTCACTATGAGGTAGGGGAATTTCTCCCACTACCATCGCCCTTGACGTCAGTATAAAGCAGTTTCGACGTGGCACTGTACATGAAGAACAGGTTTCTTACGTCACAGGTGGATGGGGGACTAAAACGTTTCCCCTCAGTTGCTCACCTATGATATAGACACTGTTTCTACCGTTTTATTTATCAACGAATCCTAAATAAAATGAGAATAATAAATAATGAGACGGAAAATATTCCTGTTTACTGTAAATTTGCATTAAACAAAAGACATACCAGTACACTAAATGCAGACTGCCGAATATCTTAAATTAATAATTACAGTGAAGCAACAGTTCATGGTTAATGGTTTACACCTAATTCTTACATGATAGCTCTTTATGCCTGTGTTACAGCTCTCAATAAAAGAAAGTTTGCGAACAGATAAACCAACTGATATTAATTAATGTTGGTTTTTCTGCAGGAAGTAAATCGTGCAGAAAACCACCTCAAAGCGAAGGTTTTGGCGAGTTAATTTATGAATGATGATAGCCGTATTAATTACGGGCCTGGGGCTTACGGGGATATCTGTAAGCAAATTATGATAGCATCTGCTCCACTGCCTGTGTGCAGTACGTCCTTTCTGCCAACAGCTCAAATTAATATGCTCTTTGTTTTCTTTCCTTCACATGTATTTGCTCCCAGATATTAAAATGCAAAGGAAGGCTTCATCTACAAACATCCATAAAGCATTATTTCGCTTAGTTTACTGATTGTGATTACACATCATTAATCCCAAGCCCAGTGCCTTAATGCATCGCGAATTATTACTTTCGTTAGAAAAATGTACTCTAATAAGAACCAAATTACGAAAAATAAGAATAAAAACGAATAATTGTTTAATAAATAATTATTAATAAGCTACTAATGGGAAACTAGCTATAACTTACAGTATGTTCAAGATGCTTTTGTTCTTCATGTTTTATGGTTTTCGACATTTTTTATAATGGTCCCCTACAGCAGCGACTCCATGCTGTCCTCAAACTCTCTTCCTCTGACCCTAGACTGTACTTGTAGAACTTAATCGTTTATACGTTCTTAGACATTTTAAATTATTTTTAATTGAAAATAATTTTGTTCAAATGAGCATTTAAAAATATTAAGTACAAACTAAACTTAAAAGTATGATTGCTTGCGAAAAAGTTCTTATAACTTCTTTACTACTGATGTCTCTAGCCTATTTTACAGCATAGCCCGCATATATACAAGCAAACTGTGGTTATGGATTTATGTGAAAACGATTAAATTCACATTGTTGCGATGTATATTTTATTTTCAGTTAAATTTGCACTAAACTTTATTACTGTGAAAACAATGATCCAGTCTGCTAAAACTTGGTATAGCCTAGGCGTATGCCTATTACTGGATTACCTTTTGATATTGATGTAAATTTCACCCCTTGAGATTAAACTAAATCAGAGGGTCCATAATGTTCTATTTAAGTGATTGTTGCGAAAATAGATTTTAAAAATAGAACTAAATACATTATAATGTTTTTTGTGTGTTCTCGATTGTCCCATTATCTATAGAAATTTGCATTTTAAAATCATATAATTATCTTTCACTTCAAGTAGCCCAAACTAATTAGAACAAATTATATTCACAAGGAAATAGATTACAGAAAAGGTGTATTCGCTATTTTATTCTATTATGTGTATTGTATGAATATAAGGTAGCCTATGTATGTATGTATATGTTTGTTTGTTGAACTAAATAATTTTTTTCGGACAATGGAGGCTTGACTGACTGACTGACTGGTACCCTATGATCCCCAGGTGGGGCGAAGGGGCCTCCAAGTGGAGGTTTCATTACCTATACTAATTTGATATGCTTATTTTCCGAGAGAGGGTAGAGGGACAGGTGGTAAGCCCATCGCCTCGCAACCCCCCTCTGGAAACTAAGGATTTCTTGGACGTGAAAGGGCCGAGAAATTTTGTCCAGAGGCTCTAATTTAGGCTTGGAGTTCGTTTACGTGCCGTAAATCTACGACACGGGACCCCCAGCTTAAAGTCCCTCCCGGAGGACTCCGTGCCCAGGATTTTTACGTCCTGAAAAATCCATCGACCGCGGCCGGGGTTGATCCCGCGCCCTGCGGATCTAGAGGCGGGCACGCTACCTCTAGACCACCGCGGCCAACTGACAATGGAGGCTTAAATAGCAATAATTGATTAATTCTATGAGTTTTCCAGTTTATGGCATGATTTTTTTTTTTTTTGTTCTTAAATGAGAGTAAACTCAGATCACTTAGGCAAATCAGATAATGTAGGCTAAACTGTATAGATTCCACTGAGTAGGCCTAATCTTGAATTATCGGCCGTGTTTTGACAATGCGTTATTCTTATAGAACAATAGAAACCTATTAGAGACTTTTAGTTTTATTTGGTACATTCAGTAAACTCTTAACTGGGTTTCTGAGCGTGAGCGAGGTCTGCATGAAACATCTGTTAAGACAATTTGGTGGCATGACATCTCCAGCACACGCCATCCTGCCACCAATACACAAATAATTCAAGACCACCTGCAGTGAATTAGGGTTATCAAACGCCGTAATGATTCTATCATTCTAACCATTGATTTTTCTCAAATACTACAATTATCCTTAAATGATTAGCCATTTCGTTTCTGAAGGAAGACATTTACATCCGGGCATTCTTATAAATCCCGAAAATTAGGGATCTCCTGGTGTCCTAGGTTAAATCATTTCCAAGTTGATCGCATGATTATACAAAATTTTTCTACGGTATGGTTTTTTCCTTTTCCTCATCCAATTCCCATTCATGCTATCTTGCTGGAAACTTGAATTTCCTACACCCAGTGTCAGTAGGCTGACCTAACTTACTCACTAGACCTACTTATCGCACATGTCTTCGGCTCGTCTTACGACCCACGTGTCGCAATATACTGTACTTCGAGACACAATTTGATGGATAGGCCTATTTCTGTCGTAAGGCTAATTATAACGATGTTATCAGACACGATTCAGCGAGAGCAAAAATTAGGTTTAGTTACTATGTTTTGCATTTACAACCTTATTTCCTCATATACAAGTGGGCCCACATCCTTATGCAAATTAAAGGCTCATACAACATCCTTTACATTACATAATAAATTATCACAAGCCTTTAATATTAACGTTTTACATTAAACATTATTTTTATATATAGGCCTATATAGTAAAATTTTGATAGGCCTATTTTTATAATAATATGGTGTCACGAGTATTAAAACCAATACAGTAAATAAACTTAGGCCTACAAGGTTAATTATATAAAAATGGGCTATATTATTAGTCGGGTGTGGAAACCGCTGGCTCTTTCACAATAGCCTATCTTGCGTACATTGTAACGGCTGAAAGGTGCAAGTGTGTAATCACATCACTACCAACTGAAGACGAAGATAGTATTAGGTCTAACTTCAACGCCGATTGCATCTTCACAACTAAATAAAACGAAAAACGCCCAACGATTTTACTACTGTGTGTGATTTTTGTTTGTTATTTTTTTAAAAATATGCATGACTTTTCATAAGAGTATTTTAGTCAATTTTTATGTTGATATAAGATATTTTAATGTGGCCTCCCGTCATTTAGAATCGTTCTTCGAATTCTTTTGTGGTATGTTGTTTGAACATCTTTTCGGTTTTTATATTAGCTTAAATTTCGGCTCTTTAAAGGCGGTTGTCAAAAGACATAAAAATGGATTCGGAAATGATTAAATTTAGGAAAACACATTTATAGAAATTATCTCGTTCCTTCTGTCACAGATTCTACACCCATTAACGTTAGCTATTCAGAATATAAACAATGTTGCAAAGGCCTAATTTAACGTCGCCAGAATGTATTTGACACTATATAAATATGATGTAGTCTAATACAACCTATTATGTACCTATTTTACCAACTACTGTTATGTTAACGGTAAGAACCTACTCTGCACCATTAATAATAAGGGGGTTAATAGTTGTGTATAAAAATTAGTGGCTTCAGATATGTGTATGCTTTTTTCTTTAGATGGGCGTGTATCACCTATTCATATGTCAAAGCACAGGGGTACATAATATGGGGGGTAGTTGAGATTTAAAAAATATATAAGGACACGCCTCTTAGGGTAGACTCATACATTTTATCACAGTCTTTCTTAACAATTGTGTGTAACCTATCCTTACTCCCAGAGAGATACAATTTAGCTACATTAAAATAACCGCCGTTCTAAGAGGGCTGGGATATCCTAGAGAAAGAAGAAGGAAATCTTTTCTACTCAGTTGCCTGATGTTCAATTACTATTTTTTTTTTTTTTTAGTTAGCTGCAGCATCAATAGATGTCAGCCTCCTTCAAGTCGGTTGGTAAACCAAACCCTAAACAGAATATGCAGGAGGGCTCCCTTAAAATAGGGGAAACACTTTTAAGATGATCTCCATTCCCGTGATTCATGTGCGGCGATGTCATGCGACCGAATCTACTTTCCCCTCCCCCTCCCCCTCTCACCCTGATCCCATTTCACTAACCCTTGGCTAAGGGAATATAAAAGAGAATCTCCATACTTCCTCTACTCTACTTTTCCCCCAAAACATTTAAATAATCACTTTGCTTTCTTTCTACGACTTTGATCTGGTATTTCGATAAATTCTTAATGATGCCGGGATATGAACACACGGTAGCCATTCATTAATATTTCATGTTTCAAAGCTGTGTCAAAGGGGTTACGAAAAGGGACAGATGTATACCACAGAATAGCCTATATGACTATAGATAACACGTAAGTTTCTAAATGGTAGGCCTTGGACTGTAAGAGATTGGTTGGATGGTTATGTGATTGTTTATGGCAACTTAGGCCTGTGACCGTCGTTAGTGAACTGGAATTTTTGTTCCGCAGGGGTTCATTTACATGCTTGTAATTCTACAGGCATGGGCCAGCCACATTTATGCACACATAATTGCCACCTACCTGGACCGGGAACGAACCCGTGATCTTGAGCATAGAAAACCAACTCCATACTCCTTGCGCTATCCAGGCCAACTAGGCTGTATGGTCTGCATATCTTTGATAGCCTATCAATGAGGCAGTAATTTAATTTCACTATCCTTAAGCCCTGCGGTTTATATTATTCTAAGTGGCAATGAATGGTAAGAATTTTGAATTGTTTAAGTTAACACTTATGGTTCAAAATAAACTTTAAGAGTAGAATTTGTTTAAAAAATATTATGTAGGAGAATCAGCCTAAACACTTAAAAATAGTTATTATATACTAAATATTTTTAGGAAAGTAAACTTAAGTCCAATACAAAAAAAAAAAATATAAATAATTTGTTGTCCACATTGTGAAAATATATAAATATACTTTTTTATTTTATTTATTTATTTTTTGGAGAAGATAGATATTTAGTTTACTAAATAGCATGACAATTGAGAATGAGAAAACAAGTGATTTAAGTTTGCATTCTCTGGCAGTAGGCCTATAACAGCACGAACTTCAAATAAGTCAGCAAACGCCTTTTAAATTCCCCCAAACAGCCTACAATTTTACAGAGTTACATTTTTGGGTATGAAGGGGTTTTTCTTGACATTGAAATAAAAAATTATATTTTTTACCAAAATAGCTAAACCAACACTATTGTCATCCTTTAATCTTCATGTCTCCGTGCACGGAACATATGGTCTCCTGGTGGAGTTTTTATTTATCGAAGAAGAATTTTAGTGAAGCTTATTTCTTTTATACAGGCCAAAGTCACAGGTACCAAATCCATTGCCTTCATTGCGTACGAAACAAAGGTGATACTAGGAAAGAATAAGGCCGGGGAATTTTGTCCAGAGAGCTCAGGCTGTAAATTAGGCTTGGAGTTTAATGAAGATCCGTAAATCTAACATAAGGATCCATGGCTAAAGAGTTCTTCTCCGAGGATTTACGTTCTGAAAAATCCATTCACCTCTCAACCTCCAGACTCGGACTCCAGAGCACGTTCCTTCTATATCTTAACGATGTCAATATTTGAAATTTTGGGAGCCGCGAACCACTAGGTTCACCAGCTCCATGATATTTATTCGTTATAAATAGGGGCGGATTTGTATGACCTAAAAAATAGGATATATGCATGCATTTATGATCTAAAAAAAACCTTAAAATATGACCAATAAAATTTAAAATATGACTTTACCCCTTCCACATTGAGTATATTTTTTTTATTTCATTACAATACATTTTATTAAAATATAGTGTTAATTATTTAAAATATCTGTAAATTCTCAAAAAGTATCATTATAAGTTAATGCAAAATTTACAAAATATGATATGAAACTTCAAAATTTCTTTAATATGCACACAAATATGCGAAAAATATGACCTAAATATGTATATTCATACTAAATATTCTACAATAGTTGAAAATGTCCTAAATATGCAGTTATATACACAATAAAAGCCGTTCCATTTTCACCAGGGACTTGGAATCGGGTTTAAAATTGATCGGAAACTTGAAATAATGCAACGGGGAAAAATATGACATGTCATAGAAATCCGCCCCCTAGTTATAAATTATATGCAAGTTAACAATCAACATGCTGAAGCTTCTGGTTTTGGGTTTTATGTTAGCATTACTCAATTCTCCAAACGAATGTTTACATCGAACAAATAACACAGCTCTTTTTAACTGTTAACGCTAATGGATTTGTACAAGGATATCAAGCTTAACTATACTAAACAAAAAATAAAGTTGTAATATTAGTCAGAAAATATAGATTTGTTTGATTCCGTGAATTTGTTTGATTCTATGACTCGTAAAGATATTGTGAGAAGAGTACGAAACAAAAAATCGAAATTTCGAGTTCGACGCCACATATTGTTTTAAGGGCGGTGAAATATCATAGGGACAGGGTGATGATATGTGTTTACTCGATTGTGTTTGGGTGCCGGAGACGCCTCAAAGGCGGTGCAGTTAAATAGGATTTTACTACCGGCAACGCGGTTTGGCTTAGAATGTATAACACATCCCAAGACTTCTTGCTACAGTGGAGCATGTCTCACAAGTAAGATGCTATGTACTCTCAGGCTAACTTCCTTACACTCTATTTCGATAATCAAATTTGCGACTGAATAAAGTAATGTATAAGAAGCAAAATTAGCAAGCTAATAACTTGTTAAAAACTTGTCCCAAAGAAAATTTAACAAATTACAACTAATTGTAAATTCTTTATGTAACGAAAAATCTTAAGCAGTTCGTTACAAATAACAATATTGGAAATCAACTGTTCATTGTTACAAAATATTTTATTAATATTTGATATCGTCGGTATAGGATAAAGTGAATATCGATATTGGGTGCAATTAATCATGCCACATTCTTCTACTGTCTGCAATACAGTGAGATTAATGCTCCTTGCAGTCTAGAATGCAAGAAATTAAACACAACGTAACGGTTTCATAACCATGTTTCAAACTCTACGTTTAATTTTTTTTTTTTATCAAGGTACTGCGGAAAATGTTTTAAGAAAGATGAATCAAATGAACTTATGAGTTCGCTAAATTTTTAGTAGCCTATATGTTATACTATATAAATTTAGATTATTATCCGATTCCTATGACTTTATTAAATTGGCATAACTTATAGGCGACTTGTTAAAATTAAAGGTTACGCAGAACTTTACAGTGACCGAATGTGACCAAATGAGTCCACATAGCAATAGACACATAGCAATAGAAAATCTATTAATAAAGGGTAAGGTTCTATCTTTGCATTAATTTAAATATTATTAGGCTACTCCCATATTATCATTAGGCTACTAATTATTTTGGTTTTATTAATATATAAACCATATTAGGATTACTAATGTATATAAGTTAGGGATATTTTGTCTAGACCTACATGGCATCGTCGTTATGTTACTTTTAGAAATATGAATTTGTCAAAAAGATAAGTAAAACACAATGAATATTAGTGAAATTTAGGAATAATTATACTTTTCATGACATTATTGAAACCGTCCATTTTTTCAACCCACGTTAGACATAAAATAACATAGGCCTAACCAGTCTAACTGGTTTCAGTTTTAGTGACTTCTTAAACATCAACGCTCCTCGAAGACATTTACTCTTATACAGTAATATTAAATTTAAAATTTGTCGTATTTTAATTTTAATGGTACTTCTAGTGAATAGTAAAGCAAAAGTTAAACTTTCCTGCACTTGTGCCGGTGTTGCAGAAGAGATTACCGAGGTCTGTCTTTGTGTCTGTAGTGATTCCGTCTTTACACTCGTAGCGCATCGCCACACACAGTGCCCTGAACATAATTACCACAGACACTTTTTAAATTGCTTCCCCCTGCCGCCGCTACTATACTTTATGTTCTGGCTGGTTTTTACCCCCGTTCCTACCAGCCCCAGAAATTGGCACTAGCCTCCCACGCCTCTTATTTACACCGGCATCCCAGATTTGTAAAAAAGAAAAGTATCGTCTTCAATAAAACATTACCTTCTAAATAAACTAGTAGTTTTATAAGAACTTATCGTGAGAGAAGCAGCCAGAAAGACACTATTCCAGAGTTACTGGGTTCGATCCTGACCCAGGTTGATGACATTTAATCTGTGCGTAAGTCCGGCAGTCCCATTCTTGTGGATTCACAGGCATTGAAATAACTCCTGAGGAATAACATTCTGGCACATCGGTGATGGTTACATGCCCAAGTAGCAGTAGGCTACACTCAAACTCCGTAAAATGCAGTGAGTCCCACGCAAGAGTTGTCCAATGACGCGGGTTTCTGCGTCGCGGCGGGCACAGCTCTAACTCCTGAGCGATCGGGTGAAATATCTACGCAAATAAAGCCGCGATCGGTGTAATGATTCAGGTTCTCACATTTACAGTTAAAATTACAATGAAAATAACCACGTACCTCATCACAAGAGATGTTGGAAATGTTCTCCTCTTGCATCCACACAGTACTGGCACCTATTTAGGAAATTTTCTTTCACGCGCGTAAGTTCAGTTTCGAGATAGAGTTAATTTCTCTTGTGTTATTGTCTTTAAGTTCTTCTAATGTAAGTTCTATTGACCTATACACTTAATTTTTCAAGTTCCTCCATAAATAATATTCACATACTGTTAGCAGAACTTAAAGAAAATATCACATAGGCCTATCACAAGAGAAATTAACTCTGTTTCGGAAGCTGAACTTATGCGTGTGAACCAGTGACTTGTGATTTTTAAATTATGTAGCCTATTTGACTACTACATCGCTGAAGATTCGTCATTTCCATTAAATATGTTTACAGGTAAACCTTGAAATTTCTCGTAGGCCTGCTAGTCCAGAGACTATTCCCAAACACACTGTAGTAAATATTCTGTCAGTGCGACATGAAACAAAACTTAAGATTCACTCAATTAAATTATTTTTTCGCAGCTACCGTGTAATAATTAGAAAGAAATAAAAATCAACTAATAGAAAAAGTATAGAGAACACAGAGATGGAAAACTGTCTCTATTAGAGTAATTAAGAAACGTTGGTTATCAAGTTAAAATATAAAGCATATAGGGACGGAAATGGAAAACTATCTTGAAATGGATTCTTGGATATCTTGGAATGGATTCAGACTAAAAAAATTATAATAATAATATTTTTCATACAGTCATTTTATGCGTTTAAAGTAGTTTTGATGTGATGAGGACTAACTATAGAATATTAGCCTTTATAGAGTTAAATTTGCAACTTGTTTAATCGTTTCTAAATGGTTAATTCCATAAAAATAAATAAAGTAGGCCTATGTTTGAAATTAAGCCTATCTTAATTGAAGAATAATTTGAGCTTAGATCGTTATAGGATTATTGTATTCAGGGCTGTTTCGTGAATTGAATTCCTAGTCTCTCTTTTCGCTCAGGAACATTAATAATTCGATAATAGACTTATTTTATCGACTAATTATAAATTTTCCCGAGTACTGAAATAAAATTCAAATGAAAATGCACATAAGCTGCGAAATGTGTGGATATTTTTGGTTGAAGCCGTTATAAAACATAATCTGGAGGAGGGAATTATTGGTGCCCGTGCAGTTCGCTAACAAAGAGAACCGAAGCGTTGGCCTGTGATTAGACCACAGGACGAGGCAAGTGGTGGCGAATTAAATCAATTTAAAAACGTTCTGAGCTGATGACTGGAATTGGTGTGCTGGAATGTGCTAACACCAAGACCCAGCACTCGCGCCGCCTGGCTTGCCCCTGTTTATTGTTCAATTCCCTGGCCCTTTTCATTTCCAAGTGCTAGGAAAAACAGAATCCCTACTGCTCATGCTGTGGATATTTGAAAACAATAGACCTGCCCTAATGAAAAAAGGGTAAAAATAATAAGGGCCTGAAACAGATGATAAACATTAATGTGAAGCTGGACCGATACAGTCTGGTGTAGAAGCAGTAATAGACTAGGCTATAATTTGTGTAGGGTAATTCTGGTTACAGTTCTAAATATAGCATAATAACAAAAACTTAGCAACTAATTGTGGATGATTAGTGATCTTTAATCATATTTAAATATGAAACGGAAAGCCATGACTGAGTTTTCAGCTTATACATTTTCATACATTTTTTTGTGAGTTGAGAATAGGGTCTACTTAGAGATATTAAAATAGTAGACTAGTTACCTAACAGGAGAGTTCCTGAATTATCATTTATTCCTGGATTACTGAATAGGATCACTTGATTATTCTTATTACTTCATAATCATGTTATTAAAATTCAATAATGTGTTATTATTGTTATCATCATCATCATCATCATCAATCTTTTTTGGAGTACGCCATAGCGCAGTTGGTTGGGGCTTTGCTATAAAGTAGAAGGTCGTGGATCCGATGAAGCTGTTGAGATTTTTCAATTGGCCTAACCTTTCTGGTGGCAATATGGCCCTGGAGTCGATTCACTCTAACAGAAATTAGTACGAGGAGTAATCATAAGAATAAAGGCGGTCGGTATGTAAGGCTGACAACGTGACCACCTTCATGTGCCACATGTCTAAAAATCTCAGAGACTAAAGCTCCCGGAATCATCCAATTAATAGCCTACTCTAAGATTCCCTACATTTTTATTTTTCATAGGGACATTTGAAAACATAAGTTGTTACATATAACATATATTTTATAACAATAAACATCCGTAGCCTCAATCAGAATTTATAAAATCAACCAAATATCACAACATGACCCATTTCTTGACAATTATAACAGTAGGCCCTACATTATGCAACAAGCCTACAATGACATTTATTAGGACATAGGTTTTTATGAAATCAGCAAAGTGTCTTCATACGAGTGTCTTAATTACCATTAAGCCTAAAGGCAAGTTATATACAACTGTTTTTGTTCGACCATAATTAAATGTTGAAGTTTGTGTGGTTTTTCGTAATTCATTAACTAGACGATTCTCGCCATAAGCTATTGTATAATATAGTTATTGTCTTTTCCGATAGATGGCAGGCTACTTATTTTCTGTAATTGTTTAGACCTACCGCTTTCTCGTATAATGTAATGTAAAATGGTAAACGATTCATTGAGTGAAGTGTTTGAAATTAATTTAAAGAACGCTGGTTTATTCGAGAAATCGCAATGGTTTTAACTATGTCTCCAAACAGGATCGGAGTGCCATAAGGACATTTGAATAAATTCCATCCTAATTTTCTTTCGAAGGAGTCGGATGACCAGCGATTATTGTGCTGTGCATATAAATTGAGATGAGATTTGCATCAACAGAAATTGATTTTTTTTTTTGGTGTGTGCTGATATTCATTAAAATTATGAAATTATTCAAGGTGTATGGGAAACGAGTGCACTGTTGAAATCTCTTTTGGTATTTAAAATTTACATAGACTATAGGCTATACTTTATTGTTTATTGCCTGCGTGTATAATAAAGGCCTACTTCTAAACGATAAGTGTGGCGTTTTAATCATTACAATACTCGGCTTGACTAGGATACATGTGTTCGCTTAAAAACTCTCAGCTCATTTGGTATTTTACTCGACATAAACTTCAAAAATTGGAAGTCACAGGTAGTACCTAAATTGTAGTAGGCTATGAATACTAGTAACTTACCCAAATAGTTTTTAAAATGTTGTTTATATTTTTATTTGCAGTCATCTGTTAATATGGATGAAAATATAATTGAAAATCTTATCATTTTGTGACAAGTCAAAATAAGTTAGCGGTAGTGTTAGAATGGAATGGATAAGGGATTATTGGCTTGGGGGCACCGGTGTTCTCTGAATGCCAAAACCGAATTTTATTCCCGGTCCGACCCTGTCTAAAAAGGCTGATTATTCCTTGGAGGAAACTATGGATTCACAAAGAGGATACACTGTACTCTGTCTAAATGAGAAAATCGGTCATGCAACAGTCCTGACGTCACGACCAATAGTTCATCTTCGATTTGCAAAACAGACAAGATAAATATAATAATGTAGGCGAAACGTCGGGTAGACACAACCCCACTGGACCACGGCCTACAAGCCCGGAAAAACAGAGTATGAATAGACAAGATAAAGTTCGCCGCAACTGGTAATAAGTAATGACTGATAATAACGGTTTATTGTTTGCATATATATGCATCTGTATTTGCAAGTGGGTGCAAAAACTAACTTATAATATTCTAGTTACTTTTGAAAAAGTCTGCATTATGTATAGGCTAATAGGCTAATGTTTAATTAGCTTATCTTAATATATCTGCAAATATTTAAAATGAGGCATGCTTAGTATTGGATTAACAAACTAGGCTATTAAACTTCTATTTTTAGTCTGAGATTTGGAATATTCGATTCTTCTTGTTAGGCACTTTGTGCGCCAGTTTGAACAGCCCGTGGACCATTACCTGCAGAGAGAGAGAGAAAGAGAAAGAGTTCCAATCGACACTAAGCATTGTAGATTTAATTATTAAACAAAAAACACGGTGCACGTTAAAATCGATAAGTAATATGGGGAAATGGTAAACTTTTAATTAAAGGTAAATAAATATCACTGAGGCACACATTTTATTATCTACGGGCCAAGTGATACGTTGGTAAATATAAAAATAGGCATGGGTAATATTATTTGAAAATAATAACGAATTAAAGTATACATTTGAATATTGAATATTGAAGCCCTAGCGTGGTGTGTCGGGACAGTTCCTAAATCCGACCAGGTGGGTGTTTTCTTTCTGGATTATTTCACGCGTACTTTTCCATCCGAACTGTAGACGTATGGTTATACAGTGTAATATTAACCTGCAACCATAATAGTAACACACGTTTACTCCAGGTGAATGTATTTAAATAAACCTACAAAATGTAGTGACATTGACTTCACTACTTTGTCAGTTTAGAAAACACACTGTGTCTACTTTCTAGAGGTAATAGACTAATAAAATTAAATAACTGGAAAATATTACAGCAATGGTATTTCGAAAAAAATACTTCCTATACTGAGAGAATGAAGAGTAGCCTATTGGTATAGAAAAGAAATTGTGAAAGTGAATGATGGTTGCCGAACCAAATTGTAAAATAATAATACTATTAATATTAAACAATAAACAATATATCTAATCTGTCAGGTGAACTAATTGTAAGTGCTGGTTTTTGTTTGTCATGTGTATAATTTGACCAAATTTCTTCTTTAAAGCATTTTCCTTACTTTGAAGCTCTGTTTTTTCTTGTTTTTAAAAGTCAATAATAAAATGACACATGACTTTTCAAGAATAGCCTATCTACATAGGCTACATGAGTAGTCAAAATGTTACGTCCCCAGGAGATTCGAGTTGTCACAACCAAGAATGAGTACTCATAACGCGTCTCATAAATAAATAGCAAGTTTTCTTTAACTGAATACATACATAATGGAGAAGTCGGAAGCAGACAGTAGCATTTGAAATTGAGTTGGCTGACTACTTCATAAGGTTTAAATCCTAGGGTTCGCTGTCAGTCGAGTAAAAATAAAAAAGGCTTCCTCTGCGACACCATGCAATTTGCTATGATTTCTCTTTTGAGAGACCACGAGGCTGCAAGATGTGAGATCCAGCGAGTGGAAGAGAGACAGACGAACTTGCCTGCCACCTCATGTGCTACTAATTACTCCCCTCTCCATGTGTGTGTTTTAGCTATCGTCATGGCAACGGACAAGGCAATTAGACAAGCAAGGGGTCAGAGGGTGGGATTTGGTTGGAGCGAGGATAAAATTGCCTACCCCTACTCCGGTAGCTGTGTTCCTATCAGAATAGCCAGTAGCAGTCTCACAGAAGAGCACTTCTCTTGAAGCCTTCAAAGCTAACACCCCCCTTCATCCCCCTACACATACATACATACATCCCATTCCAGGCAGTCTTGGAAAGCTAGGTTCGTGCTGAAAGGATTGGATACAGACAGGAGGAACAAGACAATGCATAAAGCCTCTTGGGTACTTCCAGATACCTAAGAGAATCACGGAGGTGTGTATGAAGCGAATGGATTTTCATAGGTCTTTTAATTCACGCGATTCCCTCCCCTCTTCCGCCACTACCTTTCTGTTCCCTTTTCCTCTCTGATGACTCTCTTCACTACAAGGGTGAAATTATTGGCCCTTTGACCTTTGTACCCTTGTGACTGCGAAATTAGCCATTGCGTGCGATGTAATGAAGTCTGATGTACACTTCGTGATGTCCAAAACGCGAGATCACATACATTTCCTTATTCCCCCATTTCATTGTCTTCAATTATTTTCTTCCCTTCCTAAGCAGAAAAAAATTCACAATGGTTCACGTGAAAGTGATCCTTCTAAAACTTTTTCTAGTCTAGTCTAGTCGTGGTGTGGTATTTTGCAAAACATAAAGCCTCAGTTCTTGAAGCTACTTACATAACATTTCCTCCTCGCTACATAAGTATTGATCAGGGAAGCCAAATTATGCACAAAAATATAAAGTTCAGGCCTACAGGTAAATATCGCACACAAATTTTCAACATTTTATTCACACGGTTATATTAACGCACAAAATATTATCATAAATTCTTCTGTCACAGGGAAATTCCGTTTCTTGCTAGTTTTTGTTGTTAAGCTTTTCGTGCTCTCTTGTATTTCTTGAAAGGTAGGAAGATTGAGTAATAACTTCACAATTGCGTAAGCAGAACTTAAGTTTCAACGGGTATCTCCATCATCATCAGGTGATTCTGACTGGCCATCTGGTAGCGGGTGGATGAACTAGTTGATTACAGTTCCCTGGATGTCCAATTAGGTGTCAAAGTTTGTTTTAGTAATTTTATTTCTTCTCCCGGTTATATTCACATGAATATTTCCGGACTCAAACTTGCTATAGACAAGTCTGGGACAAGTGGTAGGCCTAAGTCGCCCCTTTCATTTTCTTGCTCCAAATTGTGCGGGAATAGCCATGGGTATTAGACAACTGAAAATCGTTCTTGCGGAATTTACCTGTAGTATTAGGCCTATCAAACTGTATTTTGTATGCGGAACTTTCCTATGTAGGCTAAATGCTGAAATTGCCTCAGCCCCTTTTGGTTGTAAGAGGAATTAAACTTTTGAAAAATGGATAAAATGCCACGAATCTTTAAAATGCTCTATCACATATTGTCCACTGGCAATAACTATGTTAGTCGGCTGTCCAATAACTTTCCTCGTGGCGTTTTTCTGGTAACGCTTAAGGACTGTGCAAAATACTCTTCTTCCCATGCGATGGACGGGTAACTAGCTAGTTACCTAATTAAATCTTGGATGTCCTCTCGAATTAGACTATCCACGAAAACAATTATTTTTTCACGGTAATTGAGAAAACTGAATGTCCCTATCACCCGTGTGGAGAACGGGCTCATTTGCTTGGATTGAAATTACAATAGAATATGAGGGTTCAAGCGCCATTCTTGTCATAGTGTTCATTTGATTAACTACTGAAGGCATTAGCTGTTGTCGATCGAGTCTTTATCGATCGATTGAAGAATCTTGTTTCGATTAGATTCATACTAAAGTAAGTTTGTGCAAATGGCGGACAGTGAGTGTTGTAGTGTGTGCTCTATTTATATTTTATGTGAATTATTCGATAGTGACAGTGGTAAAACCTATTACTTATTATTAGTAGGCCTACGTCTTCATATTTCACTCGATGTGATGGAATTCGCCGGACTCTCTTCCCTACTGGCATTTTGTGTCTTGACAAGATTTCACAACGACCTGTTTCGTTATCGTACGTAAGAAAGATAGGCTACATATTCTTATATGTTCCATAGCTTACTCCAATATATTGAAGTTCTATTATTAATAATTTCACATTTTATTGAAATTCTTAATAATTCCTCTGGGGAGAAACTGTACAGAGAGTTTCGTTATTCTCATAGCTTGGTTAGGTAGGCCTGTTGACTATCTGTTCGGCAGGGCCGCCACATCTCGGGGTCGGGCCCAGGACCATTTACTGGTCGCGGGCCCCTCACCGACCGCCGACCATCCTCATTTAGTGGTTTCTTCCTTCTCGTTACTTGTGTAACAGAATATTTTATCAAACTATTCCAGTTTTGTATAAAATTATACACAACACTGGGATCCAGCGGGCCCGGGTCCCTGGGTCCGGCAGCCCCCCCCCCCATGTGGCGGCCCTGTCTGTTCCCAAGTTCGCTTGTAATGAATACGAATGTGCTAGCTGTGCAAGTCTGTCTGCAAACATACGACTGCAGCCAAGTGTAGGAAAATCCCTCTTTATTAATTATGTAGTAGAGTCAAAAACCATATTTGTTTAGTAATGTTATTCATTATGAAATAAAACTACTGACGCCGCGGTTACGATTCACACATCATACACCCATATAGCCTACACAACCAAAGAAATACGAATCGTTTTCATATGACTGATTTGATATGATGATAAATAGTGATTTAAATTTATATGACTGAACAATGATACGAAGGACGGGTAATCAGGCAACATGAAATTAAGTGTAGGGATATATTCCTGGTCTAAATGGACTAATCTCAGAAACAACCAGACCGATTTGGATCTTTTTCTTTTAGCCTAATTATGGTCTCCAAAAGAATGTTAAGTTTATTAATTATTCTCATCACTCGATAGACAAATATTTGTCTCGTGTTTTTCATCTATTTCCCGAATCTTGAATTTTATATATATGTATAAGCGGTATGCGTAGCTTTGAAATTCTGTGACAATAAGTTTTTTCCTTATGCAAAGGACTCTAATGGTAGCGTGATGCTTAATTATAATGAACTGCTGATCTGTAGTCTAAAGATCTTTTATCGTGCCATTAAGAGGGGCGCAAGAAAAGTGTGGGGCTGGTTACATAAAAGTAACAATGCTTCGCGTGGTGACGACAATGCCGTGACTTGGGTGACGTATGGACGAAGGGTTGAGTATTTGGTCAATATTGGAAACCATAGTGGAGGATCCGAACAATATTCAAACAAAACTGTAATGCTGTTTAAATATATAACTTACTATTTCCGTCTTTAACAAGGGAATGTGTCGGTGTCCTGGCCTAGAATATCAATAAGTTATTTCATACCAAACACGCGACACAGAAATTCTATTGTCTTCATGTAATCTACTGATATCTTGTTGCAAACCATTTCAGAATTTACCGTATGTAAATTCTTGGTATACTACTTTTTAAACATTTGCTGCTATTAAAAACGAAAAAGAAAAGAATAAGATAAAAAAAGTAAAATCAAATATTCCCTATATAAGCCATGGAGGCCCGGAAGGTTCCAGGAGGATGAGGCTCCCAGATTTTTAGACATTTGACACATAGAGGTGGTAATGTTATCAACCTTACGCACCGGCCGCCTTTACTCCCAGGATTGCTCCTGGTACTCATTTCTGTTCAGAGACTGAGTCCACCCCAGGTCCATAGTGCCACCAGAAGGATTAGGCCAGTTGAAAAACCTCAACGACCTCATGGGGGACGAACCCGCGACCTTCAGGTTTGTAGCGCAGCGCCTCAACCACTCTCCGACGAACCCCAAAAGCATAAGATATCGAAGGATAATAGGGAGTTAATGCAAGTTAATCTTAAAATTACTTTCCTATGTGGGTTTTAAAAGTATTTCTTATATCTACTTTTCTAGAATTCTCCAAGGAAAATTGATGTTGACTTGCAAACATGTGCGTTGTTCATTTGGATGTGTTAACTCTTAAGTGTTTTTATAAATGATCATAATTATGATTCTTTCTTAATAGGCTTGTTACATTAATTTAATTTTAATTTGTGTTTTAATATTTTAAAACGGTTTGATTGTGTAGAAGATAAATGTTTTAATCAGATTAATGCTTGTATAAAAAGTCCTTAAAAATACCGTAAGTTATATTGCCAGGAATATTAGAATATTAAGTTATTTCGATGGATTTACAATTAAAGAAATATATCAGCAAACGTCAAACTAACTTGAGCGCAATAGAACTTTCGGAACACTATATTAGCCTAATAATTATCAAATGGATTCTAGAAATTATTTTGGCTGCAGTAGGCCTACCTACTAACATATGGCATTCTCCAAACATCTCACCTGGCTCCAAACCCAGGAATAGGTACCGCTGTATGCAAGGAAAACGTCTCGTTATACAGTATTACTATAAAAGCCTACTGCTCAATAATATGAATTCAAGATTTCAGTAGAACTATCTTAGATTTTAACACAGAGATAAATTATAGATACTCACTGGATTTAGTTCGTGGTTCTCTCGGCCCATCTACGGTGACTTTGATGGCTTTGTTGTAGGTGGCAATCTGGAAGGGCGTCGAGTTGATGACTATCGTCAGAGAGAAGCTTTTACCTGCAACAATATAATTATTATTGTTGTCATTGCTAATTACTTAACAGATATATAAGTCAATCATTTAGCACCTCTAAAATCTAGACTATTTATAATAGGGTAGAACTAATTTTGTGGTTTTAAATAATTTGTTCCATGATTTTCAATGTTAATTGTAGATTGTTGGATTTTAAATCTGCCAGTTGCTTATAAAACATCATCCAATCATTGTTCTTTTCTGTAATATGTCATACATTGAAATAACACCGGAATCGGAGTTCACAACGGGAATCCTTCTCAACTAATGCGTCATCATGGCAAATGGAGACAGAAACCCACTGAATGATCATTGTTAAGCAGTATGAAAAAAATTGATTAAGCAAATTAAAGGTTGAGTGTTGAGATAACCATAAATTTTTCAGTAAATAAAGTCTTAAAAATGTTGCTCAGAAGCATTGCAAATCCCAAGTCTCTTTGGTCTCATTTCACTAAAAATTTCTAAGTAGAAACAAATAAAGAAGTAACAGTATCTCGAATATCTTGAGCCTTTAGTGTAGGCTACATCCTCTTACTGCTTGATCCGAAGTCTGAGCCTCTTAGATGTGGAGGGATGGCAATTATGTCATTCGCGAGGTAATAGATTGTAGAGGAGTGCAAGAGGGATCAAATTGAACTTGATCAGAAGCTCTTGCTGAGTTTCATACCATTCCATTCCATAAGGAAGCATTTTACAAGTAAGAAAAGACCCACGGACATCAGTGAAATATGTCAATACCGCTACTTTAATATTTGTTTAAAATTTTCACTGAATTTCTTTCAGTCAAATTTTCAAAGGCTACCTCCTTGGGAGAGTCGGTAGTGCGAATGATTTTAAAGAAGCGGTCAGGGTTTCATTATCAGCCTGGGAATTTTGAGAAGTGGAAAAGCCCCTTCCTTGATTCAAGGCTAGGTGATATACTGAAAGGCAATGGCAACCGACCGGAGTAGCCTATCATCCTTGTCGAGTATGCTTTGGTTAGTCTTGGTTCTCATTCCATGGCTTTACCCATGGATTCAGAAATCCATCGGGTCGTCCACATCACCATCATAAGATTTTCTTCAATCGATATTTATGTTCATGAAACCGTATTTCGTTAGCCCTTGAACTGCTTCACCATAAAACTTGGAATAAAGATACCAAAAAAATGTAAGTCATTGTGCTTAAGAAGTACCTACTTTGGTGTTACTGTCATATGATTTTTTCTTGGTATTTATTTACATATTTTATATTTACACCTTTCATCTCACATATTTTTCATCTTTTCCCAAAGGAGTATAATTTTTGTAATACATTATAACACATTTATTTTTATTTAAATGTGATATTTACGATTTGTAATAAAACACGTCTTTAGATAAATAATTTAAGACAATAAGAACAATAAAACTAATTCTAGGAAATTAAATTAAATATTTATTTCGTGGCCCATCCCAACAGTCAAGTAGGCCTACATAACAAAAGCTGACTTGATCAAGTTAGGGTTAATGAATCGATGGCGAAAGTATGACTCTCCATCCTGCTGTAGCTATAGGCATCAACGCTTCAAAATCTTCATGGTCGTATAAATGAATTCTGATTGCTCATTTCTGTCTTGCAGAATAATGCTGTCACTGCTATGCATTGTTACGAATTATCTGATGTCAAATTATTGTGTATAGACCCATAGCATGAAAATGATTTTTGAAAAGACAGATGAGTGAGGTAAATTTGAGAGGTAATTTTTAGCGATTGGACTGCAGGGATTGCCTGGACAGCAGCATTGTATTCAGTACAGTGGAAAGGCAGGCAAAGCATTGTTGACACAAGCTTGGTATCCAGGGAACCAGGGAGGGTTGTGTACACACAGGGGTGAGAGGGGGTGTAGAGGGGGTAACCACCACCGTGCTCTGCTGCTGAGTCATTTCGCAAGTAGAGAGTTCAGTTGATAAAAATCAATACAGATCAGCAGTGCAAGCAAGCAAGTACCGACTCCATGGTGCTTTATTAACACTCCCTGTGTCCCTTCCTCGTCTTCTTCAGCGACCTGTTGGACATGTGTCCATTATTCATCTGCTCCAGCAGCGAACTCAACGTCTTGTCCATAACTGAGACTAGAGCACTTCAGGAACCAACATAAATGTAGCTCCTCTGACTCAGTTTACTGAAGTGACAAACTTGGCTTCTTGCATCTTCTTGAACTGATAAATTTTTCTACTTAGGCCTGTGTCTTAATGTCTTCAAGCAGGTAAGAATGGTATCGGCTGGTTTGAGCAGATCTAACCTCAGCTTTGTGCATAAGGTTACTTTGACCCTCAATACTTCCTTCGGGCTCTAAACACTCTGCAAATATAGACCTCTCGGTCCAGATGCTAAGATTAACTATGAGACTCAGAATCCAAGGAAATAGGAAACAAGTGATCCCCACTTTTGCCTAACCAGACATATAAATTATTATTAAGAAATTCGAACAAAACGTATTTAGAAAAAATGCATTCGGCAAAAACACCAAAACTATTAATTTATTATTTGCTTTAGGTCTATTCTACACTACATAGAAGTCCACATCGTTCTACGGTATTTTAAGGCTGAGAAGGTATGTCACAACAAATTTCTAAGATTTCTGCAAATGCTAATTATTTATATTATTATTATTATTATTATTATTATTATTATTGTAGACCTTCGCTATGGCGCAGGGGATGCGTTCGATCGGCTCACGCAGTGGGCCCGAACTCGATTCCTGGTCGTGACAAGTTACCTAGATGGGGTTTTGTCGGCATTTTTCTTCACCCATAAGACGAATATCTGATAACTTTAGGCCCTTGTGGTTTCCGGATATCATCTGGCCGTCATTACCTTCTTCATCCCATCTGCGCCATACTCTTGAGTATGGCCCCGGCTTTGGACTGATCACTCATCTGGGAAGGCCTTCCTTGTCCTTGTCTGGTTGAATGAGTGTGTGTGAGATCCATAGAAACTCCCCCGAAGGTCGCGGTCCAGTAAGGCCCGGGCGGTGTGGGCCATATAAACATCCCTACAAGGGGTAATAATACTTAGGTGAAAGAATAAAGAAGATTAGCCTATTGGTATAATATTATCGTTATTAATTTTAATTATAATGATCTTGACTGTGTTAATAGGTTGATTAATATGTAAAGAAATGGAAGTAAAACATAAATAAGAATAGGAGCATGTAAAAAAACTGTGTTTCCGAAAGCAGAGATTCTTCATGAACAATGGCGGCTACTTAGCTCCCTAGATATGTCTTATACGCTAAGATATAGGTCTACTTATTCATTCATTAGTTCCATGCTTGATCAACATAAGGGGAGCTACTTAAATGTAAATTATTTCATTCCGGGAATAAATTGCCAGATGCTAAGCAAAGATTTACAAACTTAAGTAACACAAGTAGGTTGAAAATTGAGATATGATTTTTCGGGCATCTCGCCGGGTGAGTGGAAGGATTAATTCTGAACTGAGAAGATGGCAGCAGAGCAAGCTTCCGAAAGCTCGGAATCAACCGACTGGAAACCCGAGAAACCATTAGCCTATCCAGGAAAGAAAATGTTACGCTGATGAAGCTAAGAAACGAAAGCATCTTATTTAGCATAACCAAAGTGAAACATAAGGTTAGCTTATACACATTGAAGTAATATACTATTGCAAGCTAAAAGGATAGTCTATTATATATGAAAATACTGAATGATACATTGGTGGGATTATGAAAAGTCTTCTTTATACGGAATTTTAATCTTAAAAGGCTTTTTGTAAATTTAAAGTAGGCTACACCAATAAAAAAAATTTTAGTTTTGAAAAGTGTAACAAAGTAAAATTTAGTCTTTAAGACTTCAAATGAAAATTCATGCACTTCTATCTGTAATTTAACTGGTTATTTTTGTACGAAATGACCAAATAATATAAATATTTTATGTTAAAACAAAATAATTAATAAATTAATTTATTATACTCATCCCGCATGTAACATATTAATAAATTAGGCTAAAAAGCTCTGGACAGCTTGCTTCACATATTAAGCTATTTTTCTTGTCTATTGAATTTAATGCCCATTTCTTTAGATGAAAACAGCTCGATTTGCTGATAACTTTATTGCGGACCATGAACCACTTTTTTCAGAGTTAGTACTGATTTTTTCGATTGCAAAGCATCACATCACATTTTAACAAGTTAAAAAATTCATGATGAGAATACAGCATGCATGAGTGCGGTTTGTAACATCATATGCTAAGAGTGTATAACATGCTAAACAGACTGCTTGCCATCAATTTCGTTAAATTTGTTGTGTTTCACGAACCAATAGCTTAATGTAGTGTAATTGACAACAGATGCACTCAGACTGTGGGGCACAGCAAATCCCCAATATTTAAGTGACTCAGAATTAACTATTCTATACCGGATAATCCGGGGCAATCCGGTTTATTAGAAATTCATTAATCCGTCATGGCGTCATGACTCATGACTGTGAAATGCTTTCAGATCGGAGGTGGTGAAGTACAACACCTCTACAATTATACAGAGTGAAAACTGCGCCAATATCATGCCATAGGCCTAGACTAAAAGTGCAATTGTATAAGCGTAACTTATATACAAAAAGAAGAAGTTCTAGGTAGGCCTATGTGTAAATATTTGACCCACTTATTTATGATTGTAAAAAGTATTACCATTACCATTATTATTATTATTATTATTATTATTATTATTATTATTATTATATTTATGATTGTAAAAAGTATTACCATTACCATTATTATCATTATTTTTATTATATTATTATTATCATCATTTTAATTTTAGAGTGGGCCGAAACTAACATAATCTATTTTATCAGCGATACGGCAGCGAAAATTGCGTTGCAGAAATCCTTCTTTAAAAGATGCTATTGAAAAAATCTTATATTTGGTTGTATAATTTCTCAGATAATAAGAACATCTATATTTTTATTTTTAATTACAGCGGTTCGGTGGAAATGATGGTTACCTGGGCGCCACAGTATAATGCATATACTGAATATTTCTGATTTGTTGAACCCGCCTCCGGTCTGCCAGTCGATCGTTGAGCACTTCCCTCTAGCTTCAGGGTAGGAAGCGAAGAACACCTTAATATTATTGCTTGAATAATAATGCAGTTTCTTTGAACACTGAAGGAATATTCTGTTTATTCAAAGCGTTGGAAATACAAGTCCAGTCATTGACAATAATTACAAAATTTGTTTGTGAATAATTAATATTGTTACAAGTTCTCGGTAGATCGTTACTAGTGATACAATTGCTGCCGTATATGATTTTGACTAATCGCGATTGAAAGTAAGAATCCTTCTAAGTCGATTAATTCCACAGCGAAAATTTTATAAGTCCAATTAATTCTGTGGGCACGCGGCCTCAAAGATAAGTAGAGTGATTGATGTAGGCACGCGGCCTCGACGTAGATTGCTGTTGACTGCTCTAGGCACGGGGCCTTGAAGTAGAGTTGAATATGACTGTTATAGGCGCGGGGCCTTGAAGTAGAGTGATTTTACAGTGCCACGTTAGGCCTAAAGAAAACTTTCTTGGACAAACATTTATCCCTACTCTTCTTAATTATTATTCGTGAATCCCGGCACGTGGTACTATAGACCAGTTCTTATTGGCAAATCTCCCGACCAATAATAATATGTTAGTTTCCCACGGAAATCAATTGGATTTTCCCTTATTCTCAAAACCCACAACTTAGCGTCTCGGATTTCTAAGAATGTTCGGACAGCGTGTTGTATCAGTAGCAACATCAGAAGCTATGCTTAAACACAATAGCCGACTTCTTAGAATTACTTAAGTGGATCAGTACCCTCTGTGATAAGATCTTGGGAGATTCCCGATACATTGTACCTGAGTACTGCATTGCCTTATCTCGCACCCGCTAGGTCTGCTAGGGAAATTCCCAGCTTCTCCGTCTATTCACTGCAATCTCATTTTAATAGTTATTTAAAATGATGTTGTTAAACTTTTTACCTTTGCCTTCTTTCTAGTTAATAATATTTATAATGAATGTTCCGTCTTTTCACGGTCATTTTAAGACCAAACACGGGCTATGAGATTTTATGATTTTAGTTTGAATAAATTTGGGCAATTAATCTGTCATTTATTATACTTAATTTGGTTATCTTGTTTATTTCTTTTTACCGAAGTATCTGAACTGCAATATATGCCCCAGTCTATTAAGACAGGAATCATCATAGCCTATGATTGACTTACTGGCTGAATATACTGCATCTCTCCACAAAATATTATACCTTATTTTCCTCCAGTGTTGCAACTATCTTACACAAATACATAACTAATTTAATTCCTATCCTGACACGAGACTTCACCTTAAATCCTGTCCCACATGTACAAGTTTTGTGACCCTATCACCTTCATGCCTTCATACATCTTGCGGTTTTCTGTAGTGTTACGTTGTTTGTACGTATTACTTGATTTATTGCATGACCAAGACATTACAACAAAATTTTACGTAAACGCCATAAATTTACCGATATACCCTCGTGAGACCATGAAAATTAAGCTCAAGCAGTTCTCACTGAAATTTTATAAAATATATTGAATGCATAAAGAAAAACAAAAACACTTTTTTTTTTTTATATTGAGACTTTGACAAGGTCGATCAAGCAGTTCTCACTACACCTACACTATATTATAAAGAAGGCATAAAAACACTTTTTCATGAGGCTATGACAAGGTCGATCAATCAGTTCTCACTACTATTACACTACGTTATAAAGAATGTATAAAAACACTTTTTTTTATGACAAGGGCGCTCATTCAGCCCTCACCGCAATTTCAATACAATATATTGCAATGCAAAATACACACGCATATTTTACTCTCATTCATACCCATTCCTCTAATCCTAAACCTATGTGGAACTGATAACCTATCATGCCAGTAGCTATTTTACCGCGTAAAATATACATTGCAGGTTATAGGCCTACATTATTCCAGCTCAGTACAATGCCTTTCGGTTATTCCTTGCTTTCCTCTAATTTGTTCATATTTACAATACATTGTCGATAAATGACGTCACACAAAATCACTGATCATCTGAATACATTTTACGGATTTATATCCTTTATTGGTTCTGCCCAAAAATTTTCTGCTTCTATGAATAATTTAAGATAACTAGAGTCAAAGGTTAAGCGTAGTTTTCCATGTGCTTTCACTACATTACAAATCGGATTTATTTGCTTACAGGCTTTTTCCATCATTGAAATTGGTACAGGCCTACTCTTATAGCGACGCTCAGGAATTTCTTGTTTTAATTTAAATTTGTGTTGGTAACCCCGAAATAGGCCTGGAGTTGAACTGAACACTGATTTGTTCTTATATAGCATGTTATATAAAGTCGACTTTTGACCATCTGACAGCACATCAATTTCTTCTACTTTCTCCCTGAGAATTAATTCGATATCAACATTTTCCTCTTCATTTCTTCCATTCTGACTAATGTTAGTAAAATTCGCGTGTACCGTTTCACATTCATTTTCATCTACATAATTATTAGAACCCTTAATGCACAAATGATCATATTCTTCGTCCTCCCAAACAATATCAGATTCCATTCCCTGTAACTCTGCGACACTTTCGTCACAATCAGCCTCATTATCACCTTCATATATAAATACGGCCGGTTTAATTCCCATAGGCCTATATTCGTCGATACTATTTCCCTCTTGTACTACAACTGATTCCACCACGAAAGGCTCGCGTAATAATACATCTTCATTTTGGCACTCCAACTCCTTAGTAATTATATTCTCATTAGATAAAAACGGTACACGTAACTTTTCTTTCTCATCTAATTCCATTTCTACCCAATTTTCTTCAAAATTTATTCTCATTAGTTGATCTGTCATAGAATCACAACCCAGAATTAATTTATGTGCTAAATGTTTTATTGTCAAAAAGTAGACTTCTAACTTCTTTCCCTCAATTTCCAACGGCAACATACACTGATGCTCAATTTTATGGGATTTGGCACCAATTGCAGTTTGTGCGTATAGGCCATGTACTTTCAATTCCTGAACGCGCACTCTTGCTGCTTTCAGCGTTTCATAGAATTTTTCGTTTATTAGAGAAAAAGTACAGCCAGTGTCCACCAACATATCGACTTCAAATTGGTCTATTTTTACCCTTATTAATGGCGGATATGTGGGTGTTATACCCTCTCTATTTGCACATCCTACTACGCACCCCTTCTCTCGTGTTTTATTTTCATTATTAGGTCTTTTTAATCCTTGTAATCCCTCGGTCTGTGTGACGTCATTTCGACCTCCAAATGCGTCTCCTAATAGTTTAAAGGCCTGTCTTGCGCTACATGCCTTTCGTCATTTCTGTGACGAATGTCTCCCTGAGTATCATTGTGATTTCCCGTGCTATGCGCCTGATTCCTTTCACCTTCTATGTTAATGCCCCCCTGGTTTTCTGGAATTCGTTCTCCTACTTCGTTCTGCATCCTGCCATGAAATCGAACATTATTTACTTGTCTGTCTTGAGGCCTATTCTCTTGATTATTTCCCCTCCAGTTTTGGTTCCCATTATTTCTATATGAGTTATTATTAGGGGGTCCTCTGTTCGATTCCGCATTTCTGTTGGCATGTCCTTGGTTCCATCTACCTCTGTCATTATTTGGACCTCCTCTCGTATCTTGATTCATTTGCATATTATCCGGTCCATTTTGTCTCCTATTATCGCTACGCTCTTCTCTGTTAGTTCCTACTTCGAAACTAGATAATAACTCCAAAGCCTTGCTATAAGTTTGGGGACATGATACTATAAGCAGGTTACATATTTCCGGCTGAAAATGTCTCGTCACAAGCTGAATGGCCTCGCGTTCTGGCATTCCGGGGTCTAGTAACTTGATTAGGCCTATAACTCTTAGGAAATGGTCCGATAGAGAGACGTTGCCCCTAGGAGAATATCTCCCATTATAGACCTCATTTCTAGCTAAAGCTCTCTTCGCCTCACCCCAATATCTTGCTAAGAATAACTGCTTAAAATCCTCATAGTTGCACTCCGGGTGTACTGTAAGTTCAAACCACTCTTTTGTTTTTCCTTTTAAGGCTCTACCGAGGATCAACATTTTGTACTGAGATGGAATAGACCGTAAAGTAAAATATTCTTCAACAGATTTCAAGAAGCTCTGAGGGCTCGTGTTGCTCTCATTGAAGCTGGGAAGTGATACCTCATTTCCTATTAAATTACATATATTAATCCTATTATCGCTAACTACCGGCACGCTGGTGGCTACCGTCTCGTGTACTGTATTACAGGACTCATTTGCAACACTAGGAGGCCTATATGTATTTCCTATTCCATTACATATACTCTCACTACAATTTACAGCATAGTTATTTGCTACAGGCCTACGATTTTCGACCTCTTTAGCTACCGTGCTTACTTCTTTAGAGATTTCCCCTATTTTAACCGCTAATATATTTTCTAAATGCACTACCTTGTCATTTACTTCCGAGATTTTATCTCCTAACCCTACTTTTACTTTTCCCACCTGAGTCTCCATATTCTTTTTCAAGCTAGACTCCGATTTCTGTATTTCCTTCTCCAAAATTTTCCTTTCATTGAATAATTTTTCTTCATATTTCTTGCCCTGAATCTCTATTTTCCGATCTACCGATGCCATATTAGCCTCTAATTCAGACCTAATTTCCCCTTGACTTTCACTAATTTCTTGCCTCATTGCTTTTTCACTTTCTTGAAGTTCCCTACAGAATTCTCCCCTGATTTCGTTGCATAAGTTAGATTGGACCTCTTTTATATTATTTAGTTCCTTCTCAAGCCTATTTATATTCTGTCTATTTTCTTGGCTCGATTGTTCTATCCTATCTCCCAGTTTCTCTATCTTTTCCCCAGCTTCATTACTCGATTTTTCTAACCCCTTTATCATAGCTTCCTTAGATTCCCTCATCATAGCTATCAAATATGCAATAGAATTCGGGTCTATAGTTTGATTCAATTCCCTAGGCCTATGTTCAGTTACACTATCATTCTCAGTTAGCTGGATATTCGTTGCATTATTTTCCTGCCTATTATCAACTCCCTGCTCCAAAACCCCGTCACCTGTCGCGACACTGTTCTCATTGTTAATTTCCATTCTACAATTATTTATTTCCTCACCATTAAGCAAGTCGTGCCCCTCTCCACCTTCCATATTAATTTTATTCCTAGTAATTTTTTTTCCGTTTCTAAGCCACATACATAAATTATAAGGGTACTGATACACTCTTACGATCTACCTTACCTTTGGTTAAGAAGTTCAACATATAATGCATAACATGTATAATTATACCCTTGCACAATAAATATTCGATATGCCTGAGTTCTTTTAATTTGAAAAAGATTTTATTTTACTTGAATTTATTCTTTAATTTACTTAGTGAGTTTCAGTTTAATTTTAATTTGATCTTAAATTGCAAACTTTTAAAAAAAATATTATTTGATGTCAGGCTTACTAATTTATTTAATTAATATTTACTGTTTCTTAAATTATTGATAATAAAATTGTTTACTTTACTGAAACTCTATGTATATTTAAGTTCTTATCTGTTGGTGATTTTTGATGTTTTCTGCGGCGGTCTCCGGAACTGATGTACCACGATCTTGAATTCCAGCGGTGCCTTTACGGGTGACGTTCTAGAAATTCTGCGGTGTCTTCCTTCCGTTTTGGGATGATTTTTGAAGTTGGTGATCCTTGATGTCCAGCTTCACTCGTGCCTCACGTTGGGAAATAGCCATGTACAGCGGTTCGGTGGAAAATGATGGTTACCTGGGCGCCACAGTATAATGCATATACTGAATATTTCTGATTTGTTGAACCCGCCTCCGGTCTGCCAGTCGATCGTTGAGCACTTCCCTCTAGCTTCAGGGTAGGAAGCGAAGAACACCTTAATATTATTGCTTGAATAATAATGCAGTTTCTTTGAACACTGAAGGAATATTCTGTTTATTCAAAGCGTTGGAAATACAAGTCCAGTCATTGACAATAATTACAAAATTTGTTTGTGAATAATTAATATTGTTACAAGTTCTCGGTAGATCGTTACTAGTGATACAATTGCTGCCGTATATGATTTTGACTAATCGCGATTGAAAGTAAGAATCCTTCTAAGTCGATTAATTCCACAGCGAAAATTTTATAAGTCCAATTAATTCTGTGGGCACGCGGCCTCAAAGATAAGTAGAGTGATTGATGTAGGCACGCGGCCTCGACGTAGATTGCTGTTGACTGCTCTAGGCACGGGGCCTTGAAGTAGAGTTGAATATGACTGTTATAGGCGCGGGGCCTTGAAGTAGAGTGATTTTACAGTGCCACGTTAGGCCTAAAGAAAACTTTCTTGGACAAACATTTATCCCTACTCTTCTTAATTATTATTCGTGAATCCCGGCACGTGGTACTATAGACCAGTTCTTATTGGCAAATCTCCCGACCAATAATAATATGTTAGTTTCCCACGGAAATCAATTGGATTTTCCCTTATTCTCAAAACCCACAACTTAGCGTCTCGGATTTCTAAGAATGTTCGGACAGCGTGTTGTATCAGTAGCAACATCAGAAGCTATGCTTAAACACAATAGCCGACTTCTTAGAATTACTTAAGTGGATCAGTACCCTCTGTGATAAGATCTTGGGAGATTCCCGATACATTGTACCTGAGTACTGCATTGCCTTATCTCGCACCCGCTAGGTCTGCTAGGGAAATTCCCAGCTTCTCCGTCTATTCACTGCAATCTCATTTTAATAGTTATTTAAAATGATGTTGTTAAACTTTTTACCTTTGCCTTCTTTCTAGTTAATAATATTTATAATGAATGTTCCGTCTTTTCACGGTCATTTTAAGACCAAACACGGGCTATGAGATTTTATGATTTTAGTTTGAATAAATTTGGGCAATTAATCTGTCATTTATTATACTTAATTTGGTTATCTTGTTTATTTCTTTTTACCGAAGTATCTGAACTGCAATATAATTTGTCCTTTCCAAACTTTAATACACATATCCGTTTCTGTAAGCTTAAGTATTATGTTGAAATTAAAGAAGTGTTCGCCTAAATAAGAAAAAGTGCAACCCGCATAACTCCAAACGGTAGAGAGACGAGAGAGAGGCAAATAACGTAGTCAATAAATTCACTGAAAGAGAGTTTGGTTAGTCTTATGTTTACCTATATTTAACGACGGGTGTGTACTGCATCTTAGGCCTGTAACCATCTCCGGTGTGACAGATTTTTGTTCTGCAGGGCCTTTTACATGCCTATAAATCTACAGAAATGGACCTGTCACATTTATGCATACAGAACTGCCATCTTTACCTGAGTAGGTTCGAATCCGCAACCTTGGGCATAGAACGCCAGCGCAATACTGATTGCGCCTCCAAGTCAACACACAGAAATAATTTTTTTTAAATAATTAGTATTTATTCTCTCTCTTTTTCTTTTTTAATCCGCTTTACCCTCCTTTTCTAAGGGCATTAGGCCTATACACCAATGGCAGTGAAGGAGGGAGAAACTCGGAGTGAACATTAGACTGAACATGTAGGGACTTCCTGGTGAGGTACCTACTAGACAACACTCAACACACATAGGACAACGGAGAGGAACTTCTCGGTTCCCATAATGATTCATATTCCATATTTCTATTGTAGGCCTATAAGTAAAGTAGGTCTACAGTAGGAAGTTAGTCTAGCTAAACTCAGGGAAAGGAAGTTAATAGAAATGTGGAAGGGGAGAAAAATAGGAGGAGGAATGTAGTAGAAGGGAAAAAGTCAAAGAGGAGAGTACAAGAGGACAAATGTGAAGAATAAAAAATAAATAAAAAAAAAACTACTTTCGTGGTATTTTTATAGCCTGCGCCGTCGTGAGCGAGTTTGTAGCGCCTTCAACTTTAGTGGCCCGATTTCGATTCCTGGTCGGGTGGGGGATTTTTCAGTAGTGGGAAATTTCTTTCCTGTATTCAGGACTGGGTTTTGTGTTGTCTCTTCACCCTCATCCCACGAGAGGCAATGGAAAATGAGTCGTAGTCATCATCCCATGACTTCGCTCCGGGTCTGGACCTGCCTGCTGGTAGAACACTCATCTTTGTTATTGAACTAGTACTGGCATTGATGAATTGATCCATCAACAATACACGTTAAAACTAGCCTAATTCATTTTGATTATCCTATTTCTTTTGCTTGTAAAATAATCGCGAGTAGCCCATTCTTCTATTTTTTCCATTGGATATCCGTACTTTCAACGGGACCGGTTTAATGGAAAATTCAGAAGGTGAGGTAATGGCACATACAGAATGAAGGTGTCATTGTGTTGGAAGGAGAGTATACATAACCCCACTCATATTATCTCTTGTCTTTTTGTAGTGAGTTGCCCCGGGATAAATGTCACAGAAGCAGTTACGTCATTAAAACTTAAAAAGTTGTCTGTCTCTCCAACTCACATTGGTTTGCGTTAAATGACTAAGTCTTTATTAGTGGAGACTTAATTGCGATGTGAATGCCAAGTTTGGAGAGGCAATTAACTAGGTTTTATTATCCTTTCCCTTCCCACAATGTCTCTGCTCTTGTGGTTCGCGAATCTCTTAGACCTATCAGAACAGGTAGGCCTATTAGGCCTTCCATTGTCTTCAAACATATAGCTTATAATTATAAATTATACATACATCCATCTTACGAAAACTATTAAAAAATCATGATAAATCTTTAAACTTAAACGAAATAAAAATTAAATATCCCTAAATAGGTCTATTAGGTTAGTTAAGAATAGATAGGCCTACCCCTTAAGCGCCCGGACAAAAACTTAGATTTGGATAAATAACGGTCTTTTTCTTATGCATTTCGAACATTTGTGGGCCAAGGTTTTGCTATTAACGCCATTATTATTATTATTATCATCACTATTATTATTATTATTATTAACAACCTATTAGCTGCAGACCAGTAGCCTTAGTTGTTGTAGATCTTCATAGCAGGGTAGAATGTTGCGGAATAAGATACTGGAAGGCTTTGGAACGGAAATTGGTGAATGCTTTGTTAAGTTTGTCTATAGTAACCAACAATAAATAAAGGTGAGTGTTGATTAATTGTTTTTAACTATTTTGCGTAAAGTATAGAAGACCCAGATAGGCAATCATAACATTTTTGGTGCCTTCACATAACTTATGTTAATCAAATATTCTAAAGAAACAAAGTCTAAAACTGAAGTGTTTCTGAAATATGGCCTATTACTCAATCTGGCACTTTGTTTTATCCGCTTACCTGATTTTTTATTAACCAGATTTGTGTGATTAGCCTATATTTTTTTTCTTGTTCATTATTTATTGATATTTTATTATTTGCTAATGTGCCTATTTATTTCAAATATCAATGTTAGGGACTATATTTCATGTAGTCTCAACATTGGTAACAATATGATAGGCCTACTGCCTTGTTTTTAAATTTATTTTACCAAATTTTATTTTTCTACAGAGCAAGGATAGGCCTACAATGGAAGGAACGAAGGCCTACATACTCCTGTCATATCGCGGCAATAGTGCCAACCATGCATTCTGATGGCGAATTAAAAATTGAAGAAACCAAGCCGCAGCTGACAACCGCACATTCAAATACAAACCCACAATGCAAGACAGTAAATAATTTCAGAGTTAAAGTTGACACCATTATACTGCATCAAATTTTCTATCTGATCCGATAGTCTCTGTGATAGAGTGCGAAATATCGAGCTTTTCAATGTAAAATAGCCACAATTGAAATATCATTTTAGTGCGGCTTCACATGTTCAATTCTGAAGTGAGTGAAATAACGCACTATTTCCACGGCGAAAGGGAAGGGGAGAATTGGAGGTTAATGTTCCTACTTGCACATTAGTTTTGAACAAACCAAATAAAAAAAGGTCCTGGTTTACTGATCAGTCGTATCCTATTTATGCGTTTTGTCTGCATAACCACAGGACGTGTGTTATCTATTTTGTTTTGAAATGTCCATAAACCGTGCTAGTATTTTACTTCTTTCCATACTTTCTCTATGCTTATGTATTAGTCTAACCTTTCCAATGCTATGAAGAAATGCGTTGCTTAAAAAATTGTACACAACAAGTGATACGGGATTAGACGAAAAATTATTTAGGCCTAAGTGAAAATGTGAGGGTTTTTATCCTATTGTTATGGTAGGGCAAGGCATTAATTGGCCATAAAATAGTGAAAAAATACGAAATAATGTATTTATGACCTAAAAATAGTGAAAAAATTACAATATTTTTAAAAAAATGACCAATAAATTTTCCATTATTACTTATATTTAGTTTTTTTTAAAGTAATGATTTGCTAAAAGCAATTTAACGGATGACAGTGCGTTATTTATGAATTTACAATATAAAACACAGTTATTTTATTGCTAAAAAGTAAGTACATCTATACTACTTGGACACCCTTAGCGGAAAAAAAAATCTTTATGAACTGACATGGCCATCAAATTTCTCCTAGAAAATATGTGCCATTAAAATAAAAAAAAATATATATATATATTGTTACAAGACAAACTGCTATGGTGTTTACAATAAACCTGAATTGAAATTAACTATGAACACTTGATGGAGATTCTCAAATAAAAACGATTGTCTGTTGTCTGAAAGCAATGATTTGTAAACTTACATGGAAAAGCTATCTACCTCCATTGAAACTTGACCTAAAATGCCGAAAAAGACCTAAAATTGCCGAAAATCACCTAAAAATTCAGAACATGACCTAAAAATTGCCTAAAAATGACCTATCTCTTGAAAACGACGAAAAATGCAAAATCAAATTGCCCTTATTTAATCAATTATTTCATTATACACACATTCGAGCTATCTTTTAACCTTCATATAAAAAAGATGCAAAATCATCTAATGCCTTGCCCTAGTTATGGTTGTCATATGAGAAAACCAGCTACTTTAATAATTTTTTTTTTCTCATTGATTTTAAACATACAGTCCACTGATGATTTTACTTGATGACTGTTGTATATTTTTTTAGTGTATAAATTCAGCTCTGAAAGGGATAAAAACCGTAACCGATACGTATTAGCTAGAAGCTGATCCACTAAAAGCTGAAATAACCAAACTTAGGCCTAATATTTTGAATCTGTAATTTTAATAAACGAAATATTATCGATCTTTAGACGTTTTTAATAATTTTAATAGCGTATTCCTCTAGTCTATGCGATCACACTTCTTGCTATTTCATGTACTTACAAAACTATTGTATTGGAATTATTTCATATAATATATAAGTTACTATTAAAATGTAACGATAGTGGTAAATTCTTCAATTCTGTTGTCCACAGGACATGAAACATTAAAACTTAAAAGATCGGCCTACTAACATTAAAATAGTGCTAAAAATTGCAGAAAATAATGCATACTTTTTAAAAATAGTTAATTAATTATAAACAAGTAATAGCATTAAGAATTAACATGTCTGCAACAAACCGTATTGGTTTTATAGCTTTATTAACACTGCTGCTGTTCATAGGCCTATCTAAGGAGCAGTTAGCCTTCTGAGTAATTGTAGGCCTATAAATGTATAAACTCTGTTCATTTTAATTTTAATATCATACTGAATGAAGTGCATTTCGTGTTTTAAAGTCCCTTTCTTTGGAGGTTAAAATAACAAGAGAAGCTTAGCTTTCCCCACTCGCCATCAGCTGCCATCCATCGCAAAAGATGACTATAACAATAGCTTACTAACAGCTGATCGCCGAGTAAGCCATCTCGTTGAATATAGAAACTAAAAACTTAAACATTTACTTAAGGTCGAACAAAAACAACCTTATGCACCAGCATGTAGCAGCGTCGCCAGGAATTTTATTAAGGGGGGGCAAAATCAATTTCAGACCTCAATTTCAAATGATTAGGCTAAACACATTAATATTCACTTAGTTAACCGGATCGTTATTTTGAACCCAAGTTGAATTCGACGAGCCTACCAAGTTTTTTAAGTTAACAGAATACGCTCTTCTGAGCAATGGCCTTGGTGAGATATTATTATAAATACCGGTACATATTATAGTTATAATTAGTTAATTCTTGCTAAGCTCATTATAAAGTAATTCTACAGTATTTTTTTTTATTCTCCATGCTACAACTGTAAGTTGACAAAGAGTACCACAAATAAATGAATCCATAAGGCAATCCAGAGGGGGGCAGTTGCCCCCCCTTGCCCCCCCATGCCGACGCCCATGCGGCAGCATGTAATGGTAATTAAGATCCTCGTATGAAAATTATGAAACCAGCAAAGCATGTCTTCGTAAGCCTGTTCAAGACATAGTTCGCTTACATAGCTTGTGAAAACTGCGTAGAGAGAAGTGTTTCGAATAAAGATAGCCTATGTTTCTGATAAAGGTATTAGGCCATAATGAGGTAGCGTATTCCTATGTCCACTGTCACCTTTAGCAAGTATCCAGTAAGTTTCAGAGCCTTGCATCCATTTTTAAATCTAATAACTTAAGTTATTTGGCTTCCAGCTTTATCTGGTACCGCTTCATCTAACTGTTGATCCTTGGAGTTTCAGTTCTGAGTAGCTTTTCGGATATTCTACTCTAAAAGAAATCGGCTGACCGCGGCAATCAACTGCAAGCAAGTTGTCGTAGTTCTTGTCTTGTGCGACAGATGACAGCAGAAGTCGAAGCTTTTTCTTGATTTTCTTTAAACAGATTTTTAGAAGAGGAAATGAACTAAATTTAGTATAATATCAAAATTAACACTAACAGAATTGATTTGATTTTAATGTTTGAAGATAATTCCGTGTTCCTTAATAATCGACACCACGCCTGTGTTATAATGAAAATCTGTTTCGAAATGGATATTATGATGCCGTTACATCATATGTAATAGGCCTAAACGTGTTATACTAGTCTATGGTCGAACAAAAAATATAAATAGGATGTGTGAAGGCTAAATGCTAAAAATGTTAGGCCAAATTGAAAATGTGTAGGTTAGAATAATTGCTCAAAATACTTGTCTACATAAATGTGCAAACGCTACAGTTCAGTTTTAAAATTCAAACGCGAATTTTGGAATTTAAACAAATTTAATGTGAAATCACATCCTGTACCCATTAAAGTCTCCCTTCTCTTTGGATAACTATTTTTTCGTAAGAGGTATCATTTGGAAAAAAAAAATTGTTATAATTTTTTTAACTCGTCACATTAGGCGTACATAGGCCTATTAAATCGTGCAGTAGTCTCTTGACTTTCTAAAAGCCTTCTATAGAAAACCTTTACAGGGACTAAGTTACTAAGGCAATTTAGTCTACTAATGTTTACTGGACGTTTAAATACATGCTGCGGTGAAAGGGTGTAAATGCATTTGGCGAGTTAAAATAGTTTGATCTACTAGAATATTGAGCGCGGAATGCGTTCAATGGTTGTGGGTTATCAAATGATTTGAATTTCACAGTAATCTGGAACATCAAAGAGCTGCCAATCCAACACCAAATGTATTACGATGTAATTTAAAGAAATAAAGAGTAGGCTTATATACCATAGCCTAACTTCTTTGGAATTGCGGAATGTTATTCCCATGTAGAAAAAAGTGCATTATTTTCTTATCATTATTGTTGAATCTCTTATTGCCAAAATCCTATTTCAGTTCTCGAAATAAACTGATGTTATATCAGTAGCCTTTAAGATACAATAAATAAATACCTAGGTAAATAAATATTCAAGATCTTAAACACGAATAAAAATCTTCTTATAAACCAATACTATATTAATTATTGCAGAAAGGAAATTGAATTTGATTTAATGATTTAGGCTAATCGTTACAATTAAGATGATTCTAAGTAAGAAAAAAATAGGGAGCTAAATAAGCTTAGGCCTAATAGCATTAAGCTAACAAACTGTTTAATAGGCTATCGAAGTCTGTTAAAATTTTATTTACAAATTTATAAAAAAACGTAGCCAGCAGCACTCCTTAACCAGAACTCCCTTTAAGGAAGAAGAAACCAAATACAGAATAATTCCAATAAATCGAACTCGAAATATCCCTAAAATAAATTGTTCATTGTAATTAATAAATATTTCGTTTCTGAGTGCAGTAATGAGTTAAGCCAGACTTATATACGCAATATTTTGTTTTGGCAGTACGAGAATTCATAATAATATTTCATTGTAAGCCTACTTATATGTATGCACAGTAGGCTACTATACTTGTAGGCTACTTAAAAGTAGCATTAGGCCTATTGCTAGTGCTTAATATTTTTGCTTCTTAAAATAAATTATTTTGTGTTTACATACATGCAACTTCTGTTTCTTTAATAGGCTACGTTCAGCATTGAACTTAAAAAAAACTTGTTGCTCCAGTAATTTTTATATTCGGCCCAATTATCCAGATTTCTGCATATCCTGATTAGTGCCCAATTGATTTGGATAATTGGAGTTCTAATGAGAAGTGAATTTCCAAAGTGATTTCCAACCTGGAAATAGGAAAACTGGAATAGAAAATGTGATACACTTATTCTTTACCTGCATTTCCCTTTTTGAACAGTTTTCGCAGTTTATCGCGAATTCTGATCACACTGAACATTATACATAGTTAGCTAAGGTGAACGAGAAGTTTCAAATATCATAGGCTAAAATTCTTTAAATTTGCGTGATATAACCTTCTTGTAGGCCTATCAATTTACAGCCCTAGCTACTACATTTCGGTCTAGTTGCTCGAGGCCTATATAGCAATCTTATTCTTCTGTAGAAAAATATTTTTAAATAGGCCTATCTAATCTCTAGAGCTAATCTCCTTGTTTCTAGATGAGGACGGATCCAACTTGCAATCACAGGGTAAGAGCACGTGGTCTTAAATCCCATCCTGGCTAAATTATTATTCTTTCTATTCACCAATAAGCTTTTTTTGGGGGGGGGCCACCCTTACCCCCGGAGTGCCAAGCAATTAAGCCTAAACCTCCGGTCAGACCAAATTTTGGTAACCATAATAGGTTAAGACAAAATATGTTACATTATTTCCCTGGTAAAGGGACGTCGGATCATCCTCCTGCATTGCAACCCTAACGTTCATTCACCTCGCCGATTGCAGCAAAAAAACCTCCGGTAGACCTATTAGACTAAGGCCAGGAGTGTCTTACGGTAGAATCGGTAGGCTACATAGGGTACATTAGGATACGGTGCCTGAATGCAATCGTTTTGTACCTGCCAACGTGTCCATCCGTGTGGAGCCAAGAACTAGATTCAAGATGAAGAAGAAAGTAAGAACGAAAAAAAAGAAGATAAAAAGGGGAAAGGGAGTAAAAACAAAGTTCTTTTTTTGTTAAGAATAATCAAAAGAAGCGTAATAAACTACTTGCGAATAATGGCTAAAAACTGTTAAACCTATTCTTCACGTAATTCCCAGAAAATGATGCTAGGCCCATTGGGCTTCAGAGTGAATTTCCATTGGCATTTGGTAAACTTGAGCTGTAATATGCGCGAAGTCCTTAAATGAAGTTAGACTACGCACAGTTCTACTAAAGTAGATTGACGTAAGTCTAGGCTATAGCCTAAGCTTGGTCTATATGATAATAATTTCTGTTATTTTCAGTTCCTAACTGGTCCACTTTTTATGTTTAAAACTCAGTGTCATTATAATAATGACAGTCCAATTTGAAATCATTCCATTCAATGAGCAGTAGACTTGTGAGAAGGGAAAGAAAATTAATTTTAGTCTTTTCATTTCAATAAGTAGGATTTGTTGTTTTGTGAAGAACGAAATTAAGTTCATGGAAGAAATATTGCATAGGATTAGGCCTGTATTCCTATGTGTTTGAATAATATTCTTAATCGTTTTGGAGAAAAAATAAAATAAAGTGAGATATTTAGAGGTCATGTTTAAATCCAAATAATTTGGGCGTTAGTTTCTTCAAGTTCATTAGAGTTAAGAGACTCGTGCATATGAAAGCGCTTAGAGACAAAAGTTTGTGAATGGAAACTGAACAATAAAATTTATTGTTATGCTGAATAATGAAGCGACATGGTAGAATCACTAATAATCACAAGAATTCAATGTCCTTTTTGTGCGATTAAACAGTTATGTCTACTGTTGGCTATGCGTAATAATTAACGTAGTCCATTAGCCTAATAATATTTACTGTTAACGATGATGATGAAATCTAAAAAACTGTGCATTATGATTATTTCATTTATCATCTTGTGACATTCTTTCACATTAATTCAGGTTAGGGTAGCTGAAACTTTCTTAGTGAAACAACTTACATCAGCTTTTACTTAATTTAATCTATAGCAACTAATAGCTTTGTAAGTTATCTGAATTCAAACCCTTTTCATGCAATTGTACTTACTAGCGTATAGAGAATAGTTGATATGGTTTTCCTAGGAATAGGCTAAATTTTGTTAGCCTATAACCATATAAATATCAGATTTCATTAGTTTCGAAGTACTCATTCGATCTCGGCTGGGCCCATAATGCGTATGCAGTAGCCCATTGGCAAAAAAAAAGATAAAAAAATTAAAAAAAAAAAAAAAAAACAGCGAAAATTAGACTATTTTAACATTATTTTCAATTGAATGTAGGCTAATCTTTTATAGGGTCAGTTATTTAGGTTACTAGTTGTTTCTGTAAGTTGGATTTATTTATTCTAAACATAGCCTAAGTTAACGATAGGAGTAGGCCTACTTATTTAAGTGTTTAAAACTTCTTCCTTCTAGTTGATAAAGATTACGGTTGAACAAAACTAATTATTTCATTTCTAACAGGTAGGCCTACCTAAGTAGACAGGCTATTCAGGTAAAGATTGAGGGGAACATTTAGGCATTAGGCTATTATGCAGCATAGTTCATATAATTTAAAAAAATGTAATTTATAGTGGGTAAAATGGTATAGTTCCTACTCCAACCCAGAGACGAAACTAAACCCGGGGTCGCTACGTCTTAAGGTCTGTCCACAATGTGATATCGGTAGCTGGTACAGTAGTCTAGTTGTAGTCGGAAGTTCTACAAACTTGTCGTTCGCTTGGGAGATTGCATAGCTAGCATAGAGCTACCCATACAATGCAGGAGACTTTGGGGTTAGGGAGAGATCTTAAAATTGAACTCCGTGGCGCTGCATCCCTGAAGGGACTATTCCTCCCGCCGTCCAACCGCTGCATCATCTACCATAGGCAGATGGCAGGATTGGGGGCATGTGGTCAGCATGATGGTACAGGTAACGTATTCGCTGCAGTAATAAAAGTGTAGGAGTTTGATGTATAATGCGCAGATAGGCCTATGCGTGTAGGCTTTAATAAACACACTTTGACTTTTCAGAGTAAGCTAATATATTTGCTTGCACTAGTAAATTGTATTGTGACGTAATATGTAACTTGTAGTCGGTAGTCGATTAATTTTCCGACTATACCTACCAACTGCAACTGCAAGTTTGTGAATGGCATCCATTCCTGACTACACGTCAAATCTCGACTACCAACTAATTAACCGGCTGTACATTGTGGACAGAGTTTTACAGAGAGATGGGACACGCGTCCGACCGCTGCGTCCTCACCCTTTCGACTTCGTTGGTAGATGGGAGGACTGAAAATATGCTGACTTCATAAACGTAAATGATAGTATTCCAGACCGGGGCCACTACTTTTTTCAATTAAGTAGTCCTAAACTATCCTCATCACATTAAGTGCACCCATTCTATAGACTACCTTCCCAATTCATTAGGCTAATTAGACTACTAGGAAAGGGGGACTCGAAGCCGGTCCTCAGCAACGTTATCTCATAGATCACAGAAGCGGTCATAACTCCTTATTTGCTAATTAGGTAAAGTTAGATTTTGACTCAGCCTTTGGAAAATTTATGGTCCAAAAGAATCATTTCGTTGTAGACCTACCTCCTGATTAGCTGGAGTTGGAACATTAACAGATAGCGTAACTATGCTACTGGCCGAAAATGGGCTATCAATACCTTCAAATTTGTAGGCTAATTAATGTGATCACAGAACATCATTAAGACAAACGTCACCACACACATAATTTATTCCATAACTTATGGGTTATTGACCTACATAATAAGAGGCCTACTGATCCTTGTGTTGGTCATACAGGTAGGCCTATGCATTAAAAATATTTGGAAAAAGTTTATGCATTTTGTCGATTGATTAGATCTATCTGATTCAATTCTATATTTTAATTAATTTGATTGGTTATGTAGTGTCAGAAAGAATCTGAATGACTTAAATTACCTAGTGGAATTGTATTTGTTTTTTCATTGAAAGGTATTCAATGGGCAGACAACTTATTTATCTAAATACTGAACCACATAGGCTTTATCTAAGATCAAAATGTATTCTGGATCATTTTATCGTCCTCGACCGTTTGGATTTAGCCTATAGCCTAACTTGGTAAATAAAAAAGTAAACTTTTCTATAGGCCTAGACCTTTCCTTTTAAATGGCAGTTCTTGCTCTTGAAAAATAATTTAATATGTTGTTAGACTATTAGGAATAACTTAATTTACGTAGCCTATTTACTTCTGGAGTGAAAAAATTGAACTCCCCCCTATTATTAGGCTATCACTCATACCTAAACCTAGCTTATATCTGGGCACATCTACACCGAATTCTGAGATAGATTCCTCGTTTAAATAATATAAGTTAATTATAAACTTAATTCTAAACATCATAGTCTAAAATCGAACCAAACTCGATGGCAGAAAATGATTGAAAATGATTGATGACACAGGTAAGCCTAGGATTTTTTAAAGTGTTTTAAGAGTTGTTTTCTCAAAATACTCCTATAGTTAAACATGTCAAAATAAGTGGTAAATTATACGTTGTACCAAAACAAACACTCACTCATTAACTTAAAACTACACAAAAATATTGGATTTTATTACATCCTATAGCCTAAATTAGTTATAATTAGTTATTAGTAAATTAGTTACTAAGCCATTAGTTGCTGAAATTTAAAATTACACTGTAGGTCTTATGATCTTATTGCATTTCCTAATAAGATTGTTAATTTTTCGCTTATTAGAATGAACTAATCCCGATGCCATTTGTTAATTCATAGGCATGATATTTTTAAGACAGAGCCTGTTATTTTAAGACCACCTGTGTTCATTTTTATATTAAAACGTATGCATCATTACTCTGTTATAAAGCAAGCGCTAAAAAAACACACACATACATTTTAAAAATGCTTTTTTGTGACGTGAAAATTTGATTTTTAATGTCAAATAGATTACTTAAGTTAAAACTGAAAAGTGCTAGAATTACGTTAGGATACTTTCTTGAGAAACTTTCGAAATATAGGCTGGACTTACAATTTAATTTAAATTCCATGTGTCTGTCCTTTAACCTCAATCTTATAATAATCTAAATGGGTTCATGCAATCTATGATAAGCCTTGACAGTGTTAAGTTTAAATAGATTCCATTAACAGACTATTAACTTAATACAGAATGATAAAAGTACTCACCTCTGCCACTCCTGCCGACGAACCTGAGGTCATTAAACTTGGCCACCTGATTCTTCATGACAGCCGTACAGTTCCTTAGTTCACCACAGAAATTTTCATCGTTACCAGCTTTAACAGTCACTAATGTACCGTCCATGATATCGTCCAGCGCCACCACTTTGAACGCTACCGGAAGTGATTTGTTAGATCTCCAATGGGAGGGGAGCGCCGAACACAGGACTGCCGGGCTGCCCGTCTGGACGAGTTCGCCATGGTACTCCTGAAGAGCCTCGTGGAGCCAATCTGTGCCAGGTACTGAAGAAGTGGTCGCCGGAGATGGCTCGCCCGAGCTGGCGGCAACAGAGCTTGACATCGCCGGCGGTGTTGAGGGTCCGGCCACGGACTTTGAAATCTTATTGTTGGTCACGTTACAAGTTTGTGGTAAACTGGAGCAATGCTGGTGGATGTCCAAGTCGTATGATGATAGTAGATGCATTGAGAAAACGACACGCCACTGTAACAGGTGAAGAAACCGTCCCAATACACTGCCGTCTGTTCAGAAATATATTTCCTTCTTCACAAATTTAAACGAAAAAATGAGAACACTCGTTATATATTTAAACACTTTCGCCTAATTACTTTCCGACTTATGAAATAAATCACAAGTTCGTTACAGTACGTGTCAGTATAGGCAAACAGGTGGGTATGTATTCCCATTACCGAAAACACAAGTTCTACAAAAATCTGAAGCCCTCAGACAAGGGGGTGTTTTGAAAAAGAGTGCCATGAACTTTTACATGTCCGCAGGGTCGACAGAACTCGTTCGATGGACTGAACTTGGAAGAGAGTTGTGTTAAAAAAAATATTGTGTGAGAGATGTCGAGATGTCGAGGGTGGGGGGAGTGGTAGGGGGCCGGGCGGGGGTGGAAGGGGGTGCGCGTTTGCGGCGCTCCACCACGCTGCGAAGACTCACCTCAACGCGACGTTGTTACCACAGGGGAGAGGGCGTCGCGACACTTCTTCTTCCCTCCGAGTGCTTCCGAATACTCCCGAACTCGCCGTCACGTACAAAGTTTGCCAAGAATCTTCAGGTTGTTTACAGAAAACAGTTTCCCTTCTTTCTAAATTACTCGCAACTTTTAATTTTCTGTGAATATGATTAAAAATAAAAAATAAACTCTTTCAGACACAAGAAAGTATGTACAGTCCGTTGAAAAGGATCTTGAGGAAGTTTGTATACTGTTTCCCACCGGTCAGAGGTTCATGACGGAGCGTGGCAGCGGCGACGGCGGATTTGGCTGCTGATTTTTTCGCAACTGCGCTCGCGTCACAGCTTTTATAAAAATGGTGTTGCTGGTAGATACGGCCGTTTTGCGAACCTGCTGGGTAGACACTGAACGTCACTCTGGTGAGAGTGAGAGAGCGCGAGTGGGGACGGAGGACTTTTTCCTTCGTCAATATCCCACACCGCCCTCGTACCCACCCCTCTATGCCTCCCTCTTTTACAGCCAACCCTAGTGTGACTGAAAAACCGGTTTTATAATGCGGGGCTGCAGGAAAGAGACGGTGGCCTCCCCTCCCCACTTCTCCGCCCCTCCCTCCTGACTGACACAGCTCCAATCCGTAACGTGGTGGTTAGTGCAGTGGCCACCACCCGAGTTTTGTGGGCAACCCAGCAACTAAGCCTGGCCTACTGTCGGTGGTTGGGCGAAAGAAGACGACTTTTACATAGGAGTGGGGGCAAGAAACCTCCCACTGACTACCGCACGGACTGATGCTTGCTCTTCTTATGTGGTTAATCTAATCACTCAGCCGTGGTCTCCGGCTACGCGTCGGCGCCTTGGAAGAGTCGTGGATCGAATCCCGACGATTCTGTTCACCAGTAGAATTTTCTTAGATTCTGTGTTCTATATCCAAGTTACTTCACTTTAATTTACTTGTATTTTACTATGATGGTATGAGTTCTAGCCTATAGCCTACATTAAAGAGGAATCCAGAACATTTAAATGGAAATCCATAGTTAATTAATTTTACACAGGTGACGTAAGCTATCAGTGAGTGAAGATTATTTCAATCGGATATTAACCACAAAGGACCAAACTGAAATTTTACACTAAAAAAATAGGCTTAGGCTTAAAACTCTGATGCAGTTTTAAAGGAAAAAATCTTATTGTATTTCAGGAATTGCATAAGCCTACGGTGAATATCTTTATTTGAAATTAATTTTTCAGAAAAAAATTCTCACACAAATTATATTTTCGCCACTGCAAATAAAATGAGTAGGCCTACCCTTTCTTAATGTAGTTGCATTCTTAATGTAGTTGCATTCCACTAACGTTTTCTAACTTTATCAAAGAATTGGTCTAAATTTCTCATAGCCTATAATAAGGTTCATTTGTCAGCTGTTAGCCTAGGTCTACTTTTTTTCTTCTTTTCTTTTTTCTTTTAGCGCCGCTTGCTGCAGGCCTTCACTTTTTTCTGTGTTTAATTTACTTTTTTCGAATGCCCACAGAGCTCAGCTCAGGCAGATATTCAGTACTCAAGACAAAACATAAATCATTAAAGAGATGTAGTTAACTTATTAAATAACTTACAAGAAATATATTAGAAGAAGCAGATACAGTTGTAGTTTGTAGAATAGATGCTGAAGCTATGTGTAGCCTAAGTGGATAGAAGTGTAATAAGTGTCATTGTTATTATTTTAGTAATTAGGCCTAGTAGTTTTTGTAAATCTCAACTATTGGATTTCTAGTAGAAGAGATAGCGGTTAGTTATATGTAGGCGTAGTTTAGTTCTTACAATTGAGTAGGCCTATGTTAATCAATTAGAAACAATAATGTTGTGAACAGAAATTGTAAAAATTTTGAAAATAATAAATAAAGGATAGGCCTTAAGTAAATTTACGTTGAATGCTAGGTCTTAGTTTAAATAAGATACAAGGACACAGGATTTACGGATATTATTATTGTTATTATTATTATTATTATTATTATTATTGTTATTATTATATTTAGTAGACTAGGCTACATCAATTAAAGTAGTTGTATCTATTTATTTTCAGGCCTTAGATAGGTTTATATTTATTTAAGATCTTGCTCAAAAAAATTTCCAGTATCAAAGACATAGGCTAGTCTATTTCACATAAAGCCGATAGGCCTAAGTCGGAAAGTTTAAAGAAAATACCACACGGATATTCACTTGACCTACTGTAGAAATAAACTACTTTAGAGTAGGCTAAGCTGTGAGGAAATCATCCTGCAGTTTATTGTGACCCTTCTAACGTCTTAAAACTAAAACTATTTTCTAAGGACGGGAACGAATCGACTGTCCGTAAGTGTAAAATGATCGAAACCATTATTTCTGCTAGGGCTATTGGGCTAAACACCAATATCCAGGCCTATCCTTATGTTTCTCCTCTAATTTTAAATAATGTCTGTAGGCCTATTACAACAGTTATCTAATATGCTTACAAGTCTTAGGCTTACTTTAAATTGCATAGGCCTATTTTATATGCTATTTCAGTTTTCTAACCCCTTTCACGTTAAAGAGCATACCGAAGAAATTCTAATTGGCTTAATCCGACTAAAGTAGGCCTAATTCTCTTCATTAGTTGAACTAATTACTATTTTAAGATTTAAACTATTTAGACCTAAAACCTAAATAACTTACACGACATAAAAACCCAATTTAAAAAATATTCGACAAAATAGCCTATGTGATTTCAACTTCGGAATTGGAGGAAAATGAGCACGCTTTTATTGTCTATCAGTAACGTATAGCCTTCTTCCGTCCAACAATTATAGGCCTAAATTGTTTTTTTTAGATTATGATAGCAGCTTAATAATGAGGATGTTGCTCATAATATTAGTCTGTAGGTTAGTAGGCCTAAAAATAATAAAAATAACAATAATCTTACTTAATAGGCCTAATAGAGAACTAGAAAGGAAGCCCTTTATTGATAGCTGTTTTAAAATTCAATATAAAAATATATGTAGGCCTATATTAAAATTCGGAAAACGTTCTTATCTAAAAAAATATAGGCCCTAGTTCTTAGAATTGTTTTGCTTTGGCTGTGTCCTATTGGAACCCTTAATTTAAGGCAGCTATCTTAAAAGGATTTCTCCTAAAATGTGAATTATGAAATTTAATTTCATGTTTACTGTAGGCCTATAGGATTATGGCAGGAATAAGCCTAGGCTACAGTTAGACCTTTGTAGCGTATGATGATAGGCTGCAAGGTCTAGGATCTATGAATGAAATAGCTAGGCTAGTCTTTGTATGCTATAGGTCTACTACCTTTTGTTCTGTAATAATTGTTAGGATTAGCTTATTTTTAAATTTAGGCTAATTTAAATGTAATATATAGTTACACTATATAATAGGCCTATCATATTGCTACTTACAGTTAGCCTAATTCTTGATCAGCAAAAAACTCTTTAGGCTATAGGCCTACGGTATTAACTAAATAGTTGCTTTGATGCATTGGGCTTATGTCTATATATCTTAGGCTAACATTGTTGGCTGAATTTCGCTCCTAGTTTTTAAGTAAATGTATTAATTTGGTTCAAAATAATTTTTGTTCACAAAAATATTTCAACATTTAAACAATTTAAGAGCCCCTTATACTTTCAAATTTATAAAATGTGCAAAAATGTGACATAACTTACTTAGATATTTCTGAAATTAAATAATATGCCTACAGGCCAAATTCAACAATTACTGTTTTAAAATTGACATCAATTGCGAAGTCAAACAAGTGTTTGTAAGTTAATTAGCATATAGCCTACTTCCTTAACAGGCTAATTAAAATCCTAGTCTAATAGGCTTATTTGAAATTCTCATAAGCCAATATAGACTGCAGGTTGCAAGATTTGAGAGATTCGATCCGTAGCAGTTTTTAGATTCTTCACAGTCAAATCCTGAATTGCTGAACTCTTGTACTGTATATTAGATTTTACTGAGACTAATTTATTACTTACATCATGGCTCCAAGATGTAGCCTAAAACTCTTACCAGTAATAGAGGTTATTAGTCTACAGACGAGAAGAAAAGAAAATTTTCCAACTAGACCTAACTCTAGTAGAAATGGCTGCGTAAAACAAGACATAAACAACGTAGATCAGAGGTTCTCCACAAGATGAAGAGCTTTCCCATAATGCCTGGAGCTGCAATCAACTTCCGTGACAGCTCCCGTAACAGCTAACTAAAGCGCCTTAAAAACTCCTGCCATTCCATAAGATAATAATAGTTATTGTGGGGTTGTTTTGATAGCAGCAGCTCTATTGTCGTTCCAAGGGATCGCATCTTAAGCGGATTATTGCTCTACACTACAGTCTGTTTGCAAACACACTCCTCTTGTAGGGTGGCTAGAAACTAATATTGCAAACACACTCTTCTTGTAGGGTGGCTAGAAACACACAGAATAGGTTATAAATAGATTGCGTAGGTATAAGTTTAATACGAATAGAAATATAAAATATATGCCTAAAACACAAGGACGTAGGACTTAAGGGGGTTCCGGGCCCCGCAAAATTTAAGATTTTTAAGACACTAGTTACAAAGAAATCGATGTTTTGTGTCACTCAGGAAGGCAAGGGATGTATCGCCATGGAGTTTAGTTTAGGCTAATTTTAGATGAAGTAACTTAATGATGATAGTGAAAATGGCAATAATGAAGAAGGTAAAAATGAAGATGAATAATATCTAGTTGAAGATAGCCTACAAGTAAAAAAGATGAAAATGAAGATAAAGGTAAAGGTGATGAAGATGAAGATGAAAGTGAAGTTTAGCCTAATGTGAAGATGAAGGTGGTGGTGGTGAAGATGGTGAAATTGAAGTACAAAGTGAAAGATAGGTGGGAAAGAAGAAGAAGAAGATTAAAACGATTTTTTTAACATACAGATTGAAGTCGAAGATGTAGATGAAGATGTCAAGATTAAGATGAAAATGGTCAAGATAAAGGCTTTAGATGAGGAAGAGGTGAAGGTGAAGATGAAGATGAAGATGAAGACGAAAATAATTTATTAATGATAATACGGTTGCTATTCGGCAGGACCTAATAATCCAAATAATAACTTCGTTAGGTAGACTTACCGAGTTGAGAATTTCAGTACGGTAGCCTAGGCCTACTGTATGGGCCAATCGATCCGTCTTTGCCTACATTTAACTTAATGTGTAACCCTATACACATCCACAGCATCACCAGAGCCTCTAATAACTTCGTAATCCAGGTTAGATTCTAGGCTGTGCCATAGAAAGTTTATCTAGGCCTACATTTATTAGGCATTTTACCTGGCAACCATGTAAGAATCCTGATGTAGCCTAAGTTCTCTAATTCATATAGGCCTAGCCTGACTTCATCACTAGCTGGAAGCCCCAGTTTCAGAAGGAAATAGGCCCTAATTCTTTAGTTGTTAAAATTGTTAAGGAGGGTGGGTTAAAATAATTTAATTTTAACTAGACCTAACAAATCTTTTTTGTTTGTAAGCTTAGCTATTCTTTCCTTTTTAATTTGATGACACATTTTTAATGCAAGTTTCCTAAAATTCTTGTGCTATAATTAAAAACTTAAACTACTACGTACCCTCCCCCCCAAAAAATTAAAAATCACAATAAGTTAGGTAATGTAGCCTAGATTCAGATCAGGTTAACCATGACACGAAAAAAACATAATAAAAAATAAAACTGTAAATAATTTTAAAAAAGGTTGGAAGTTTAATAGTGGCAACACATCTATAAAATCAAGGTGAATTACATAAGCTTCCTTTTTATTTCAAACACCGGCAAAGCATGGCTATTCTGTTATAATAGGCCTGGCACTTTGTTTTATAAGATTACCTGATTTTTTTTTTTGCTTACCGATTTTGCATATAAATTAGGCCTATAGTGAGAAACATTTTTCTTACATATACCATTTTCAAACATTGTATCTAGAAGTGGGTTAAAGGGTCTTACAAAGCAAAGGAAGATATATTAATTCAGAATTCCCAGCTGCAGAATACCCGTTGGCTCAATAAAAACTCTTGGACATAAGTTTAAAAATGTGTTGTGATAAAAGTTTCCGGTAGAAAAAATCCCAATTACATTTAACACTTTATTCAAGACCAGTATAGCACAAAACAGAGAGTATATCTTGTGGAATAAATTGCATGAGTCAGTTTAAAACCAAAGTGGCTGCGGTTTAAGACCGCCCTATTGGTTGACTGCACTCAAAGGAAGCATGGTCTGTTATGTGAGGAATGACCGCCAGATATCACCATTCAGTTTACACTATTCCATAAATTTTTTAGCTTGCTCAAAACACTTGGCATTTACAAATAGCGTTGCTGCAGCCATTTCGCAATCTGGACTGACCATTCGTCTGGCCACAATAAACAGTTTATATGCCTGCGAGTAGTGGCGAGGGAAATTCAGCGCTGGACTGGCCTCCGGTTTAACATAGCGTTAAGGTATTTGAACTGAAGGTTCGATTAAACGTTGGCGGTTTACTAATTTTCATCATCGTCATCATCTTAATCATCATCACCATTATCATAATAATAACAATCATAATAATAATAATAATAATAATAATAATAATAATAATAATAATAATAATAATAATAATAATAAAATTAATAATCATCATCATCATCATCTCAGTATCGGGCTGGCTTTTTCTGTCCAAGGTTGGGGGTTCGATCCTGACCCAGGTCGATGGCATTTATGTGTGCTTAAAAACGACAGGCCCATCCTGTAGATTTAGTCATGCAAAAAATCTCCTGAGGGACAAAATTCCGGCCCACCGACGATGGATGCAGTCTTTATATAGCCAGAAAACCAACAAACCAACATCATCATTACTATGGTCCTTGGAGGGTGAGATTTATCCGCTCCGAGTAGAACAATGTCCACGTATAGCCTACGTAATGCAGTAGACCTAACTTTGGCCTATAGGTTATTAAATTATTTTTAAAATCATTAAAATTTATAAATACACCAAGTAGGTTCAGGCTGTATGGTTATAAATAAATATTATGGCTGTTTATAACGATATAGACCTAAATTAAAATTGGTAACACACAGGGAGAGAGAGAATTGAATTGATTTTATTTTAAGGATTGTAAGCGTTAGAAGTTCCTTTTAGGCATGCAATCCACTCACAATGACAGAAAAAATTACAAACAACGAATTACAAATACAATAATAATTACAGATACATTGTGAATACACATATTGAAAATAAAACATAAACCTTAATTTAATGTCATGAATAGTAGCCAATATATATGAAAAGTGTAAGCTTTTGTAGAAAATAATGGAAAATTAGGATTCATAGGCGGTAAAGAGGTGATTAAGAGTTTTTTTTTATCGTGGCAAGATAATAACTTTGATAATAATTTTACAGATTGAGTTTATATTATAGGCCTAATCGAGACAGCCCAAAATGGGCTGTAATTACATACATTACATTACATACATCGAGAGTTATTAAATTTAGTGGTACGGTGTCTAGGAATTTGGGGTGTGCTTGAAGTAAATCTACGGGGCGAGAGGAGAGAGCTAGGCCTATAATTATTGAGAAGGGAAAACAATCCTAAAACTTTTTTGTCAGGCGTTCTGTGTCTGTACTTTCACCACTTAAATTTAATGTAATCGTCCAATTCTTCCTGTTTTTGTGAAATTCTCTTTGTCTGTGGCGTCCGTCTTTATACCCCTGGAATAAATCGACGCAGAAACTTTCACCATTGAGTGTCGGCAAATCAGAGATCTCAAGGACCGATCTCCAAGCTCATTGTTTCCAAAACAAGCCTTCCAAACAATGCCATCTTGATGACGTCATGATCCCTTGAGGTCGGAAGGGCATCCCCTCTTCCCCCATTTAGCATAAAAGCAGTCTGCATTAATATATTCACCCCCAAGCAAATAAATCCAGCCCCCGTTATATTCTTGATACACCCTCTGTTGTTATTGTTCGAGATACAGCAGAATTCACATCTCTATTTAGCGGTGACATCTTTTTTCTCTGCTGTGAGATGGTTGTAATATTCCGAGATTTTTATCAAACATAATTATCGTATACTTAGCTGTCATGTTCCATTTTCTTCCTGTACAAGTAAGCACATTTGAAGAAGGTAGATAATATCATACAGCTGTGTGACAGTTTTATCCACATGTCGTCTAATCACAGTGCTGAAAAAATATTAAGGCATTACCTCAAAATAAAGATACAATTTTTTAGAGTAGGATTACCTCCACAACGTCTCTGGGTTTTTACGTATATACCATAGGAGCGAGTCTCACCGCTCGTAGAGTTCCTGGCTAGGGGAGGTAGCTGCACCCTGATTGGCTCAGCTCTCCTATCCCACTCCACGTGTTGTCTGTCTCTCTCGCTGCGGCATTATCCCTCCACTCAACTATTACAGTATTTTCTACGACTGGCGACATGCTGCATGATGTTCACTCTCTGCCCAGCGGTAGCTTACTGATCTTACGCGCACCGAATTCGCGCATCTTAGTAACGAGACGTAACGAGAAGCTCGCTGGCTGGGTTAGTCTTCAAGGCCAGAGACTTTGTGGGAATAATCCAACTCTACAACCAACTTTAGACTAAGTAGGATCAAGCCGATGTCCCATATCTAATGTTTAGGTTTAACAAGTTGTATCAAGTAGGTAGGCCTACCAGTTCTATACAGTCATTTCTTTCTGCGCACATGAGAAGGCCTTTTGATCCAATATAGGCCTTCTGTCAGGTGTTCGACTGAAACGAAAATCGATCGCTAGTACAATCGAAATGGCGATTGATATTCACACACCAGCCACATTTTCTGCCGAATCATTTCATAATTTCCACATTACCTCAACGTTTAGGCCCATGCCGGTTGTACTAACGGGTGTAGATAATACGAGGCGTGTCCAGAAAGTAAACTCCCCACAGGCCATTAACGGAAACAAAACACAATCTAATGGAAACATTTATTGCAACAGATACAGGATGTGTTGTGCTATTTTTCAACATAGGCTATTCACAACCGGAATTCAGACATTTGTCATACCGTGGGACCAACTTTAGTATCCCTGTGTCATAGAAGTCTGGGCCTGGGATTGAAACCACTGTTTGACATCCATCTCCGCCTCTCTACCATTCTGAAAATGCTGATACTGACCTGACAGGAATCTCTTGAGGTGTAGAAAAAGATGGAAATCACTGGGAGCGAGGTCCGAGCTTTAGGATGGACGTTTAAACACTCCCAGCCGAACTTCTGCAGGAGACTTGCTAGGAGGTGTTTAAACATCGACCCTACAGCTCGGACCTCGCTACCAGTGATTTTCCATCTTTTCCTACACCTCAAGAAATGATAGAGAATGACAGAGAGGAGGAGATTTTGTCACACAGTGGTTCAAATCCCTGGCGGCAGACTTCTACGACACAGATATTCAAAAGTTGATTCCACGGTGTGACAAATGTTTCAATTCCGGTGGCGAATATATGTTGAATAACAGTTGAATACTTGCTGTATCTGTTGGAATATATGTCCACGAAATTGTGTTTTGTTTCTGTAAACGGCCCCAGGGAAACTTACTTTATGGACGCGCCTCTTACTATTGTAAATTCAAAGTCTGCCTTAGCGTCTGTTAATTAAGCACACATCGGCCACATTTTCTGCCGAATCTTTATCATAATTTTCACAGTACCTTAACATTCGTGCCGGTTGTAATAAAGGTTGTAGATAGTATTATTGTAAATTCAAAGCCTGTCTTAGCGTCTGTCAATCTTCTTGACTATTAATATCCCATTTTATGTTTTTGTTCTTTTAATATTCCCTGGCAGCGCGGAGAATCAGCTGTTCGCAGGAAGCTGCCATGTTTCTATGTAACTTAATGTGGGTCAGCATGGAGAGAATGAAAGTTCATGGAAGCCATGTTCGACACATAATAGGCCTATATTAATCTGGCATGATAAAGTAGGTAGGTTTTATGTCCTCTCATTCTTAGATATCTTTGCGTCTTAATCTGTTTCCAACTGGACGCCAAAAAATTAGAGCATTTAGAAAGGAAATACCTGTAATATTAACTTCTTTCTCTGAGTTTTACCTCCTCTTTGTAGGACGTATACGTGGCCCAGGTCACTCGGACTTTGTAGAAGAATACTATCTTATCATGTTCATTTATTATTATGATATTATACAATGTGTGTATGCGTCAGTCTTATCTTACGATAATTATATTATATTCTGTCGGAAATTGAACCTTACGTTTCTGCTTAGTAGGCTGACGACGAGACAACTTGTCTGCCAAGGTCTTTTCCAGTCCCGTTCCGTTCCAAATACTGTATCCCTTTAGACCTCTTGCCACCCCTCTAAAGGTGGGAGGATGCATCTGATTCAATACATATTATTATTAAGTTATTATTATTATTTAAAATCTACAACGATGTTTACTATTAAAAAAAATAAGCGTCGGATTTTGGTGCATTCTCGCTCTTGGGAAACAGGAATAGTCTCGGCATCAGCATTCCAAGCTTAAACGTGGGTTCAATTTCTGCCCTAGACAAAATTTCCCTTACAGCGTTTAACAAGTGAAATTGTACAAACCTACCGATACGTAACATTAAATTTACCTCATTTTTTAAAACATATAGGTGTGTTTAGTTGGCATGTAGTTCAATGAAACTTGGAATAAAATAACTTTTGAATACCGCTTTAGACTATTTAGGGAAGAACATAGGTGGAAATTGTGATGACTGTGAACTCTATTAAGGAATTTGCACTTTACCAACTGCTCATTGAGAAGAAGCGTAATTAGGAAGAAGAGGCAATTTCCGGCGCAACCTTTTCACAACATAGCCAGTTCCATTATTGGATAAACCATAAACACCATTAACTTATGCCTATGTCTCTGATGTATCTACGCGTACCATACGCTGTAGGTAACTTGGGATGTGCCGACATGTGTGTACAGTTCTCTAATCTAGAGTAACCAGTTCAAGACTGCAATACTTGCCCTCCGAGAGTCAAGTGCACTCCCTTTTCAACTGGTTCCTGGTAAAGAACTTGCTAGGGCCTACTAGAAAGTAAACCGATTCTGTAATAAGTTAGTTCATAGGACTATACAACAGAGCAATAGCGTACTTCTAAACTTTCTTCTTTGAAACAAAATAGTTTACAAAGAGAAAATTCCATTACAGTGGAAAGTCATAGGACTGTAGAATATGTAGAGTAAATTATAACACAATAAAGTAGGAAACATGTAACTTACAATAATAGAAAGAATAGCTATACACTTAACTTATTTACCTTAACAGAAATAATAACTGATTTTTTTGCACCATTTTCGAACTTCATGTAACCTAGCCTATTTCGTAAACCGAACTAAACTACACTTACTCAAACAGTAGATGTTGCTTCAGTTTTCAATCCACCTATAGGCTTAACGGGGGTACGCCGTAGCGTAGTAGTGGTTGAGGCGCTGCGCTACAGACCGGAAGGTCGCGGGTTTGATTCCCGATGAGGTGGTTGAAATTTTTCAATTGGGCTAATCCTTCTGGTGGCACTATGGCCCTGGGGTCAACTCAGCCTCTAACAGAAATGAGTACCAGGAGCAATCCTAGGGGTAAAGGCGGCCGGTGCGTAAGGCTGACAACCTTACCACCTTTACCTGTCGAATGTCCAAAATCTGGGAGCCTCAACCTCCTGGAACCCTCTGGGCCTCCAAGGGCTGTATAGGAATATCTTTTTATGGGCTTAACGAATGCGAAACGGTCATTTTGCTCAGGTTTTTGTACACAGTATGTGGTCTTAACCATTTCAAAAAGTATTACTCATCAATAGCATGGATAACTTGAAGGCACCAGCAAAGGGAGTTGCATGTTTAGACAGGAGACTTTACAGAATTAGCCAGAGATCAGAGCTGAATATCATAAGTTATAATTCATACGAGCAGTACAAGTATGTGTTCGTAATTTTAACTTGTGCTGACTCTCAGCTGTTCGGGTGTGATTCGACGGTAGCTTCTCTGTATCGATGTAGGCCTAGATCATCCTTTAAAAACATTACAATAAATATTAAAAAAATAAAATAAAATTGTCATTCGGATAGGCTAATTAACATTTTGATTAACTGACATTCTGATTATTGATTTTCTACTTTTCAAAGTGAATGGGTAATTTAAAATGGAAAGGTGCTAAGTCGACTAAATGGAGATAGAGGAACGATGGGCTAATTCTTTCTCACTGGCCGTGTGTAGGCTAAGATGGAAAGGTGAAGTCAGACTGAAAAATTTAATCCTATAGGCCTAGCCGAGATTTGAACCAGGATCTTCGGCTCTTGGTGCCGATGATCTTATCAACTGAGCTACCATGGCATCATGCCGGTACAACATTAAATTCTCCAACTGACTCACATATCCCAGTAGGCCTATATCACTAGGCGTTCTCAATATGAGATACCAACCCTGTGACGACTTCCAGTAAGATAGCTTAGGCCTATATTTGTCTTTAACATAACTTAATATAGGCCTAAGGCGATATTTACAGAGCTCCCTTTTAACAATAAGTTATGGAGAGTGCGAATAAACTAATTCAGGCCATTCTGATTCCTGTAAACACAGAAGAAGGGTGGATATATGCGTACATGAACCATACCTTAATGTCCCTGTTGGACATTACATGAGAATGTTAGCCTATAGGAGAAGAATTCCTCTGACACTGGAATTCGAACGCTGGACCTTGGGCTATCAGTGCCGCTATTTTACCAAGTCAGCTAGCCCGAATTCGCTACACAGCGCTAGATGAACTTCTCTTCTATGACTGATAACCTTACTTACTTTAAAGCATTGCGTACCAGTCTCAAGATCTGTCCATAGGTAATAGTGTGCGAAGCCTCGCCCATCTATAATGCAGAGTGTCCCTTAGATTTGAAATCCCACAGAAAATGTGAACAACAGAATAACCAATAAAGTATTAGTTTTTTAAGGTCTGAATTTTAAATTTTAATTTAATTTAATATATTTATTTAATATATAATATAATACAACCCCAAAGAGCAAAGCTCATGCGAGGGGTGACATAAGTACATTGGTTCAATTACGAGTATCTTAAGGCTATAACAAATTCACTAGTGACAAACATACTATAAAGCACAAAAAACTTGAAATTTACTAACCAATTTTGAAATATGCATTTTTTTATACGACTTCACAGAAACATATAACTATCCTACTGACTAAAGTACACATCTAAAAAATATAGGCCTAATGCTTTTGGTTTAAAATTTCCAATGGAACTGGACACACTTTCAGGTAACATGTTATACAATTTTATAGCATGAGGTAATATTCCATTTAGGCCATACGTAGTAGATTCGCTATGAGTTACAAAAAATGACTGACTTGTCTTGTGTTATGGAGATGAAAATCTTCGGGTGAAATTAAGGTGGTGTTGGATTTAATAAGTTTATATTTGAAATGTAAGTGACTGACTATTGCTGCATTTGTAGAGACAGAAAGTGGCTTGATTCCAGAAATTTTGAATATATCACTAGTATGGGTTTTAAAGGGAATATTAAACATAATTTTAATCACTCTATACATAATTTTAATCGCTCTATACATAATTTTAATCGTTAATAATTGCTGGAATTATTTGATATACCAGTGAGTTAAGCATAGCCTTCTTTGGATCAGCATGTGGTAGTGAGTGAACTTGTCTGTGAGGCAGGCTGTGTCATGATGTTGTGCTAGATGAAGATGGTCGCGCCTTGTAACACTGAAACATTCAGGATGGCATCAGTACACAGGTACATCTTACTTAACCATAATGGCGTTCTAGCGTAAAGTGATGGCTATAAATGTGACTGCACTTAAGTATCAATCCCTTCGATACATGTGGGTCACTCACATGTCACATGCATCATGCATCCTTTATGAGAATAGATTCAAAATTAGAACCACAACAACAATTCATGTTATTTATTTTTGGACGTTTTAAATTCTAGGATATAAAATAATTCTATCGCATTAACAAGGATCTGTAGTTAATGTTCTTTCAGAAGAAGTAATATGTATGCAAATATGATCTAAGTTTTGTGAAGTATGCTCCGGAACCAATGAAGTAAGCCTTATCATTTATGTGATTTTAATGTTTGGCGTTCTCTTGTTAGCTGAGTGGCATTATAAATTTCAATGTAGGCCTATAGCGTAAGTGAGCTATGTCTTATGTGGTTTTAATACTTTACGTTCTGATGTTACCTGAATTAACTTACATTATAAATTACAGAAAATAGTATCAGTTGTATAAATTACATTTAAAAACTTCATAAACAAGGTCAATGTAACAAATTTCAGTAACGTTGCTTCATAGGTTATTACTATGGCAAGGCATTTAATGGCCACAAAATAGTGGAAAAATGCAAAATAAAAAATGCATTTATGACCTAAAAATAGTGAAAATGGCACATAATTTTACAAAAAGAACATTAATTTTACCATTATTAATTATAATTAATTTTTTAAGTAATGAATTGCTAAAAGCAATTTAATGGATGACAGAGCGTTAGGCCTATATGTGAATTTACAATATAAAACACTAATTTTGTTACTAAAGAAGTAAATAAATTTATACTACTTGGACACCCTTAGCGAAAAATTAATTCTTTCTGAACTGGCATTCCCATCAATTTGCCCCTAGGAAATATATGACATTTAAAAAGAAAGATTTTTTTTATTGCTACAAGACAATATGCTATGGTTTTTACAATAAACCTCAATTGAAATGAACTATGAACATTTTGTGGAGATTATCAAATAAAAATGATTGTCTTTTGTGTGAAAATAACGATTTGTACATGGAAAAGCTCCTCTCTACCACTGAAACATGGCCTAGAAATGCCGAAAATGCCTACAAATTGCGAAAAATGACTTATCTCTTGAAAATGACGGAAAATGCAAAATAAAGCAAAAAAAAAAATGCAAAAACAAATTGCCCTAATTTAATCAATTAATCCATAATACACACTTATATATTCGAGCTATCTTTTATCCTTCTTATAAAAAAGATGCAGTATCATCAAATGCCTTGCCCTTGATAGCCTATAGGCCTACTATCGGTTTAACAAAATATAAGTTACAACAATATGCAATATGAAACCATACATTTTCTTGTCTTGTACACTTTTTAACACTAGCATATAATAGAGTAAATTATTAAAATATGATTTTTCATAAACTTACGAGCCCTACTCATTAATACATATCGAAAGACACGCATTGACAGCCTAAACTACATGCATTTCAGACGTGGATAGCAGAATAGAGTATTTTCAGACTGCATTGCTCATGCCATTTACACATAATGTTAATTAAGTTAATTTAATTTAATTTAATTTTAAACGTAGATGGACTGAAGGTTGGGCGAATGCACCTCGAAGCAGTATTTTTTATTTTAGCTTTCGTTCGCGAGTTGAAAGTAAAAACTGTCAGAAAACGTGCATTTTATTCGCTATCCAAGCATCAGTTTTCAGTAAGTTAGCCTAATACATTATTTTCGTTTGTCAAATCAGTTGCAGGTGGCTTTGTCGTTTTTTGTCATAATTTGGAAATAAAAGAATCGCTTCATTTCGTAAGCTCACCCTGGTCGATTCATTTGTTTATAATGTCAAGGCACCCAGATATCTGAAATTTTCAACGTAGTCGGAAGAGGGATAACAAATATAGGCCTAAATGTACAAACATTGATCGATTTGGACGAAACTCACTACGCAGGGGTTTTCTGGGCCAGAGAACTCGAATCTGAGGTCGTTTTTCCCAAGCGGTGCTTTCTAATTGTGGAATTCACTTCAAAATCGGATTTTTAGCGGTTTCATTAATTATTAATTGTTTAGTTTAGGCCTATGAATGTTTCGCGTGCATGTAGTAATAAATATGTTTTAGTTATTTGCTCCTAATTTTTAATCTAACAATTATTATTAATTATCGTGGGCGAAGCCGCGGGGATCTGACTTTATAATTATATGACTTTAATTATTGGTAGATATTTTAGGTGGGGATATTTTTGTGCACCTAATTAGCCATTAGCGTTCTGAATACATTTTATTTTTTAAAGTCAGATTGGTTCAAGAAAATACTAGGCTAAGTTATGTTTAGGCCTAACCATAGGCTACTACTTTTTTATATTAATGTCATTACTGTTATTATTATTACTTTTTTTGTTAGCCCTGCCTTCCACCCCGGATTAAGTTATCTAGGCCATTAGACTACTATTATTTAGCTTATTTTGCAATAACTGCATTTTGGTCATATCACGTGTTTAAGTTTGTATAACGTGCATCTCAGCGGACTGTATGCATAAATAATTAGGGCTGATTAAAATCAAAATGCACGCCATACATTCGAATAGAAAATAAAATAATAGGTTTACAAGAAACAAAGACCATAGGCGATGTAACACGACACTGAATTCTTCTTAAGCACAATCACTCACTAATTCTTGTTTGATGTCTTGACGATCTTCTAAAGCTGAGATGATTGAATCCGCCCAATAAAAAACCTTGTTGGTTTCAATACAGATTTATTTAAAGTTCCAGAGGACCACTCGACTTGATACGTCGAGAACTTGTAATTATTAATTAAGCATATACATATAGCAATTGTATGCTATAAAATTGATTTACAGTTAATCTTGAAATGTCTTTTAATCTCAAGTCACAAACGCAATACTAATGTCAATAAATTAATTTGCGTTGTGTAGCATCAAAGCAATATTCAAATATTTATGAATGTTAAAATCTTTTAAACACTCACTTGTGAAATAACTCCTTCTTGTAACGAATATCACTACAGGAAATAATCCTGAAGTCCAATCAAGTAATATTAAAGCTAGTAGATAAGCTTAGCAGCGACGTAGAAGAAATTCACCATTTTGCGGCGAATAATAATTAGAACTGCTTCTGTGCAGATAAAATTAACGTTGATGATTCCTTGAAACGTTGTAAACAGATTCCAAGACGAATAAGTATTATTAGCTGCTGCTAGCTACATCCAGAGAGAATTGAAAATCCTTTCAGAGGATTACACAATAGACGAAGAAGGAAGAAGAATGAAGAAGTAAATTTGAATTAAAAACAATGATTAGTAACAATACTAAAGAATCAATCCCATTGGACGAAGATAACAACTATTAGGCAATTAAAGACAAAAGATTGTATTTTGACAATAAAAATAATAATTACTAGAAGGCCGTGAGAAAAATTACATTGAATAAAATCTTACCAAGGCCGAAAAAAGACAAGAATAATTATTAAAAGATTATTATAGAAGGCCAAGAAAAAATAAAAAACTCCATCAAATCTCAAGTATCAAACATAACTGAACATATTGCCCGCGATTATTCCACTTGTGGAATAATCTAACTAGAATGCGAAGTTATGTTTGACTTTGAGAAAGACAAAAAAACGACAAAAACACAAAACAAATAATGAAAAAATAACAATAACTAAGAATACATAGATGCCTAGAAGACAAAGACTAACTATCTAGTCTTCTGAGTCATGGATAGGTAAAGGTGCCAATTTAACAATTGGCCTCTTAAATAAACCTGAGGGGGTACGAACAGTAACCACCCTGACAAGGGAATCAGGACCAGGATGAACCTTTTCAATGACACCCATAATCCATCTCAGAGGAGGAACGTTGTCTTCCATTACTAAGACTGGAGTGCCTATTGACACATTAGGCATAGTTCTAGTCCATTTAGACCTCCTTTGAAGCGAATGGAGATAATCAGATGACCATCTCTTCCAAATACAGGTCACCAAATGATTAAGATTGTTCCAACGGGAACGGAGAGTATACCCGCCAGAAAGATCTGGACTAGGCAAAGATATAATAGCCTTTCCAATGAGGAAATGGCCAGGAGTAATAAAAGTAGAGTCATTGACGTCCTTGTACAGGGTGGTAAGAGGGCGTGAATTCAATAGAGACTCTATCTGAATGAGAAGAGTAGACATCTCTTCATAGTCAAAATTAAAAGAAGGTGCCATCCTATTAAGATGAATTTTCATCGAACGAACAGCAGCTTCATGAAGACCTCCCATATGTGGCGAATGAGGAAGTAGGAAATTCCATTTAATACGTAGGTGAGAAGTGGCATCCTGAATAATAGATTGATAATCATTAGATTGGAGTAGCTTGACAAGATTCTGTAAGTCAACCTTAGCACCAATGAAATTACTACCATTATCAGACGTAATGGAAGCAGGATTGTCTTTAGAAATAACATGCGACCAAGAATCAATAGAAGTAGTTTCTTGGATGTCAGCAACTCTATTCGCCGAAGCATCGAACACTACCCTCAACTTAGTGGTAGTGCTGGATGGCTTAAATACAGGGTGATGAGGAATTACATATTCGTACTTAGCAGTACAATCCTCAATAGCAGGTTCCATATGACCCAGTTCTTCATATTCAGACATAAACTTGCAATTCTCTAAATTGAGAGAGGGATTAGAAGATACTCGCTTCTCCAAAGAATGAAACCTTTTTAAAGCTTGGGCTTTAGTAGTGCCCAAAGTCTCTGGGGCAACCCGAAAGGGAAGCTTCACAATATACCTCCCATCAGAATCTCTCTGAGTAGTGTCTAAGAAATGCTTCTCACAGAAGGACTCGTCAGGAAAAGGAGCACAATTAGAAACCTTCTCTGACTCCCAAAATTTAGTGAGTTGATTACTAACATCTTCATTAGAAGTTAGGAGGGCTGAATAATTGGCATAAGTTTCCCCAGAATTAGCAGGTTCGAATATGGGAGACTCATTCTGATTGAATCGCTTCTCGCAATGAGTCAAATGAGTATGAGGACGTTGGGGAGAAGGAGGCAAATTGCCTGATAGATACTAGCCTAGCCTGGAATTCTGAATGGTGGGATAGTTGGGGGCAGATATCTGACCAGGAGCTATGATTTGGGAAAAGATTTCAACTCCCAAGAGCAGTTCAACATATTTAGGTTTATTAAACTGCAGATCAGCTAATTGCAGATTGGGGGGAATATTCCATCCCTGAATGTCAATTGAGTGTTTTGGAAACTTGGATGTGGAGATTTTTGGGATAACAATAGCCTCAGTATCATAGTGCCAAGGAGTGGTACGAGATTTAAGTGATATCGATGCAAGCCTTTGTGTGCTTACATTAGTGGATAGTACACCAGCCAGCGTAGTGCGATGAGGTAAAGTAGACAAGCCTAACTGTTTAAATAACTTCTTACTGATTAGGTTACAGTCAGAACCGCTATCTAGAAGCGCTGTAGTCTCTACAGCACGACCATTTATGTCAAGAATTACCACAGTGGCCGTGGGAAGCAGACATTTCTGCTGTGATTTTCCAGAGGACATTACATTGACTGTATTTTCTGCCGGCGAATTATTAGAAGCAGGATTGTGCAAATAATTACTGTGTTTTGCGTTGCAAATACTGCAACGAAAGTCACTACAATTGGATTCATGGCCGTTTGCGCCAAGGCAAACACGACAACAATTGTGATCTTTCACAAATTGATCACGATGCACAAATTTCATTGTCTTGAACTTGTCACAGCGATAGAGAGGATGTTGCGCATTATGACAACAAATACAATTGTTTCTCGTGGGCTGATGCTTGACCTTAGCTTTGGTAGTGAGAGCAGAAGCAGGCGCAGAATTAGCAGACTGACTACGCAAGGCTGCCTCCGTCATCTGCAACACCCTGACTCTCGACTCCAAAAAGCTAAACAAATCTTCGAGTTTAGGGAGCCTACCAAGTTTAATTGAGGACTCCCAATCCTTGATTAGACTCACAGGGAGCTTGTCCACAATTATACGTGAAATGATGAGGTCAGACAAGGAAACCTCAGTATTCAAAGCGTGCAGAGCATGCACGGTGCTTACAAAATGGTCCAAGTAGCGTTGAAGCGACTCTGCGGAAGACCCTACTATGGCGGGTGCAGAGAATAAATGATCTAAGTGCGTATTTGCAATCAAACGATCATTGTCAAACCTTTCTGCTAAGGTTTTCCAAGCCACTTCAAAAGTAGCAGATGAAACGGGAATATTTTGTATAACAGTCATCACTTCAGGTGACAAACATGATTTCAGATATTGGAATTTATCCATATCTGAAATGTGGCTGTGATTTATGATGAGGGATGTAAAGGTATCCCTGAACTCAATCCAATTCCTAGGATCGCCGGAAAATTGAGGTAATTTTAATTCCGGGAGTTTGGGCAAATTAGGGAGATGAGAGTCGAGCGATGAACGCTGGCTAATTGATTGAGATTGTTCAGACTCATACAATAACTTGTTGTCGAGAATGAGTGAATCAATAAATAAAAAGGCAGCAGCATATTCGGTTTGAATATGTTGTTCTAGCTGCTCAGCCTCCTGATCCGAAACATCAAAGAATTGAGGACTTTCATCCCTATATCTATCTATAAGCCTTTGAAGTTCGGAACGATGGAACAAAGCCTTACGGTATGAGAGTTTATCTTGAATCTCAAATTCATGTATAGTCTGAAATGTATTGAAGAGTTGAACCCTTAACCGTTCAAAACTAGCAAGAGCTTTAGCTTTGGCCTCGGCCTCTTTGCGCTCAGCCTTAGCTCTTTCTTGTTCGGCAATAGCTTTAGCCTCAGCTTCCTTGCGTTCGGCTTTAGCCCTCTCTTGCTCGGCAATAGCTTTAGCCTCAGCTTCTTTGCGTTCGGCTATAGCCCTAGCCTCGGCTTTTTCTTGCTCTGCAATAGCTTTAGCCTCAGCTTCTTTGCGTTCGGCTATAGCCCTAGCCTCAGCTTCTTTGCGCTCAGCCTTAGCTGCGGCTTCGGCCTCTTTGCGCTCAGCAATAGCTTTATTGAAAGAAGTAATCTGTTTATTATAATATTGAGTAGCTCGATCGATAACTTCCTCTACTTCTAATCTGTAAGCTTCTTCATGTTCAGAGTAAGCTAGCTCGTCTATTTCAGATTGAACCTTATCATATTCATTTTCAAACTGGTCTAGTTTACTTTTAAAACTCAAGAAGTCTTGGTAAGATCCTTCATCATCAATAACTGAATTAAGGATATTATTAGCCTTACGCGTGATCTTCGCCTTTATGGGAGTACGCTTAGCCTTAAGGGACTTTAAAACAGCCTCAGGATTATCCATGATGTGATATTCGCAATTAATTGTCCAAAAAATCACAATACTTCACTTATTGAAGTTGGGAACCTGAGCTAAGTCTAAGGTCAATTGTTGCCCGCATTCGGGACAAAACACATGATAAGTGTAACTGGTTTTACAAAGGTAAGTACAAGCGTGTAACACATGAAAAGTGTAACTGGTTTTACAAAGGTAAGTACATGTGTGTAAATACAAATACCCTCGAAAACATGCAGTGAAATCAGCTGTTGAAAATGGCCTCACACGTGTAAAACACGGAGGCGAAGCACTAAAATAAGCTTGAATGATAAAGATGTAGTAATATCTACTACGCTCAAACTGACCTAAATGGTCAGGAGAAGAACAATGTGCTTCAATAGTCAATAATATAGTTAAATATAGTGCTCAAACAGCAATATCTGGAGCACCAACAGCTTTAAAGAATGAACTTATATTGAATAAGTCCGGGCGGAATGAAAAAATAGTGTCGTTTACAATAAGTCTGTTACAATAGAGGTTCCATCCGGCCCGGAAAGGTACCAAAAATGTATAACGTGCATCTCAGCGGACTGTATGCATAAATAATTAGGGCTGATTAAAATCAAAATGCACGCCATACATTCGAATAGAAAATAAAATAATAGGTTTACAAGAAACAAAGACCATAGGCGATGTAACACGACACTGAATTCTTCTTAAGCACAATCACTCACTAATTCTTGTTTGATGTCTTGACGATCTTCTAAAGCTGAGATGATTGAATCCGCCCAATAAAAAACCTTGTTGGTTTCAATACAGATTTATTTAAAGTTCCAGAGGACCACTCGACTTGATACGTCGAGAACTTGTAATTATTAATTAAGCATATACATATAGCAATTGTATGCTATAAAATTGATTTACAGTTAATCTTGAAATGTCTTTTAATCTCAAGTCACAAACGCAATACTAATGTCAATAAATTAATTTGCGTTGTGTAGCATCAAAGCAATATTCAAATATTTATGAATGTTAAAATCTTTTAAACACTCACTTGTGAAATAACTCCTTCTTGTAACGAATATCACTACAGGAAATAATCCTGAAGTCCAATCAAGTAATATTAAAGCTAGTAGATAAGCTTAGCAGCGACGTAGAAGAAATTCACCATTTTGCGGCGAATAATAATTAGAACTGCTTCTGTGCAGATAAAATTAACGTTGATGATTCCTTGAATCGTTGTAAATAGATTCCAAGACGAATAAGTATTATTAGCTGCTGCTAGCTACATCCAGAGAGAATTGAAAATCCTTTCAGAGGATTACACAATAGACGAAGAAGGAAGAAGAATGAAGAAGTAAATTTGAATTAAAAACAATGATTAGTAACAATACTAAAGAATCAATCCCATTGGACGAAGATAACAACGATTAGGCAATTAAAGACAAAAGATTGTATTTTGACAATAAAAATAATAATTACTAGAAGGCCGTGAGAAAAATTACATTGAATAAAATCTTACCAAGGCCGAAAAAAGACAAGAATAATTATTAAAAGATTATTATAGAAGGCCAAGAAAAAATAAAAAACTCCATCAAATCTCAAGTATCAAACATAACTGAACAAAGTTTTTATGCATGTGTTTCAATTGTCCGGTGATGTTGTCTTGACCGACTATTCTTCACTGTTCAGTTTAAATGATTATGATAGGGCCTATTGGGACATAGTGGAGATGAGTTACCGGAAAATAAATAACTCCGGCGTTTGCCTTTGGGAATTAGGGAACCGTGAAAATCCCAAGTTAGATTGGCAGGTCACGTGGTTTAAGAGTTGAGCCCAAAACCTCTTACCTCTGCCTCAACGCTCGGATTGGTTTTAGTGCATGCATAGTGACACAAGTATAGGCCTATTACATTTTAAGACAGTAAATTAGGCTAGTTTTAATTTTCTTGTCAGTGTGGGGAAACAAAAGAATAGCATAATTCATAAGTTATTTGAATTGAGGTGTCATCTGATTCTGTACATTGATTTGGTACTTATTTCGTTTCTATCTCGATAACTATTAATTTTATGAAGAAATGTGTGACAAAAATGCTCATTTTAATTTCTCTAGAAATTTTCTGTGCTAGATTTTCGTGTAGGCCTATATTGTACCGCAATGGCGGTAGCCTATAAAATATAAAATTGACAATAGCAAACTACTCCCTAGTTATTAATTTTTTTACAGAACAACTAATTCAGCCATTTTATTAGTCATGGATGAAAGTTTCGAAATTTAAAGTTTTATTAAAATCGCTTTTCAAAAATATAATAATTTTTTTTGAAAACGCTTGCTTTGCTGCAATTAATAATCCTAGAGGTTTATTATTATTATTATTATTATTATTATTATTAGATACTAAAAGGAAAAAACTAAAAATTAGATAACATTTCTAGACTACTTAAAATAAACTGTATCTTGATCTCACAAACTAGTGAATGCAGCTTTGATCGTTTCAAACACATTTCTAATAATGAAATGTTTGTTTTCGATATGCATGTTTCATAAATGCCTAAGTTACTCAGTAGCCTAAGGAATGTGAGATAACTACAAAGCGGCAAATCTTTATTGCCCTTAATTATGGGATGTATAAGTGGAATAGTCATGCAAATTAGACTAAATAAAATTGTTGCATTTCGAAGCCCGGCTCAATGTGAAAGTATTAAAAATAAATTAAATTAATTAATACGCTATATAAATAAACTCCGATATTGTGGGAAAAGAATAAAGGCCTTCGCATATTTTCAATTTAAATTTAAATTTTATGGCTACAAATTACAGTATAAGTGTTGCAATTGTGGTTTCGAACGCCACCCAAAGAAGCAAAGCTGGTGCTCGTGGGCGGTTCAGTTCGATACATTAAAGTAACTTAGACTAAAATAATTATTTACACTCATTAAAAAAATTGATTTACAAAACCTAGAAAAGTATGAGTTAATATTATTTACAGTAAGAACAGAACATGTTATATTTACAACAATTGGAATATACGAATAAATACAATAATACATTTTTTTGTTAAACAGATTTTAAGATAAGACAAAGCAATTATATTTATATTTTAAAGTTTAATATTGGACATGTAGCAATGACAGAAGTGAGGATATAAAAGTAATTATATAAAATTTCTAACTTTAGACTTCAATTGTTTGTTGTTTGAGCCAGTTAATTCAGGATGGTTGCTAATTTGGGCCGAAACTTGAACATTGCTTAACTCCAGCAGTTGTAAATTTTTTGGGTTCAGGTAATAAATTTAATTGATTCCTTCGCGTGTTATATTCTTGATCTTCTGACCTATAATTGTCACATTGTTTATGAAAATAACCTAATAGGATTTACTTGTAAATTGGTTCTATGCTGAATACGTTAAATTCAGAAAATAATGATTATATGAGGAATAGTCGAAAGACATTGATAAACAAATTTTTATGATGCTCTTTGAAGACAAAGCTCAACGTTCAAAGCTTTAAGATTATTTACATTATTTAAATTCCATATAATATTATACAACAGCTATAGATTATAGCCGTCATATTCGGAATAAAATAAAATTTGTAGCTCAGGTTTCCCCACAAGCTCTTCTGTTACCCTGCAGCGAAGAATAAGAATTGCCCTTGTTCATTGACAAACATGTGTTTGGACATTGATTCCTAATCCCCTGCTTATCATGCATCGTAATATAATGTATTCATAAGTCGGGAGAATTTAGAAGCTTTTTAGCGCAAGCCGTGCAGATGATTCATATTGTAAAATAAATTTCGATAATGAATTGTCTTGATCCCTTAGAAATGATTTGCATTCTGAGAATGATATTCTAATATAAAATAACCCTTCCAACATAGCCCATAAGCCCTTCCTTTCGTACATGATCCTCTGCACTAATAGAAGAAGGCTCATTCGTATTCTAACGATATTCACCGCGTCACATGTCTTAGAACATTAGGCCTATGCGCAATGACTCATGTCTGTGGGTCGATAATTTATTTTAAAATATCCGGTAGAATGTTAGGCCTGCCAAATCATTAGGGGATCGCTGACTGCAGGTGTATTGCTTCAATATGATAGGCCTAATGCCCGTCCTCATGCTGCTCGTGCAACCATGAAAACCATCGACGACATTCGCTTCAAGTGCCTCCCACATCCACCATACTCGCTAGGTTTGGCATCGTCAGATTTCCACATCTTTGGTTCATTAAAGGAGCACCTTGGAGAGCAGGAGTTCAAATCTGATGAGGACGTCAAGTCGGCAGTGCATGAGTGGCTATAGTGTCAACCAAAAGAACTTTTCTCATGCGGTATCGAAGCACTTTCTATCAGATGGCGTAAGTGCATTGATCTGGAATGGTACTATATAGAAAAATAATATACAAACAAACGTTCTTACTGCAGTAAAATAATGTAAAAAATTAATTGCTGTTTTCATCTGATTCTGGGAGGGGACTATGTAGAAAAATAATGTACAAGCAAACGTTCTTACTGCTGTAAAATAGTGTAAAAAATAATTGCTGTTTTCATCTGGTTCTACCTCGTATTAGCCTACATATGGCGTCTTTTCATATTTTTGAAATAATGAGTTTCTCTTTTTATTTTTAAAGTTTCGAATTTTGTAGGCTAGTATTATAGCCTATAATTATTTACTACCTTATAGGCTAAAGGCAATACTATTATAATAGCAGCGTACGCTTATTAGCTTACGTATAGTTTCACTAATGAGGGAAACCCTATCTTTCTGGTAGGCTAATTTTTATATAGGCTACGTTTATTTTATGAACATAGTCTCCTATTTAAAGTATAGGCTTATACAGCAGTAAGTAAGATTGCGTAATGAAATAAGCATAGCTTGTACTAATCATTTTAGTAGATTTTCCTCCGACACGAAATAGGCTTAGCCTATATTTATCCTCATAATAAGAATATGGCAATATATGGATATGAGTATTTTTAACGAAGGAAAGCTAAAACATATCGTTATTGCTGTTGTTTTAAAAATGCATTATTTTTTGTGAACGAACTATTTAAAATATCATGGATTCCAATGAGAGAACTTTTCCATTGGGGAGAGTTCAAAGCAAGTCCTGTGTTTAATTGCATCACATGAATATTTTCACGTGCGTACTCCATTGCCCTGTTCAAACATAATCGAAATAACCAAAATAGCTTTCTGTTATTCCGAATTGGATAGAGAGCCTTGATATTTTATACTGCACAGGGCCCGGCATAACTGTGGTCAACCGAACTGAAGTAGATATGCAAACTTAAGCGGCATTTTTTGTTGTTGTTAACTACGGAATTTTAAATGCAGGATATAAAAAATTCCGAACATTACCTAATTAAGTGGGTCTATATAGATAGCAATGTGTAGATTTTCATAGGAATTCTAAGTTGGATATCCAGGGTAGAAAAAAATCGTGTTAAGGAGGTCAAGGAGGATTAGGATACATTTACATTCTGAAGTTCAAGTTCTTCTTTCTTTCTTTTTCGTAGTTTTACCTCTCCCTTTTAGGATTTAAGCGACCCAAGCCGCCCGGGCCTTACAGGGCCGCGACCTGTCGGGAGAGGGATTGCCTTTGGATCACATACATACTTTTTTGACCAGACAAGGACATGGAGGGCCTCCCCGGATGAGTGATCAGCCCAATGCCGGGGCCACCTCCGAGACAACACGAACATATAGGACGATACACACCATTCACACACACACTCACTCAGAACTAGGCGAGGATGAGGATGAAGATGATAATGACGGCCAGATGATATCCGGGGACCACAAGGGCCTAAAGTTACCTGACATTTGTCTAATAGGTGAGGGAAAACCCCGGAAAAAACCTCACCTAGGTAACTTGTCCCGACCAGGAATCGAACCCGGGCCCGCTGCGTGAGAGGATTGGACGCATCCTCTGAGCCACAGCAGTGGACTAAGTTCAAGTTAATATAATATTTTTCAATCCTGTTTTTTTAGCCTTCCTACTACCAGGTAATCTTTGTTACGCTGGGGTCATAAAGACTCGTAGTCATTTGCATGGGATATATCGGCATTATTGCAATTTTAAAAATAAATTGGAATAATAATTATGTATGGTATAGGCTAAGGGCCGCCGGCGTGGTCATGTGGTTAGCATCGCTGACTACAGATCCGTTGGCCCGGGTTCGTTCCCCGGTACCTCCTCGGATTTTTCTGAGGTGAGGAGGTCTGGCAGGGGTGAACTCAGCCTCGTGATTCCAATTCATAGAGAAGTAGCGGCTCCGGTTATGGAAATTACCATTAACTGCCGTGGATGTCAGCATGCTGACCACATGCCCCCCAATCCTGCCATCTGCCTGTGGTAGATGACGTATTGGTCGGGTGGTAGGCCAAGTCCCTCAAGGGATGTAGCGCCACGGAGTTTTTATAGGCTAAGGGTTAACACGCGTGCCATACACTATTTTTTAGACAGCCGTTAACATTTGTGAAATAATAATAATAAATACTATTAAAATGAATTTCGCACAGCCATCTTCCAGCTCGCAGACAGCTGACAGCTGTTATTGATTTTCTCTTACATTGCTGCCAAGATGGAAATGCTTTTCACCCACTAAATACAAAGACTTTTGCATTCATCGTGAGAAATTTCACATTTAGAAAGGCGTAATGAATTTTAAATTGTAAATTTTTATCAAACTGAGTCTATTTAATAATCATATGCAAATATTTTTAACTAAATGAGTGTTTCCATGTGACGGATACCAAAGTGGAGTGGCATAAAGATTTTATAGTATTATTTCAATAATGTGCAACCTTTACTTCGTGTGTCTAGTGCTAGAAGTTCTACTTTTAAATCAGGCTCTATGAAAAACAGTTTTATTTTGAAAACTGGAGAACTATCGGTGTGTAGGCCTAGATTACAAGAATTTTTACACTGAACCTGCCTACTACCAGGTTATCTTGGTTACACTGAGTAGGCTTACCAATGGGGCTATGTAGACTCCAAGTAATTTATATGGGGTTTATGTATGGGTGGTATTGCAATTTTTTTTTATAAACTGGCGTAAAACTTATGTTTACCTTGTAAACATCAGGACATCTTTTGTATGAAAGTTACGCATTTCTACATAGGCCTAGTGTTACAAAACAAAAACAATTTTGAATGTAGCCTTATTGATCCCAATGATACTCAGTGCAATATATATATATAACTTATTAACGTGCTGAAAATATTAAAATTTTTAAAACGTCATTGACTTAGTTGGCTTAGAGAGATGAAGTCATGCATTTTGAAAATCATAATTTATATCCAGGAAAGGCATATATTTGAAAAGTGTTTCTGGCGCCATATTGACCCCAATAGTACTAAGAAGGTTAAACTGGCCAAATTATTAAATAAACTTCTCAGGTATAGCTGCCCTTCGATCCCCGGTATCTCTTCAGATTTATCTGAGGTAAAGAGGTCTGGAACGAGGTGCATTCTGCCTCGTAAGTTCAACCGAGCAACTACGCGACAAAGAACTAGCGACTCTGGTTCGAGGAGATCATTAATACCGGCCATGGGAGTATTCATGCTGACCACATGCTCCATTCCTGCATATGACAATGAAGTAAAAAGAGGGAGGTGGTCATTCAGTGGCCGGTTGGTAAGCCCTTTGCCCATTAGGATAAATAGCGTCACGGACTTTAGTATTATCTACGTTAGAAGTAAAAATTTAGGGGGATATTAAACAACGTTCTCTTGGCCTGGGTAGCGCAGCTAGTATGGCGCTGGATTTCTGTGCCTAAGGTCGCGGGATCGATCCCAGACAAAGTCGATGGCATTTATAGGCTATGTGCGTAAATATGACGGGTCAATATCTGTAGATTTACAAGCTTGTAAAAGAATTCATGAGGGACAAAATTCCGATACACCAAGGACGATCACAGGCTTAAGTTGCAGTACACCCCCGTAGGCTACTTGAATAACCATATAATCAACCAACCAATATAAGTTCTACAACGAGGGCACACGGTTATAGGGTTGTGAGATAATAAGGGAAAGAGAGGGAGATAAAGAGAAAGAAATAACAATAGTAGAAAGAACAAGGAAGAATGTATGTGTAAGAGAGAGAGAAAGAGAGAGAGAGAGAGAGAGAGAGAGAGAGAGAGAGAGAGAGAGGCGGGTTAGGGAGAAATGTATGGTAGTAGAAAGCGAAGTGCGATTTTTTCTGAAATAAAGACTTTACGGAAAAGTAGGAGAATATCTAAAAATGCATAGACAGCAATGTTGTTTTATTCGAAGTGGACTATAGCCTATAATATAGTAAAATCTCTTGATATATTCAACACACTCTCTGTTGTGTAACTTTATTACTGAACAAGCAGAAGAATCAGAACTCGCACTTCATCTATTGTACTCTGTGGGAGGGAAATTTGAAAACCGCTGTATCGGACTATTAAGTATTCAATTCGCCATTTGAGCGTGTTAAAACATTAGGAACACATTGCTGCAAGGTAATTAAGGTACAAATCGACCTATCGATCCTGGTGCGAGGTGTGAAGAACAGCTGAATACCTGCACGCGCCCCAGCATATGTGTAGGCTTCTGTGTGAGGGGAGGGGAATCAATCGTGAGGATTTCCCAACTTAATGGCGGATTGAGCGAACTAACGAAATACAGTACTTCATCGTTTTTACTTTTCACACATTTAAATGTGTCACTTTTGTCCTAACATATTATTTGAGATCTGATATGTAATGTTTCAATCTATCATACGATACTTTAAGTTTGTGTCATATAGGCCACTGATGATATATGACTGTGCTTAATTACCTAGGACTAATATAAATCTTAAAAGAGATCCAGCAACTTTACTCCCTCAAAATTATGCAGGAAATGTTCTTCATAGTTATTGTGCTCATGACTTTTAATTTATTACTGTTAATTATTGTTATTGAATTTCCAGAAAATAAAGTAGAACCCTATTGTGCATTAGCATATTAGGGTTATAGTTTAACAATTAAGTTACATTCAATTTACAGCAGATTGAACATTATGATTGAAGCTTATTAAAGTTGTGGTGTATGAATGTTAGACAATTAGAATAATAACTTGGTTTTTTAAATATATTTAACAGAGGTTTTGCCAGTTCACTGTCACAAAAATTCAGATGATATTTAAGGGTATATTTTGATCTTCCAAAGTCAGGACAATCAAAAAGCAAGTGCTTCACTGTTTGAGAAGGAGCCACAGAAGCATAATTAACCATCAAAAACATTGATGTTAAATAGCTCGAAATATGATTTAAATTTACCATGGCCAGATAGGAATTGTGTAAGCACAAATTTCGGCATGATCATTATGTTATTTATTATTGCTATTATTATAAATATATTTATTATTAAGCTTTTACTTAATCTTTTTCATCTAGCTTACTTCTAACAAACATTTTCTGAGGGTTCTGACTGAAGTGAAAGTTTGTACCGTATAAATTCAGTTATGACTTATTATTACCTACAGTGATTCCTTTTTTAAATCATTTTTGTCATAAGTCAGGTGCTGAGATATCGGTGTAATGCTGTGGAGGCCAGCATTTTGATCTCCGATAGATCCATGTGGAATATGTTATGAAGCTATTTGCATCAGATAACATTTCCTTGGGAACTTCAAAATCTTCCTGTTTTTGATCCGTTTGGAATCCGTCATTAGTCCTGAGTGCTCTCACTTGGACATTGATAAGTAAATCGCAATAAATCAATGCCACTCGTAAATAAGTCATAAGCTAGTAACAAAGTCGTCAGCATTTCGTAGCTAAAAAAGTAAAAAATGACTACCTAAATGGGTAGAATTGGCTAAATGTGAAGTCAGTATTGTAGCTAGTCATTATATGGGCGACGAAACTGATATAACAAAATGCCAGAATGCTTTTGTTTAATCAGTAAAAAGATAAATGGAATTATGATATGCAGAGAATAAGTTATTTTCGTTATCGATTTTCGAGTAAAGTCGGTTGTCGACCATCACATACAGTGCGGGATTTCATATTTAGTTGTACCGACACAGTGTGAGTCAGTTAGAGAATTAAATGTTGTACCGAAATGTTGCCATGGTAGCTCAATGGTTGCGGCAGCACGGAGAGCCGAAGATCCTGGTTCAAACTCCAGCTATGGCATTGCATTTTTCAGTTTTCACCTTAGCCTACACACGGCCAGTGTGAAAGAATTATCTTTAGCCCATTCTCCCTGTAAGCGCCTGCAGCATGCTGTGATCAGCATTTCGACGCTAGAGGAAGCATATCATCATCATCAACATCAGGGGTTAGGCCTTGCGACCTGTTCCGTCCTCATATAAACTGGTCCTTCCATCTCTTCGAAGCATATTCGAAGGATAATAATTTTATAAAATCCAAATAAAATGTGTACTAAACAGGATGTTGTTAGTGAAGTGAGTTTGGATACATAAATCGGTTACTTGACATTGTGATGAAAAATAGAAATGTTTAACTCATCCTAGAGATACAATAGGCCATACTCTATTAAATCAGTTGACTATTATCGGTCTCTGTTGTTCAGTAGAAAAACTATACCTATTTTCTTACTTGGAGACTTGATTAGAGATTTTAATTAAGAGATATTAAAGTATTTTTGTGATATTAACATCTTAGAAGGATCTTTGACAATATAACATAATTCATTTTTAAACTGATAATAGTGTTGTTTCATATTTTAATCGACGATTCTGCATTTATTTCTTAAAAATCATTAGTATTTTACCCATGTCATTATCCGTTCTAATAATTCATCTGCAGTTTTCTTTTTTTAGTTTTGTAGCTTTTGTAATAATTTTAAATAATCGATATCTGTGTAAGAATAAGTAAATCATTGTTATAATTTGTTGGATTTTATGGCATATTTTATAATTATTTCCAAAGTAGGCCTATATGGAATATAGAAATCCAGATCCAAACAACCATATCGGAACTGCAGATATAGCTTAATGGCAGTATAAAATAAATAAGGAAAATTTAATTTCTATCTAGGTATACGCTAGTTTTAACTTGCAGATCCTAGATTTACCTATAATGTAATTATGAACAGCGCGGAGCATCATTAATGAATAAAGTGTAACCATGATTGACCGCTGGAGTGAAAGGATAAATGAATGTATCAGGTATTGAAAGCTAAGAGTGTGGAGCTGAATTAATGGATGAATGGACATATTAATTAGGGAAATAATGACCGGCTCTGTGTGATGTTGACTGACAGCAAGCCCGGTCTCTGTGTTTGTCTTTTGCATTTGAGACGCATGCTGCCCTCTCTGTGTTGATCTAGTTACTAACAATACGTTCACTGCTATGCATAGCATATGCACATTTTTGGCATACTTAGTTTATTTACCCATCACACTGTCGTCATTTGCAATCACACATAACCATCCCAGCCCACCCCCCCACCCCATCGCACACACGGGGAGTGCTGCTGAGGGTAGTTTGGTTTGGACTTCCAGCCAAAGCTTAAAATTGATGTCTCTCATTACTAACTAATAAAATGCCTCTACGGTGGTTTTTGGATGCTATGTTGATTTTTTTTTATCCATTTGGTCTATTCCCCAGCTCTTTTTCGCCCCCACCACCGCCACTGCCACCACCCCATGTTGCGTTACAGTTTCATCTCTGCAACTACCCTCTGGTTTTGGAGTAAAGCCTTCATGCTATACTGGCCCGCATATCTGTGGCAAATAAAAAAAAAAAGAGATTTGAAAAAGAGAGATAGCCCAACTGTAGTTTTGATTGCAGTTGTCAACTATGTATGGAATGTGGTTTGAACGTTGGACCCAAAATGCTGGTAGGGTTTGGTGGTGGGACGCTGTAAAGTCTGATATTGCGGTGGGTTATGAGGGGCAGTGGGGGGAAAGGGGTGGAGGGTGTGATTGATACACTGTTGGCCGGGATTGGAAGTGAATAGATGGGATTGAGTGGGTGGCTATATGTATACTATATATATAATTTTTGAAGAGAGTGGGGTTGGGTGGAGAGAAGTTTTTGGTTGTTTTGTGAATTACTGGCTCCACACCACTATGAATATGTAGATATGATATTGATGACAAACAGTATTCATGCTATGCGTTCCCTACAGGAAGGTATCAGCCTATTTGTCGTGACAAATGTTCATCGCGAGGAAAGAGTTTACAGATCTGATGGAAAATATGATAACCTTATATTCGTTGTGTTCAAAATATACATAGGTGATATAAACTATTCTACTGTTTATGTTAGCCTTCATGAATAGTATCGTAATAGTAGTGGTGTAGTAATATGCAAGTACTTAATAGTAATTAATATTAGCCTATTATAGTTATGGTATGTAGGTATGTTTGAAATCTTGAAAAGAAAACTCAGTTGTGTTGCACTCACAAACATTTCTCCGCCTTAGATAGGCCTATGGGCAAAATAAATTTCTTACTTTACATTCTGATAAGTTATATAATAAGTAGGGCCCGGATTTTTAGGCTTTTATAAAAGGTATTTTAGCCCATTTTAGGCCCTTCCGTCCAATTTAGTCCTTTTTAGGTTCTACAAGATTCATATATTCGGAAGCAAGGGGCATGAAACGGAAAAGTACGTTAAAATGTACTAATTAGGAAGCTGGGTAAAAAATAGGTCAAAACCTTCAAATCCGGGCCCTAATAATAAGATATCGTATGTCAGGAACTATGTATTCACTGTCTCAGCATCGTGCAAAGGTGTAACTTACTGTTCACCATGCATCTCTTAAAGCCTGATTTTGTGCAAAGGATAACTGGCTTATAACTACTCTTGAGATAATTTTGCGGAAAAAAAAGTTTCATATAGGCCTGGCCTAACTTATATAATTCGAGAAAATTGCGAAAAATATATATTGTAGTAAAAGTAAGAGAAAGTCGTCGCCAGTCTTCGTGTCATATCCACAAACAATAAATCTTCCAAATGTAAAATGTCGTTTGGAAACTATTTGTGGTTCTCGAGCTATGACAAGCTAAGAGAGAGTAACAATTTATTTTCTTACGATTTGAGTATGTTCAACCCCATTCCATTTGAATTTATTAATAGACGGGAAGAAAATACATATAAAATAGTAATTGTAAATGTATAATTGCTTCATAGCTATTTCAGAAGTAATTTTCTGGGCTACGTGTCCATTTACTTTTTTTTTCAATGAATAATAGAAAGTATTGTGCTTCACATACTCACTTATCCCATAAATCAAATAAATGTATTAAATATAAATCATGGCATTATATCTAAGTTTTATGTGTCTAAATTATACATTAATATAGTTGTAGTAATATTTATTGTAATTAATTATATCTCAATTATAGGCTAGTATTTTAAAATAATAATGGAGATCAAATGGGAACATAGTTGGCATTATTAATTAGATGCAGAGTAGATCGTTAGTACCAAATCAGGTAAAGCAACTTTTAGGGATGGAATATTTTCCCCATCTGCTGATCATCGGCAGGCGTCTAGTTTTCCGTCCAATATAGGCCTAGGCTACCTAATTTAAATGAATTTAATCATTATATTTCTTTCCTTTTATTTATTTATTTATTTATTTATTTATTTTTGCTTGCTTGTTTTTATTTATTTAGACCTGTTTATTTAATTATTTATTAAATAAATTCCTTATTTCATTGTTACTTTCTTTTCGTTTTGATGTTGGTTTACAAGTTGGTGAGTTTGTTTTCTGTATTTATTTATTTCTTCCCTTCTCTCTTTATTTAAAAATAAATGGATTCTTTCAGTCTGCTGTTTATTTTGAACTAGGCCTAACGTCTATAGTTATCTTTCAGATTTTACTCAGTTTTAACTCTTTAATTGCTGTAGCCGTCACTGACGGCAGAAGATAATTTTTAAATCACTGAAGAATTTATCAATAAAATAGCTGAGTTTTACGAGTCATATTTGGAACACGAAATTATCCTCATTTTTTAACATAAAGCGTTGCTGTACACTTAAGTTATATTTTATATTATGGACTCTATTTGGGCTAACTTAAGCAACTCTTTTCGATCTCGGCCCCAGCAGTTGAAAGGCTAAAACTATCAGTTCAATTTGAACACTAGGCCTAAAACAGAATAAAATAAACTTTTGGCTAGAAATCATGATAGTGGTTCAGCTACAGTGGTATCATGCTGGTCTTCAACCAAAGTTTTGGGCTCCGCATTCCATCCGAAGTTGAATGATTTTCTCCTGCTAACAATCTTCAGCTTGGATTCAAAGCAGTGGCGGATCCCCTTGGTTTGTGCCAGAATGGTACTTTACAAGATTGTGTGGGGGACGGGAAAACGTCTGTCCGTCTGTGTGTCCGTCCGTCAGTCTATGTGTCTACGCTCGATAACTCAAATACGCTTTATCGGATGAAACTTGGTATAAGTACGATATTTATAACCCTATAAGCCTATTGATATTGGACCAAATCGGTACCGGAGTAAAGCCCAATTTAGTGCCTATTTTCTCTATACTAGCAGGTGTCCGCGGCTTCGCTAGCGATTATTTACTCAACTGCTAGATGTTTTGTTTAGATCATTTATTTAACAGAAAAATAATTAAAACATTATGTTTATTAACACTGATATAGTTTTTACATAAATTGCAGGGATTACATCATTTTATTCTTAATTATATTGTTTTACGTAATAAATAAATGCAAATAATAATAATGCTGCCATATGAGCATAAAAAATCGAAATGGAAACTATTAAAATGAACCATAGATTCATGACTCTCAAATCACGCATAAACAATTTTATTATAACGATTGATAATTTACAAAAAAAAAAAAACTAAAAACTCGAGGCGCATTTCACGGGTGTGCCGCCCGGGTTTCCTAGCAAAAAAAGAAAAAAAAAAGTGTTTCGTCCAAATCATTCAATGTTTTTTTTTCATTTGGGCGTGCATTCATTCTCCCCTTCTGTCCACCTATGTTTAAAAAATCAGATATCTGCGAATCGTAAACAAACGAATCAAGATAGCAACAGAGCAATGCCAACTTGAATTTCACAATTGAATACTGTCTCGCTAATAGAAACGTTTTTCCCAACAATCTAATTGCTCATATTGTTCCTTACGGGAGGTATTTCGTTTCCTCGAAAACATTTTATTTTTGGCATTAAAAATCAAAATTTTGCAAACTTCTTTCTTAGTGTGCACTTACATTATGAAACGAAGGTACCTGTACTGTCAAAATTTCTAATATTATGGTTTTGGCTCTACGGTGATTCTCTATCAGTCAGTCAGTCAGTCAGTCAGTCAGTCAGTCAGGAAAAAGCCGCTTACACACACACGCACACACACACACACACACAAGTAAGCGGCTTTATATATATATATATATATATATATATATACTAGACTGTACGCCATTAGCTGCCGTCTATCGCAGAAGTCAAGAACTACAAGAACTTAGTAACAGCTGATAGCCGCGTTCAGCCGATTTGTTTGTCTTTTTATGAATCTAATATCTCAAAACTAAAAACATTGAATAAATTGTGGTCGAACAAACACAGCCGTATTCAATTAGGTTCATTACATGATGTACTTTTTTACTTTGATAATGCAATTCCCATTTTTGGTCCACGTTCGTAAGTAAAACGTTTTTCATTCATTGTAATTTTTGGTTAATTATATTATAGTTACCTAGTAGTTTATACATTTCAGTATTGTTAAATGTTATATGATGGAAATTACTATACTATATTTGGATAATTGATTTACTTTTCATACTTATAAGTAAAAAATTAGCTGATCATCTGTAAACCCTAAAACTCGGCGATGGAATTCTACCAAATAACATAAAAGTTAAACTAACGCAAGGATATTGCCAAAACCAATACGTACATGCTCCACAAGTAATCAATTCTCTTTAATTGGAATGGTGCTATTTTTCTCGCACTTAAGCAATTAGCTTAAAAGGCCCGGCGTCGCTCGGGTTTTGTATTTTGTAATTGGAAATTGACTTACGCAGGACTTTCGATTTTCAAACTGAAGGTCCTTATATAGGTATTTAGTTTTGAAATGAGAAAGAACGACTTATCACACTCAAACTGTTCCCTCAGAAAACGCTTGATATAGCTTTTTATGGCTCATTCAGGGTGTAGAATTTTGCACCCCATTGGTTCAACACACCAAGCCTGGTAAGGGTTGAAATAAGGAGAAACATAAATTGGGTAAAGTAAGGTATTTCTGTGATAAATTGAATATATTTCAAATTTAAACTAGACAAAATATTATATATACAAATCTTTAAAGCATTCATTGAAAATGATTGTTTACCAATATATTGCAGTATGTGGATAGTCATCTAACATTATATATGAGCTTTAAAATATTTTCAAAATAGCCACTGATCACACAGGTAATTTTGTGATAAAGGAGGTAATTTCGCTATAGTGGTTAGGCAATTTCGTGATATTACAAATAGTATATATAATACTGCACAAAGCACAAACAAATATATACAGGGCTTCAAAAGTTAGGTTCTTCATTGCAACAGTCATCACACATATAAACAGAAACATTGCCATCTTCAATAGTTTGATTTTGACAATGCTCGTGATATGTTCCACAACAGAATGAACATTGTATTCACTTTGCACCAGATTTCCTCTTAACATCCTCACTGTAGGTTACAGAGCAGCGTTTGCAAATCCAATCTTCATCTAGTCTCTGATTCTGCCTCGATGTTCCAGCTGTTTGCGTTGAGTTTGGCGAAAACTTCCCGTTGCTATCTAAAGTTGGTGGAGTATGAACTTTAGCTGAAGAATCTCTGGGATTTCTTCGTTTTCTTGATGTTGGTTTGGGTGCTCTAGGCGTTTGTAGCAAAGCTTCTATTGCTGCTGCTGCTGCTGGAGGATCATCGTTGGTGGGTGGTGATGTTGCTGGAAATTGTGGTTCTCGTTCAGTGAGGCTAGATGGTGCAGTGGCTGCTGCAGGGATTATGTTTCGATTAAATGGAACAATTCCTGTTTTTTTGAAGCCACTGGTGATGTTTGGAATGCTGAAGCTATTGATGAATGCTTCATTGAAAATGGAGTTGAAGTTTGAACGATTAGGCTTCTCGTGAGGATGCACTTCCATGTATGAATTCAACTGCTTCTGCCATTCGTTTTTCAAGGGCCTGTAGACCGAAACATCTAAGGGCTGGAGCAGATGACTGCAATGTGCTGGGAAGGTTAAAATGAATATTCCATTCCTTGTTGCAAGATCAAGAACTCCTGGAGTGATATGGGAAGCATGTGAATCCATTAGCAGTATTACTGGGCGTTCAGGGGGAATGCATTGAAGGAAATGATTGAACCAATCGAGGAATACCTCGGAGTTAATCCAACCCTTAGGAGATAATTTTACTATTCCATTTGGAAAACAGTCATTCATTAGAGAATCTTGCCACCTGATTCCCTTGAAAATGAGGAAGGGGGGAATAAAACTTCCAGAAGCACTCACGCATCCCACAAAAGTGTGGATTTCTGATTGGTCGCAGTATGTCCGCTTATACACATACTTCTTCCCTACTTGTGCCACCACCTTCCCAGATTTAACAACATATTTCAAGCCTGTTTCGTCAACATTCCATATCAAGTGACCTTTGCCAACAATATCGAGTGTCACTAACAGATTTTCCAACTTTGCATAAAAATCTTGTAGCATCTGAGTGTTTGCCATTGAGGCACGGTAGGCAGACAAGTTTTCAGGTGTCCTCAAACTCAGATTGTACCTAGACTTGTAACTGGACCACCACCATTTACTTGCAGCAGTATTGTTCTTGTTTAGGAGTGATTCACGGCCCAATGCTTCTGCTAACTTAAATGCTACCTCTCTAACTTGAACGGCAGTTAGTCCAAAACCAAGTTCCTGCATTTCTACAATGTACTTTAACAATTTTTGTTCTGCTTCAACTGGTAGCGCAAACGGGCGTCCAAGTTTTGGCAAGGTGAGAGCCTGGTCAGTATCACCATCATCTTTAGTGATATAATCTTTTAACGTAGACCAAGGGATTCCTTGGCTCTTTGAAGCCTTATAGAGAGAATAATTTTCTTCTTTTACTAGTCTGATTGCTTCAGATATATTTGTGGAAGAATATTTGCGGTAAGTTGCCTTATCCTTTGGTATCTTTCCCTTCTCCTTCTTTTTCTTCTTTTCGCAAGATGGCATTGCTTTACAATTTAAACCTGAAATAGATAGAATTATGATGTCAGGTAATTTCGTGATATTTTTTTGGAAATGCTTGCTAAAGAGGTTAGGTAATTTCGTGATAGCCTATTGTGGGCTAAAAACCATACTTGAATAATCATTTATAGTGTTATCTAACAAGATTCAGAACCGAAAAGCACATATTATACTTGGCAATATTTTTAAACGTAATTTGAATGGGCAAGCCACATGGCGGATGGGACAAAGACTTAAAAATCATAAGGTTTAGCAGCAACTTCATAAGGCTGTACAACTTCAGATTTAACTTTGAATGAAAAAGTAAAAACATGAGCGTAATCTACAGTTTATACACACCAAGTTTCTAATAATATGGTTTATATACAACAAAGGCTTACCTTGGTAATTAATATTAATACAAGTCACTCTTTTACTCAAGCACAACGCTTCACTGTATGAGGTTCACTGAACTGTTTCTTCTTGTAACGCCAGAACGACACATGTTATCGCACCCCTCTGTTCTGCATTGGAAACCAACAAGCTTCCTCTATCTAGTGACGGAAGGTTGTACTAGTGCGGGGTAAGGTAACTTCGTGAGACTTGTTTAAAAATATATCACGAAATTACCTGTATCACAAAAATACCTTACTTTACCCCTAGGTATTTAGTTTTGAAATGAGAAAGAACGACTTATCACACTCAAACTGTTCCCTCAGAAAACGCTTGATATAGCTTTTTATGGCTCATTGAGGGTGTAGAATTTTGCACCCCATTGGTTCAACACACCAAGCCTGGTAAGGGTTGAAATAAGGAGAAACATAAATTCCGGTAACATAAAATTGTATTGTCTTTAGGGATATTTTATTTTTCACTCTCATGTTACCATACGACAGTTTCGGGGCTGGAATCAAAAAAGAAATTCAATATCACTTTCATATTTTCCTCCCCAAAAACCTGCGACATAATAACATATTGCCCGCATAGAACTAAAAGTGTTCCTTCCTATTTTTTCTCCTTTTACATACTAAGGGCCTATGATAAACATCCATAGCCTATGTCTCAACTAAAAATAAAAATAAAAAAAAACTTACCGCTATGAATAACGTGTCAGTGGAAAGAACTTTTTACCGACTTCTGATATGGCATACTCGTTGGCACACTCAGACTGAGACAATTGAAAATGCTGACCCTGCAATACCAACTTAGGCTATACATGAAAATGTGACGTGAGAAAATAGTATTTTCTATGTCGAGGGTAGAGAAAGCTATGAGATTGCATCACATTGTGCATTATTTTCGTGGATTTAACCCTACCCTGGATATAGAGAATACAATTTTCTCACTTGGCATTTTGATGTAGGGCCTAGAATAAGAATTCGTATTGCAGGGAAAGCATTTTCAGTTGTCACAGCTCAGTGTGCCAACGAGTAGGCTATGCCATATCAGAAGTCGGTAAAAAAATTCTAACCACTAATACGTTATTCTTAGGTGTAGGTAACATGATACTGATAAATAAAATAAGTTATTCCGTAAAGACAATACAATTTTATGTTACGGGAATTTCTGTCTCTTATTTCAACCCTACCAGCTTGGTGTGTAGAAGCAATGGGGTGCAAAATTCTACATCCTCTATTTGCCAAAAAGCTATATGAGGGAATAATTTGAGTGTGATAAGTTGTTCTTCCTGATTTCAAATTGTAAATATCTATAGTCTGTAAGAACCTAGAGTTTGAAAATCGAAAGCCCTTCATATGTTAATTTCGAATTACAAAATGCAAAACCCGAGCAACGCCGGACCTTTTAAGCAGGTGGTATTATATTAGAAAGAATTTATCAAATGCAAATCAGTTATCATGACAACATATTTATTAATAAAGTTCATTATGAAGCTTAAATATAAGAATTTCAACTAGTATAGCATGAATACTCAATGTTTGCAGCTTTGAGTATTAATTGAAAAGGAGAAGAAAGGGGCATGTATAATTCTAATGGGCGACTGGAATGCTGTAGTGGGAGAAGGCCAAGAAGGAAGAACAGTCGGAAGATATGGATTGGGAAAAAGGAATAGAAGAGGCGAATCCCTAATGAATTTCTGTAAAAGAAATTCAATGATAATTGGAAATACAATGTTTCAACAACATAAAAGAAGAAGATATACATGGATAAGCCCTGTGGACAAGAAGCGTTACCAGATCGACTACATAATGATACAGGAAAGATTTCGGAATTGTTTAAAAAATGTGAAGACCCTACCAGGAGCTGATATAAATTCAGACCATATCTTACTAATAGGAGAAATAGAAATCTGCTTGAAGAAGATAAGAAGAGGGGAGAAGACAATGAAGTACGACGTGGGGAAACTTAAAATTGAAGAGGAAAGGAGAAGATTCCAAGAAAATTTTCAAGAAAAGGCCTCTAATCTAGAAATCCCATATGGAAATAGTAATGAGCAATGGATTCATCTGAAAAGTTGTATACAGACAGCTGCAGAAGAAACAATAGGACGGAAAGAGAGCAGGAATATCAAGAAACCTTGGGTCACCGGAAACATGTTACAGAAGATGGAGGAAAGGAGAAAATGGAAAAATGTTAATACAGAGGAAGCCAAAAGAAACTACAGGAGACTAAACAACGAACTAAAAAGGGAAACCATGAAGGCGAAGGAAGAATGGTGGAAGCAAAGATGTGAAGAAATAGAGGACTTAGAGAAAAAAGGAAGATATGATCTCATGTACCACGAAGTTAAGTGTTTGGATTATGGAAAGAATACAAGAAAAGAAATATGGCTGATTGAGAATGAAAATAAAGAAGAAATAACAGACAAACAGGGAATATTGAACACATGGCAAAATTATGTAGAAGAATTATACGAGACAAGGAATCGCCCAGCTATCTTGGATGTGGAAAAAGAAACAGATGTATCTGAAGATGAAAAAGGATTTACCATTTTGATAGAAGAAGTTGAACTAGCAATTAAAGAAATGAAAATTGGAAAAGCAGCAGGAATAGATGGAATCCCCATTGAGATGGTTAAATGCTTAGGTGAAGGGAAGAAAAAAATTCATTCCTTGTGCAACAAGATATATGAAGAAGGTGAATGGCCTGAAGATTTTACAGAGACGGTGCTAATACCAATACCGAAGAAAAATAATGCGAAGAAATGCAAGGAGTACAGGACTATCAGCCTGATACCTCATTCCGCTAAGATTCTCCTGAGAATATTGAACCGACGTTTACGTTCTAAGATGGAAGGTGAATTGGAGGAAGAACAGTTTGGCTTCAGGAAGGGAAAAGGTACGAGAGATGCGATTGGATTGATACGAATAATCGGAGAAAGATATATAGGAAGAGGTAAAGAAGTGTATGTAGCATTTGTTGATCTGGAAAAGGCCTTTGACAGAGTAGATTGGATTAAACTTATAGAGATCCTGAAGAAAATTGGTGTGGACTGGAAGGAGAGGAGACTTTTATGCAATCTATATATGAAACAGCAAATGAAAGTAAGGATAGGAGAAGAAATGACAGAGGGCAGAGTAATGGGAAGAGGGGTAAGGCAAGGATGCCCTTTATCGCCTACTCTCTTCAACATATACTTGGAAGATTTAATAAAGAACTGCTTCCTGAACAAGGGAGGAGCAAACATAGGAGGAAGAAGAATAAAGTGCATAAGATTTGCCGATGATATGGCTTTGCTAGCAGAGGATGAAACAACACTGAAAAACATGCTGATGGAGCTAAATGGCAGATGTGAGGACTATGGAATGAAGATAAATATAAATAAGACGAAGACCATGGTTATCGGAAGAGAACCTAAGAGGATAGACACGCGAATCAAAAATGAAGCAGTGAAACAAGTGGATAGTTTTAAATATCTGGGTTGTACTATAAATAGCAACATGAACTGCTGTCAGGAAGTAAAACAGAGGATAGCCATGGCAAAAGAGGCCTTTAATAGAAAAAGAAGAATTTTTTGTGGGCCCATGGCAAAAGATCTTAGGAAGAGGCTAGTAAAGTGCTTTGTGTGGAGTGTAGCACTGTATGGAGCAGAGACTTGGACGCTACGGAAGAGTGAAGAAAAACGATTGGAATCATTTGAGATGTGGATTTGGAGAAGGATGGAGCGTATACAATGGGCAGACAAAATTAAAAACAAAGACGTGCTAGAAAGAGTGGGAGAAAGAAGAACATTGTTGGAGCTCCTAAAGAAGAGGAAAAGAAATTGGCTGGGACATTGGCTAAGAAGAAATTGTCTGCTGAAGGATGCTTTAGAAGGAATGATAAATGGAAAGAAGGTTCGAGGCAGAAGAAGATATCAGATGATAGATAACATTAAAATAAATGGATTGTATGCCGATACAAAAAGGAAGGCTGAGAGCAGGAAAGAGTGGAGAATGCTTAGTTTGCAGTGAAAGACCTGCCCTTGGGCAGAACACTATGAATGAATGAATGAATAGCATGAATCAAGTTTATGGTAAAGGTTCCACCTATATACTAGTAGTTTTTAATAACACCAATATTGCTTGAACCCGATTATGATTGTTGTGTTGTTCAAATTTAATTTAACTTCCTTTTTGTTCAGTTTGCGTTGTGTCAAAACCTAAATACATAAAACAGTATGCATGTATAGAGATACCATTAATTGCTTAACTAAAATATTATTAATAAGCTAATTGAAATGGGTTTTTGTTTTTAAGCAAAGTTAAAGATTTTTTCTAACCTAACTTAATATTTTGTGTTTGGTAAACTATTTTGAGTGCTTCGATAATTATTGAACTTGTAGTTTTTTGTTATACTTATTGAGCTGTATTAGGTTAGGTTAGAAAAATTACAAATTATAGCATTAAAATAATGTTCAAACTTATTCTAGTTTTATTTATAATCCTTAATAAGTTGAGTCATTTAAAAAAGTTATTATGTACAAAACATCATATGTATATGGTATGCAAATATTGCTTGATTGTTTGTCTAAAAATATAGTATACTCAAATTTAATTATAGTGAGTTATTAATAAGCAATGTTCAATATTTAATAAAATTGAAACTTACTGAACATAGTAAAGTAGTCCAAAGTACATTAAAAATAATTTTGCTAGTGAGCAATATTAATAATCGTTTAGCTTAAGATTAATGCTGATAGTAAGTTCAATATTTAAAGAAGATTGAACTTACTGTACAATAGTTCAATGTTCGTTGTCTTTAAAATATAATTTTATTTTAGTTTAAAACATGTCTGAGTGAAATTGTATTGTACTCTTATTTTGAATTTAACTGATAAATTTATTTAGAGATGTCCATATATAAAAAAAAACATGTTAACTTTAAAATGATTATTTCAATATAATCGTTAAACAGTGCGTATTGAGTTGTCAATTAACAATTTTAGTACATATATTCTACATCGATTTTGTATGTTCTATTAATCAATCTTATTTGTGATATTCTTGAAAACTTTTTCTTCAATGTGCGGCTATGTATGTTTTAGTCTTCCAATCTAGTCGGTATTCAAGCAGAATGGTGTTTTATTAGCAGAACAGCTGCTAAGTAAGTACTACCATTCCAGATAATTAGAATCCTTTTGCATTATTCGTGAATGATCTAACTAATAAATATTATTAATTTTAGGGACTGAAGATGACATGATTGAATATGTCGAAATGCATCTCCATTAATAAAACACCATTCTGTTTGACATTCAGATATAATAAAATATAAAAAGAAGAATTTAGGCTATGCACTCGTTGTATTTCAACAAGAGGATTGTAAAAAGCTACTTGAATAGGCCTAGTATAAATACTCTAAACGCCTTCTGTCAAATGCCTAGAATAGCCGTGGCAACCCATAAGGAAGCAGTTCGAGTTCCTTCATTATTATTAACTAGCTTAAAAGACCCGGCGTCGCCCGGGTTTTGTATTTTGTAATTGGAAATTAGCTTATGAAGGATTTTCAATTTTAAATTCTAGGTCCTTATATAGGCATTTATAATGTGAAATAGGAAGAATGACTTATTACACTCAAACTATTCCCTCAGAAAACGCTTGATATAGTTTTTTATGGCTCATAGAGGATCTAGAATTTAGCATCCCATCGCTTGTACAGTGCACAGTAAGCCTGGTAGAGGTTTAAATAAGAAGAAACAGAAATTCCTGTAACATAAAATTGTAATATCGAGGCGGGAAATTTCCCACTCTTATGTTACCATAAAGCCGTTTTGGAGATGAAATTAAACAGAAAGCATTATCACTTTCATACTTTTCTCTCCAAAAACCTGCGATATAATATAATAATATACACATTACCATACCTCGTTTTGTTTTCTCTATGTCCAGGGTAGAGAAAGTTATGTGATTCCATTATTTTAGTGGATTTCATTCTGTAATATTTATTTATAACCAGTACTTTAGTTGGAAAATATTTTATGGGGGTACTCACCTTACTTCAAAATTTTCCATATCGCCTCATACAAAAGAGTTTTAAAAAATCGAGCACCTTATCAGAATAGCCAACATGTAATCTAAGGAGAAAGTAATTATTGTAGAAATGCGCAAGAAGGTGAACATTAGAACGCATATCTATTGCGAATTTAATAGTGTTTGTCATTATTAACAAATACACTCTTATTGAATTGGACATTTAATAAGTATTTTAGGACAATATCGTTCCTGTACTGCCAGTACGACGTACCGGAGCACATCTTTTTCCCGGTATGCTAGAAGGAAAATAATTTTATACCGGTACGCAGTACCGGTGCGTACCGGCCCAACTAAAGCACTGTTTATAACATGAATTATTTTGATAACTTCTCTTATTTGTCAAAAGTGCATTTCATTTGTTTTTTTCAAGCCCACCTGATACCATTTGCCAACAATATATTCTGTGATTTGGAATGGATAATTCTATGTAAAAAGGGATTAAGTATTTTCAAAAACATTTAATTTTTGGCATTTAGAATCAGAACTTTTCAAAATCCTTTCTTAGTGAGTACCTACATTATGAAACGAAGGTACTGTCAAAATTCCAAGTCTCTACCTGTTTAGTTTAGGCTGTACGTTGATTCCTGTCATTCAGTCAATCAGTCAGTCAGTCATTCATTCAGTCAGTCAGGACAAAGCCTTTTATATATATAGAGATTATTAATTGATTTGTGTGAAATATTTCAGAATATTATTGATATTCCATATAAGGAAATGCCTGATAGCTGCCCATTAACCTTTACAATGGTGAATTTATACAATAATATAAGCGATCATCAAATGGAATCATCTGTGGGATCTAAGTTTGAAATCTGTGGAAAGAATTGCAAGTGAATAACTAGTTTCTATAAATTACAGTCACAACACAAGGATAAAAATTCTCACAATTTACATACATATTAACTCTAAAAATATTAGATTTCTGCTTTAATACAATTTTTGTAGTCACGAATTTATACGCCAGGAGTAGTGAAAAGGATAATGATTTTAATTTGTATGTAGTATGTAATACCGACAAATTTGCAAACAGAACTGAAACCCTGGACAAAAAGATAATCTACTGAGAAATCTGGAGAAATTACCCAGAGGGCCTAAAAACTCACCACTTTGCTCTTCATTTTTTTTATATATTTTTTTATTATTATTATTATTTTTACGAGAGTCAGTCCGAAAATAAGTTTCCCTTGGCGACTGTGTACAGAGGTGTGGATGAAAGACAAAAAATATAATGAGACATTAAAGATAAGACGTACCTTTATTTTTCCACTTAACTAACACGTATATTGAGACAATTGCCATACCGCTTTCTAAGCTTCAAAAAGCCTCCAGGAAAAAATCAGGGCTCTGCGCTCCCATCCAAGAGTTGCAATATGGTTTTGCGTTGCCGTCGCCGAGTGTGGTCTCGCATTGTCATACAACAACAGAACGCCAGATTGGAGAAGGCCAGGCCGCTTTTTCCGAATCGCTTCCTTCAATTTCGACAGGGTGTGACAGTACCGCGTAGCAGTGATGGTTCCATCCTCAAATCCCCTTGAGCGTCCAAGAACTCTGTGAGGAGCACTTTATCTGGAGAGGGCGTTGTTTTGAACTACTCTCAGACAGGTGTTGACGGAAGTTTCCACTCCATAAGATAGTCCCCTGTCAAATGTACAAAAAAAGGCTCCCGTGTGCTCCTTGATGATGCAAGTGTGGGAGTAGTCTCAATCTCTTAGTTTGACCTTGGAGAAACATAATTTCGATGGTGCCACTCTTGAAAATGGTGCGTTTGAATGGTGGGGGCAAAAAACAAAATGGCCGCCATCGCAAACACGTTTTCCTATTTATATCAGTAACCGTTGGGATTACAAAAAAAAGTTTTAAACATGAAATGTAGCTACATAGATTATGCACAGAAAAGATTATTACAACTTTTATGTAGGATCAACCGTTTTCTCATAAAAAGTACTTTTATATTTTTCAAAATTAAAAATGGTTATGTCTCAGTATGAGGGTTTTGCAAGCGCATATTTACATGCCTGACATTATTTACACGGCCACTGGATACTTCTAACAATAATTAATATGTTAAACACTAATAAATTAAAAAATAACCCCTTTCCCTTATGTTGTGCCGTAGGAAACTGAAAGATAAAAAGTACTACTATAGTTTTAAACTTTAACGAAAATACTGTGGAAGAAATACAATGTTTGCAGATTTATAAGCCTATACACAGAGTGGATACACTCCTACAATTACATTTTTAATTATAATCATCGTCACTTTCAATACAAATCACACTTAGACCTATATCTTCATCATCGTCCAGCTCGCACTCCCCCATATTGTCACAACGGTTGGGATTACCTTCTCAAGTGCACATTTCAGTACACCGGAGTCCATTTGACTGACATGTAGCCTACATGGAGGAGGGCAACGCCTTTTGGAGCATGAGCAGCGACAAAGTTCCAAGATAAGTTCTGGTGCACAAGGGTTGGTACAAGCAACAGACTCGTATGCACTCCCTACTTTTTTCCATCCAAAATTTGAGGGAGGTGGGTTATTGGGATGCTTATTTAGGTCTTGATTCCATTCAAAACATTGAAGGTGAGCCGTTAGCCATGCCTGATCCAGTGCAGATCTTGTTGGAGGAACATCTTGGCATTTTTTTCTGTGTAAACAGTCAAACATCTGTATGTCGGTCAGTGTAGTTTTGAGGATATAAAGCTGCAAATGAATGCTTCCAAGATAGTCCTGACATCTTCAGTGAGTGAAAGTGTAGTCCCCAATTTAACCAAGGCTTCTAGAGGCGTATCACTTGCGGGATTAAAAGCTTTCCTCCACTTTAATTTGCCTTTGCCAGCAAATGATCCTGTTACATCAGCTCCTAAAATTGCGTGTAATCCAGGGAGTGCAGAGGCTTTCAGAGGTCCAAGTGCTCTGTAAATTGAACCTAGCTGAACGAACCTTAGCCGAGGAAAAATGCAAAATCTTTCGAAAGCTGAGGATATCATCTTAGTGCTAATATCAGGACATCCATATCGGGGGAGAACACATGAGTAGTTTTAATTCCTTTCTGTGCTAAATAAGATGCATCTAAAATGAACTTTGTGTTGGCCTCCTCCTGCGTACTTCCAAGACTGGATATATCATCGCCATGTGATGAAGCTGCTTTGTCCCTCCAACTGAGTAAAAACTGAGTACAAAAACTACATGGACCTCACTGTAATTACTGAATTCAGCAATTACAGTGAGGTTAATGTAGTTTTTTACTCTTACAAAGAAAACTCATTGAAGAAAGCGACGTGAGAGATTCGGCAAAAGGGCTCAGATCCAATGCAGTGCAAAATCGGACCAGAAACGAAAATTGGAAGTATACCAATGCACAAATTAGCTAACAGAGTTCCTTTCCGATGAGATTCTGCTATTTGGCGTGACCAAAAACAAAAGGTTTGTACTCTGTTGGAGGGACAAAGCAGCTTCATCACATGGTGATGATATATCCAGTCTTGGAAGTACGCAGGAGGAGGCCGACACAAAGATCATATTACATGCAGCTTATTTAGCACAGAAAGGAATTAAAACTACTCATGTGTTCTCCCCCGATATGGATGTCCTGATTTTAGCACTGAGATGATCTAATCAGCTTTCGAAAGATTTTGCATTTTTCCTCGTCTAAGGTTTGTTCAGCTGGTTCAATTTACAGAGCACTTGGACCTCTGAAAGCCTCTGCACTCCCTGGATTACACGCACTTTCAGGAGCTGATGTAACAGGATCATTTGCTGGCAAAAGGAAAATAAAGTTGTGGAAAGCTTTTAATTCCGCAAGTGATACGCTGCTAGAAGCCTTGGCTAAATTGAGGACTACACTTTCACGCACTGAAGATGTCAGGACTATCCTGGAAGCGTTCATTTGCAGCTTTATATCCTCAAAACTACACTGACCGACATATTAGGTCCTGTGCGATGGTTGTTGTTTACACAGAAAAAAATGCCAAGATGTTCCTCCAACAAGATCTGCACTGGATCAGGCATGGCTAACGGCTCCCCTTCAATGTTTTGAATGGAATCAGGACCTAAATAAGCATCCCAATAACCCACCGCCCTCAAATTTTGGATGGAAAAAAGTAGGGAGTGCATACGAGTCTGTTGCTTGTACCAACCCTTGTGCACCAGAGCTTATCTTGGAACTTTGTCGCTGCTCATGCTCCAAAAGGCGTTGCTCTCCTCCATGTAGGCTACATGTCAGTCAAATGGACTCCGGTGTACTGAAATGTGCACTTGAGAAGGTAATCCCAACCGTTGTGACAACATGGGAGAGTGCGAGCTGGACGATGATGAAGATTTAGGTCTAAGTGAGATTTGTATTGAAAGTGACGATGATTATAATTAAAAATGTAATTATAGGAGTGTATCCACTCTGTCTATAGGCCTATAAATCTGCAAGCAATGTATTTCTTCCAAAATATTTTCGTTAAAGGTTAAAACTACAGTGGTACTTTTTATCTTTCAGTTTCCTACGGCACAACATAAGGGAAAGGGGTTATTTTTTAATTTATTAGTGTTTAACATATTAATTATTGTAGAAGTATCCAGTGGCCGTGTAAATAATGTCAGGCATGTAAATATGCGCATGCAAAACCCTCATACTGAGACATAATCATTTTTAATATTGAAAAATATAAATGTACTTTTTATGAGAAAACGGTTGATCCTACATAAAAGTTGTAATAATCTTTTCTGTGCATAATCTATGTAGCTACATTTTTTGTTTCAAAAGTTTTTTTGTAATCCCAACGATTACTGATATAAATAGGAAAACGTGTTTGCGATGGCGGCCATTTTGTTTTTTGCCCCACCATTCAAACGCACCATTTTCAAGAGTGGCACCATCGAAATTATGTTTCTCCAAGGTCAAACGAAGAGATTGAGACTACTCCCACACTTGCATCATCAAGGAGCACACGGATGTACATTTGACAGGGGACTAAGATGCGGCCTTCGATTCGGGCGTGAAATGGGGGACCCACGTTTCATTCCCCGTCAAAATCCGAAACAGAAAGTCATTGTCATCACGATGGTGTATGGGTGTCTTTCGCGTTCAATCGATGTCTTGTTTCCCCCATTGCTGTTCGATTTCCTGGGGAAAAATAGTGGGGAAACTTATTTTTGGACTCCCTCTCGTATTTCCGTGGAAGGACTTCAGGACTTCACTATCCTTTTGGGGAATATTCCATAGCCCCATACCCCCATTAATTGGAAACTTTTGTTTGTGTCGGCCCCTTCCTTCAATAAATTCTGGATCCGCCCCTGGTTCTGAGATAATCTTAAATAGGGACCTCATTTTTATTGATGACAAATTATAGCCTATATATAATAAATCTTGTGCGAAATTCCTTAAACCTAGCTTTTATATACAGTAGGATACTTTTATAATACATACCGGTACTTAAATGTATCTTAATGGCCTACAAATAAACAGATAGGGATAACCGAGCATTCAGTTTGATTACAAACTCTGTTAAAGATATAATAGTTAAAGGAGTCATTTGTATCCTTATTGGTCACTTAGGCTACACGTCGCAGTAGGCCTATAGAGGAATTTCAGTATATAACACAATAGTAATGCTTCAGAATGTAGAGAAACAAATTACTTGACAAAAATTGATTACTGGACAAAAATATTAAAACTGAATAAATTAATAGCTTATAAGAAAATCTACTCTTAAATTAATAGGCCTTACATTCTTTTTAAAAATCTAGGCAAATTCTTATTTATAAAAAAAAATGGGAATGAAAGTCAGAGGATTAAAATTCATGAAAGTCAGATAAGAGCATTGATTGTCTATAACTATTTGCCATATATGAACAAACTAGCAGATTCCCGCGGCTTCGTCCGCGATAATTATTATGAGGATTTTTAGTGTGTAAGGAAAATAATGTAAGGAGACTGAGATTAATTTAGATATAAAGTAGATATTAAGTATAACATTGAATATACCAGTAGAATGAATAAGCCAGTTATGCATTAAGGAAAACATATCCAATTTTGGAAAGGACGGAAGCTAGCCATAAACTTTATTACAGTGTGAATATTTTCAATACAAACTTGACAGAAAACTCATCAAAAATCATTTACAACCTTGTTTTGCAAAACTTAGAATTCGTGGTAAAACCCAAGTTTAGCTCTTTTGTCATATTCTCACCCTCCACAGCTTATAACGGTACCTTGAACTCACAGAGAGGACACTGGCCTCAGGTTGACAAACCACCCCTTAAAATAAGTAACCAATTGCAATCTTCATGATAGTGGGAGTAGCATTTTAGCCAATCAGGTCATTGAAACATTAGTAATAATTGTGAATGTCTTCATGTAACATACAGCATGTATGAAAAGAAGTAAAATATCACAAGTCAATTCGTTACAGTTCGTTACAGTTCGTTGTAGGGAGTATCACAGTTCAGTAACTTTGCAGTAGGAGCCGAGATCAGTTCGTTGTAGTGTGTATCACAATTCAGTATGTTTCAGTAAGAACCAAGTGAAGTAAAGAGTACAGTACGAAGTTTTGAAGAGTGCAGTTCGATATGTAAATATATTTCAGTAATAGTCAGTGTTCAGTATATTTACGTTCGTCTAACTAGAAACAGTGTGTAAGGTATGACCACTAATGTACTTGTCGTAAACAGTGAAACAACTATGTGTGATTCCAAAATAAATAGATTATGAATAACAAATGCGAGTGATTTCCAGTCCTGCCTTGAGGTTAAGAGTCTGCTTGCTAACAGGGTATGAGATACAGGTATTACAACGAAGCAGTATGAAATCAGCAGACTACCATGGTGGCGCCCACATCCCGGAGAAAAGAATGTAAGTACAAACAAGATAACAAATATTCCATGTGAAAGCCTGTGACATACTGTGGACAGTTCTATCGTGTTCTTGGGTCCTGGGAAAACGTCTTTCTATTAGATACCTAAAATGGACAGTGACAAAATTATCATGTATAATGATTATCCATTACTGGAATAGACTAGGACGAAGAAAACTCCCATATACTGGCGCCCAACGTGGGGCTCGACTAAAACAAGTCATATACTGGCTTGATCAGCATAATTAAGAAGAAGAAGGAAACGACGAGAAGAAGAATACTTCATCACCCCAGGACATCATGGATTTCACTCAGCGCGGGACATCGAGGGACAGATCCGACGAAAAAGAACAAAGAAAAATGAAGATGCAAGAATCTGAGGACGGGCAGAAGTATGCAGTGGACTACAGCAACGAGGGATTCACCAATAAACAGATAAGAGTTTAAACAAAATGTTTGTTAAAAAGTGTTAAATAAGTAAATCAAAATCAAATAAATTTATAATAAAAATAAATTATCCAATGATACTAAATAAAATAACAGAATTGAAAGAATAGGTAAAGATAAAAATAAATGAATTGCAAATTAATGAAATTACGATCAGGTAAATTAATTGTTAAAATGGAGAAGGAACAGAATGCACAGGATTTCTTTTCACAACCTGAAAATGTTGAGGGTGAATTATTAGATTTATCTGTTGTAGAAAATGAAAATAGTTTGTTAAATGAACAAATGTCAGTAGAAAACAGTGTTGTTAGAACAGAAAATAATATTGTAGATCAAAATTCTGAAATAGTAGAGGTAAATAACATGTCTGATGTAGAAATTGACAACACTAATGAAAGTGTTAGTAAAGAAACTGTTGAAAATAATGCAAATGAGAAAGAAGTATCAAAGAATAGTTTTTCAATAAATAACATTGAATTAATGTTAGCAACCTTGTTAGGGGAAGTTAAAAATAATGGTGAACTTGCAAAGAAAAACGGCGAACAGATTAGTAAAAATGGTGATCAGATTAAGAAAAATGGTGAACATGCTAAAAGAAATGGGGAAAGGATAGATCAAATTTCAAAAGAAAACAAAGAAAATAATGAATTAATAAATAAAAGGTTAGAGGAATTATCAAATAAGATAAAAGCTAGCAGTGATGAGTTAACAGTAAAATTTGATCAAAAGATCATTGATTCTGAAAATAAAGTAAATCAGAAAATTGGTAATTGTGAGAAAAATCTTGCTGAGAAAACTGGTAATATCATTAATTTTGTGGAGAATCAAATTAAAGAAGTTGAAGGAAAAATTAACTTAGGAAACAGTAGCATAAACAATGCAATCCAGGTAGAGGTTAATAAAGTAAGAACTGAAACTCAAGAGTGTGTGAGTCAGTTAGATACTAAAATAAATAGCTTACAATCTAAAGAAAAAGCAGTAGAAGCATTGGTTAAGGATATAGAGTCACAAACTAAAAATAATCACATAAAATTAGCTAAAGATGTTAATGATAAAGTAAGTAAAATTACTGAAGACGTAAATAAGAAAGTGGTGGACTTGTCCAAGGAAGTAAATGAAATACTGCATAAGTGTAAAACTAATGGATGTATGCTTACAGGAGGTGGAAGGGAAAACGTCTTTCTATTAGATACCTAAAATGGACAGTGACAAAATTATCATGTATAATGATTATCCATTACTGGAATAGACTAAGACGTAGAAAACTCCCATATTATTTAAAAAATTAAAAGTTAAGAGCATAATAATTAAAGCATTATATTTATTAATACTAACACGCGAATCATTCAGAAACTAAACAATTAATAATTATAATTAAACAGCTTAAAATTCGGCTTTGGAGTGCATTCCACGATTAGAAAGCGCCTCCTGGGAAAAACGACCTCAGATTCGAGTTCCCTGGCCCAGAAAACCCCTTCAATCGATCGATGTTTGCCCATTTAGGCTTATATACACTATCCCTCTTCACGTTTTCCACCAGTTTTTCACTCATAACTCGCGAAAGAAAGCGAAAATGAAAAATCCGGCTTCGAGGTGCATTCGACCACCCTTCAGCCCATCTATGTTTAAAATTTCAGATATCTGCGTGCAATAGATTTCGCTGGGCATCGCGCACAAGCACTCCCTCTTACTACTATAGATTACAGTACAAAAAATTTACAAATATTACAAATATTAATTTAGATTGATTTTTTTCATAAATATATAACCACATGGTATGTTGTCCTTCTGAAAAACAGAAATATATTTATTGTTTGATGAAAATAAACCACTAGAGTACAGCAGTGGGTATAATAAAACATCACCCGATTTTTAGCAGTTTTTTCTTCAGTTTTGGAAATCTACTAGCTACTCACACTGATTTCTACATTACATAAATAAGCTTTACAGACTGGTAAATGTAACCTGGAATATAACACAGTCATCTCCACTGCACAACACAGTGGGTTCAGCAGAGAAATAACCACCTAGACACCAATACATTTCTAGAAACTGATTTTTTTTTTAGTTAGGGCCTACCAAAAGTTGTGGTTCATCTTGAAAAATTCCTAATATATTAAAAGAACTAACAATACAATTTATTTATTTAGTATTATGTACTAAAACATTCAGAAGTTAATAATGCCGTTTTGCTTTCAAACACTTGAGCTCACACAATAAAACTTATTACGTCTCTCCACTATTAAGAATTTTAAAAAATTGTATGTTGTATTATTGTAATGAGTTTCTTTAGATGCTTTATTTCTTCGAATGAATAAATATACAGAGAGAGAGAGAGAGAGAGAGAGAGAGAGAGAGAGAGAGGAGAGAGAGAGGAGAGAGAGGAAGAAATAATTATAATTTCAAAAGTATATTCATTCCATTTGGTTGTTAGCTAAACCCAATGTCTAAGCCGTTATTCTTTTAGTGCAGGCCTGTCCAACAGTTTCTTGGAAATTACTATGGGCCGCAAAAAAATTAGAGGAGAAAACTATATAAATATTTTAGTATCAAGTTAAAACTGCGCCCGTTACCATGGGGTAAGTTGCAAATATGTTTAGGTCAAATTTAGAAGTAAATTAATTTTATACATTTTTATATTTTATTTTTACGACTTCATTAAATGAAATAAAGGATGTCACTGTGAGGACATTTAAATTATTTTAACACTTTTCTTTAGGATAGACCTATACTGATTCTAAAAACATAAAGGCCAATTCAATTTCCAAACTGATCCATTTCTTCAAAACAGAACTGAAAATGAGACAGCTTTCAGACTTCTTTTAGATGACAAGTTTTACACCTAAAAAAGTCTGGTCTTCAAGTTTGTCTGAAAGCTTATGCATTGTGAATTACATTGTACATGGTCGACTACCGAAGGACAGATATCAATCGACGACAGTATGTTCGTTTACACCTGTGAAGCGCTTCATAAAATTTTACTTCCTAGCGAACATGAATTGGCCCATCCATTTTGCAACTGGCTAAACTGTAAACATTGCTGATGTATGTAGGGAGTTCTGTATCCGAGGCCACTTTCTTATTTTTAACTGCACAGAATTAAGAAAATGTCAATTATAGGCTGTAATTGTCGAACCTGTTATAAAATTCCGTCACAAACTATAATTTACACGAGGATATTCCTTTGACCAATGGAAAACAGAGTACGAAATATAGAGAGCTCTCTTCAAATATTTCAACATTGATTCTATAATTTGTGCGAAACGTGTAACAAAAACTTTTTTTTTTCCATTAAGAAATCCATTAAGTCTGTTCGTTGTTACGAAACTTGATCCAATCTGAAATTTATACAGACGTGCGAGACGATGTATGTGCTAGAAAAACCTTCGATTGCGATGTACCAAAAAATATTAAAAATGTCCGTTTTTTTCTTCAAACCATGGCACTATGTAATTTTATCTTCCATTAGATTCGAAACCTTCACTTCTCTGTGATTGCCATAACAATTAGAAAAAAATTCCTATATTTTGGAGGTGGTTATTTCTAGCTATTGTATACAGGATGTATTACATATACAGTATCTTAACTTATCTGGAATACTTGTAATAAATTTTTAATCAAAATACTATAAATAATTAATTATAAGTTAACTTGTTGTTTATTTAGTTGTGTAGGGCCTACCACATTTCATTTATTTAAATGCATACATTAGTCTTCTGACGAACCCACTTTATAGCATTAGACAGTTTTATAGCAAGAGGCTTCAACTTCTATTTGTTGTCTTGTCACTATTTATTAACACTAAAATTATTATTAACTAACCCATTGATTGCACTTATTGACTTCATTGACTTCATGTCTTTACGGCTATGATGTAAACAAATATAGATCTAAATAAAATGTTATTTTATTTAAACAATCTTTCTGCAAAATGCAGATTGCCTTACAAAGAATACACTTATACCCTTAGCAACCAGGGAAGGCGGTTGAGGCCAGGTAGGTTCCTTCACCCGCTAGCACCCTCACATTTACAAGCAGAGGGAATTAGGACCAACCGTAATTTCCTCCCCATGAGTCTCCTAGTCTACTTCAATCAATCAATCTTAGATTTTTTTAATATGTCATTTTATCTTAAAATGTTAGTTATATATCAATTGTACACGTAATTACAAGAAAAATTACACCAAACAATGTATAATTTACTTTAATAGGAACATTTATAACAAATACATAAATAAAAGTTACGAGGAAACTGCTTTCAAGTTCTATGTTCCTATTAAAGTAAATTATACATTGTTTGGTGTCATTTTTCTTGTAATTATGTGTAGAATTGATATATAACAAACATTTTAAGATAAAATGGCATATTAAAAAAATCTAAGATTGACTGATTGAAGTAGACTAGGTGACTCATGGGGAGGAAATTACGGTTGGTCCTAATTCCCTCTGCTTGTAAATGTGAGGCTGCTAGCGGGTGAAGGAACCTACCTGTCCTCAACCGCCTTCCCTGGTTGCTAAGGGTATATACAAAAATTACGTTAACTTTCAGTTAAATCATTACGCTTTTCAATAATAACAGGGAAATTAAAACAATAAAGTAAAACAAATTTAAGAAAGGAAACCTGTTCAGCTTAATTGTTGTCATTGTATAGGTGCTTTCTCAATAAGTTGGATGGATCCCTAAGGGGAGATGGTAGTTATCAGTGTAAAAAAAAAAATAGATTTATTTCTTATGCTCATGTAATAGAGCATAGTTTTCTGAACATTTTGATATATAGATCTTGTATGTTGCGTTATTATTAAACCAAGCAGAGCGACCTGGATGGATAAAATACCATACGGTTAGAACATGCATGTCATTTTCTTTTCGCTCTCCTGTAAAATTACATTTTACTTTTGTACCATTTTCTGAAAAGCTATTCATGCTAAAATAATGAAACTTTCAGAAATTCATTATAGATGGATGAAAAATCTCCCTTTGCAGAATTATGGGAAAAGTTTTGACTATACAGAATTTTCAACTATTTTTATTAAAGAAAGTATTTTTTTTTTTAGTCGTGACGTTTTCATGTAGTTTTCATGCAGTAATATTGTACATATTAGACTGATTGTGCTAGGGTAAATAGTAGAACCTATTGTTAGTAAGTTCCCAAAGTTTCACAAAGATCTAAGCTACAGAAATTGAATAAAGCGTACCTATGTCAAGGGAAGTAACTGTAAAACTAAATTATCACCTAGGCCTATGTGTTAAAAAATACTTTCCTACCAAACAGCGAGTTGTAGAACAACCATTCTCTGCTTATTTTAAACTACAGAGTGCACTTGTGAAGCATAAAAAAATTTAACTATGTCTAACTGTTAACACCTGAGTTATGGTTTCTTGAACATACGCTATATTTTCTATCATTTTGCTAGCGTTAACTACCATCTCCCCTTAAGCGATAATAACGCCACTTCAATAAACAGATAATGTGACAAAGAGAAACATTTACAAAAGTTAAGAAAGATCTTTGTTATTGTAACCCTACTACCAATGACTTCATTTTTCAAACAGTATTTGTTCTTGAAATATTCTATGGTTGGTTCACTTAGGTCTATGTTATTTTATCCTGAAGCTTCTTAGGACAAATGGTTCTACTTTAGTGAAGTCTATGTTCAAACCGTGCTTACAGCGTACTTAAAACATACTGGCTTATATTAAGTGAGAAAAATCAGTTTTTAAGCGAACTCAATGCAGAGTGGCAGCTGGTTTGGAAATGCCCCCGACCCCGCCCCCCACTCGCATGAATTTAAATAGTGATGTTCCATTGCGCCATGTGGTGTAGTGTCTGTAAACGAATTTGTTACAATTCAATAGTTGCACATACAAAAGTAGAAAGCATCCAGAGAATTTTGTAAAAGCATTCTACTTTCAATTCATACTTGTTTTCTGTTTATTGCAACTAATGGCATCCGCAAACAAAAATAACAAACAAACAAAAAAACTCAAATGCGGAGTGGTTGCTGCTGCAACAAAATATGTCATTCAACATTCTAACGTATCTGCTCAATTGTTCCCAGTTATTCCAAATATTTCAGAAGTTTCGATTTCCTGGACAGCAGTAACTGGAAGTCAGTTAAGAATACTTATAATGATTCTTACTTATACTTGAATGATTTGTTTAATTTATTAATGTGAATAAAAATGATACAGAGTGAGTTTTTTCTTAATTATATGTAGTTTCCAATAAGTTTATTTAATTTTTCTTCATTATTAACCTTTGACACATTCGATTGAACATTGGCACCGATAGACATATATTTCAAAACGAGACAGTTCAGTCAGATTGTTACAGACCTAATTGAACGTGAATTCACATTTTCTGTTCCAATAAATCTTGAAACACATAACGTATCGTACTCTAGTTTTTCAGCGCTCTCATTTCAGGAGTAATTTCAACATTTTAACCAATTTGTATTGATTCACGTTTATATTATCCTGGCTTTGGGTTTTCCAAAATAGCCTTTTAATTTGCTTTCGCTTGTTAAACGTTTTCATACAGAGTATACGTAAAAGACAGGCCAAACTTTTAGAGAAACATTCCTTTCATACAGATGGATTAATTATGTTATTCGAACTTGGGTCTGAAAACTCATAATTTCCAGCATACGACCCTTTGTCTACAATTCTGGACCGTCATTTTTTTTTTGGGGGGGGGGGAGGTTTGGCTTTAGTTGGCATTGGTGACTGGTGGGACCATGTGCACTGCTACATCGTCTCAATGGACGAAGGTATAGAGCGTTCTTAAAAAAAATAATAAAACATTTATCTGTCCTGTTGGAACTTGTGCCATTACGAATACGATGAGACGTATAAGCTGACTTCATGCACACTAGAGGTCCTGCTCATTTCAGCCTCCTTGTTCATGAGTTTGTGAATAGATGGTTCCGTGATGGATAGGAAGCGGTGGACGAATTCCTTGGCCTCTACGCTCGCCTGACTTGAATCCAATAGATTTTTATTTGTGGTGGCATTTAGAAACTCTTGTGTACGCAGCACTGGTGCAATATGTAGAGAGTCTCCATGCTAGTATTTTGCAAGGCTGCCAGATAATACGAGACACTCCAGGGATACATCAGTGCATCAGAGAGTCCATGCGATGGTGCTGATGTATCCATGCTTACGGAGGACTTTTGAATATTTCATGTGTTGTTCTGTTACTTACAGTTCTGTTTTTGAATACCATTTCGCGTGATTTAATTTTTTCCACAGTTCTGTTTCTTAGAATTCTGTCAAGTGGTGCAGGTGTAATGAAAGGGCTCTAAGAAGCAAATAAAGCATTTTCGGATTCATGTTCATATAACGTAATTTTACTCTCTATATGAAAGGAATTTTTCCCCAAAGTTTTGGTCTACCCTTTCGTTACACTATATAAGTCCAGGTGTAAGCCAACTTAATTTATTCGATGAAGGGATCTAATTTATAATGATAGGTATATTCGTTTTATGGGAAGGCTTAAGCTTTCAGATTTGAAGGGGAAATATAAACTTTGAAATAGTTAAACATTTACCTTTCTACCTATAAGTTAATAGGATTTTGTAGGTTTCCTCATTAATGTCACAAACCTACTTGCTTATTATTATTATTATTATTATTATTATTATTATTATTATTATTATTAATCATCATCATCATCATCATCATCATCATCATCTTCATTTGTGTTTTGTCCTGAATTATTTCATCTGCAATTTAATCCAACTTTCCAAACCATAGTTGCAACTTACAAAAATCTAGCGTTACACTCACATAACTTGTTATACTCTATGCATCGATATTATTTTCAGGGCCCACAGATCACCAGTTAGAAATACCGTGCTACTGAATTTCAGAATACAGAGTCCTGTAAACTTTTAAAGGATGTTCAGTGCCACATAGGCCTACTGTTATTTTGCTACATACTGTGTGATTTATTGTAGAACTGTAAGATATGGTTATTCAGATTCATTCTGGTGTTAAAATGTAAGTTCTCATATGAAAGATAACTCCTTCTATCTCAGAATAATTCACTATTAACATAATTAGTACAATCTACATATTCGTTTTTCTTTGCTTCCTGAGTTACCTTCTGTTATCTACTCAAGAAGTTTTTCTACTCCATTATCTAGCCAGTTTCATTGAGAGAGAAAGTCAGAGTTAGAGGGAGAGAGTGTGTATGTGTGCTCGCGCGTGTGTACCTGCGCGTTTTATGTATGAACATAACTTCCTACGTGATTCTACCGAAAAGCATTTATATAATCCACTAATCACTAATCATTGTGCTGTGTATTCTCAAATTTATATAGTCCGGAAATAGTTTCACCTAGTAGGCCTACGCATGACGCATGTGGCCTCCTAACAGCTAAAGAACAACGGATAGAGAACGTTAGGTTTAGATACAATGGAAAAACTCTGAAAATCCCACAGCAAGTTGGCTGGTTATGGGATATAATCCTGTTATCTTCACGACGTTATTTTCTCTGCTACCTCAATAGGTGTTCAGTACAAGAAACCACAGTAACAAACTAAATGGTTAAAAAAACTCACTGAAGGAAAATGAAATTTTTAGTGTATGCCATGGATTTTATATTAATAGGAATCCTTATTTCCAACGTAAGTTCATGTTTTCATATCTTCCATATGCGGGAAATATTTAAAATTGATGTCAGCAAGAGTTTCATAATTCCACGTAGGCTAAATTAATGATCACAGCAAAAGGTTTACTTTTGCTCACATTAGCTTGAAACGTTTATTTTAAAGGTCGATAGAGTTGCGAAGTTTTCTAATTAGGCCTATAGGCTATTTATGATATAAACCTAGTCGGTAGTAAAACCAATAGGCCTAGTATATAAGGCCTACACAGGTGTAGTCGAGATACGAAATTTTGAAATTATTGAAACACTAGTCAATATGAAGCATGTAATGAATTTAGTATACAATAATATTTAGAATTGACGATGATTTCTAAAAAAAAATTGTTGAACATTTTCTTTAGGCCTATTTGTAATAACTAAGAATGTATTTGTTTAGTCTTTCATCTTTTTTCATTTCTTTATTTGAACTATTTTGTATTATATTTTATTCAAGTACTTTATGTATTTAATGTAGCCTACGTTTCTTGTATTCAGGTATATAATTTCTTGTTTTTCATTCATTTTTATTACTATTATGTATTTCATGTTTTTGCCCTGGCTGAGTAGTAGAGAAGGCCTTATGGCCTTAACCCCGTCAGGTTAAATAAATAAATAAAGTATGCAATAATTCTTGGAGGTTAACTAGGCCTATATCCAGATATCTGGTAAATAAACGAGGGCTCGCTACAATAGGCAGATATAGTTCGCACATAGTACGAGTGTTAAATTCTCAATAAAAACCAGATACAGGCTCACTATGACAACTGATATGTAAGTACGCTCTTATGGAATATAAATGTTTATGGCTTAGGATTATAGAGTGCAAAGCATGTAAATATTCAACGCGATCGCACGAGCATGAAGAATGCATTTTCAATCCAGTTCCGACTATAAATCGGGCGAGTCTTCCAACCAGTAAATATTAGAGCAGAAATCACATCCACGCATTCACTGCTACTGTTTCAACATATAATCTTGAATTATTACACATTTCATACCACGATTTTGACATTTTTTGCAACGTTATCAATATATTTCTCTTTAATAAATGTTTAAACAAATTTTTAGGGTTGTATGTGCTCGTGTATTTTTATTGGAACAAATAACATGGTCTCATATTGCTGCAGCGACCACAACTGCAGTGTTGCCAACCTAACCCTATGGAATGTAACAATTATAAAGAGGAATTGATGCAAAAATCCAATAACCAACATATTTGTGATACGATGCACTTTATTATCATTTTCAGATGACCCTATACCATGCTCCAAACTGTCATCCGGTTGCAAAATATAAACATGTTATTCTATACAGAAGTATGTTGTGTCAGGGGTGTACCTACAGATCAGGGGTGCATCGCGATCACAGCAGTAGATCTGTATTGATCTTCTACAGTTTTTCCCTTTGCAGTATTTAAAAATATAAGCGTCCCTTCTATTGAGAAAATAATTTATTACGTTATATTTATTTGTGCATCTTTTCTTGTCTTTTATTGTGCACTTTTTCCTACCACTGAAGCTGATATCGCACCCGTTGACCGTCAATTATTGGGCTCCTAAATTCTTCGTTTTTTACTTTCTTTATCCATAGGCCTATTGTCGGTACTATGTAGAGAAAGTAGACTATTTTGTTCGATCCCGAATTTTTTTAAATTTTTTAAACATTAATATACTTTTGGAATCCTCAGAGGTAAAAATGCTGTTTGTTTATGTCTGTATGTCGGTGTGCGTTTACATAATAGCTCGGAAGCAAACAAAATATGGGTCAAACAAATTTTTATGTTTAGGTTAAAGAATGGGCACACTTAGCACCTTAAAACACGGGTTTTAATAATTTTAAACAACTTATTCAGCCAATGTTATTTAATTATCTGCATTATTTTTAACGTTATGAATTTAAATGCAAAATTCTGCACTTTGTTGCAATATGCTGTCGGAAACCTATGTGATAATAAATGTCACAGTTTAACGATCTTGTACGGTGACTACTTATTCAGAACTTAAAAAATATGTATCATCAATCTACTACATAACTTGTTATGCATGTTACCATATTTCTCTACGAAAATGCCCAACATACTTTAGGCCTACTTAAAATAATATTTAATAACTAGAGCCCGGAAGGTCAGGCATTTATTTTGGTTAAAATAGGCACTTAAAACTTCGAAAATAGGCAGTAATATTGAAATTAAGTTGTGAACTAGTGTTGAACGTGTGATACTCTGATAATGATAGCGGGAAGCAAGATATGCTGGAGATAAAGACCGTAATATTTAGAACAGGAGACAAAGGGAATGCAATTTTCTACGATCATTATGCCGAATCCAAGATAAATTTGAGAAAGAGTTGTGTTAAGAAGGAAAATCTATATTCTGACAAGGCAGATAGCTACAATTTAGAATAACTAATTATTTGCAATTGTCTCAAAAAGATGTAACGATTTTCAGTGTAATTTCCTTATAATAAATGCATATTATCTGAAAGATAGTTTATGAGAAACTTTTCAGTTTCTAGATTATAGTGGACGTACACTCTTTTGCGCTTTTAAGACATTTGGAATCTTTGGAAAGGTCGACCTTGTGCGCTTATGATTTAGGCCCAGATTTTCCGTTCCATTGAGTTTTAAACTAATTTTTCTCTTTCCTTTCTAGCAGTGGATGGCTCGAAGGGAACTTCAGCATTGTACGAAAACTCGGAAATACTGCTCTGGTGGAAATGCTACTCTACCAGAGCAGATGATTCTACCTTACGTCCTGAGGTGAGTACTTCAATATGTTGTTATTCTTTTGGTAAGGAAAGCTGTCATCTGTAAGCATGAGATATTTTAATAGCGCCTTTACAGAAAAAATGTTAGGTCTATCGAGTTATCGAGTCTCAATAATAGACTACACTGAATACGCCTAATAGTAAATAAGATAAAGTGGTGTTTCATACTAACGTATTTGTCAAAATTAATTCGTTATCCTAATTATGAGTGACTTATGCCAAATTCTTGCGGCATTTTTGTATATATATATAGGCCTAATATGTATTATATGCATTATATGTATTATATATTATTATATATATTATATGTATATATATATTATGTGTATTTTTGTTAGTAAAATGATAATTCTTTCACACTGGCCGTGTGTAGGCTAAGATGGAAAGGTGAAGTCAGACTTAAAAATTCAAAATCCTTAGCCGGATTTGAACCAGGATCTTCGGCTATCCGTGCCGCTGCTCTTACCAACTGAGCTGCCATGACAACATGGCGGTACAATAGTCAGTTGGAAAATTAGATTTTCGAACAGTGAATAGAGAGTTGCACATTAGTAACTGAATACCGAATAGTGAATAAGAGTTGTAATTTCATGTGAAATATTATTATACACGAATTAATATAATATGGTACATTGAATTAAAGAATGAAAAGATAATAATAAGATTAAGAAATCATATTTAATAAAAATTATTCTACAAATAATACCCCTAAACAGGAATTTGATTGGTATTTTGCTGCTTTCTAATACGCTATTTGATTAATCATATTTAATAAAAATTATTCTACAAATAATACCCCTAAACAGGAATTTGATTGATATTTTGCTGCTTTCTAATACGCTATTTGATTAAAAGTTTGTAATATTGACGATGGTAATATTTTAATATTATGTAATAACTTAATATTTAGCAGCAACAATAATAACAATACTTAAATAAAATTAATGTACAAGAAATAGAATGGAATTTTCGTGCACGTTAATCACGATAATAATTAATTATAAAAATAGTGACAATTAATATTATTATGTGTGACTTAAGGATTTCTCGACATTCCAATTGGGTGATTAGGGGGATTAATTGGCTATGGAAAGGACAGATTTTACAAATCAAACTACTGTTAAGTTCAAATGATTCCTTTTTCCTATTTTCTTATTAGCTCCCCACCCCACCTAGCAGTTTCTGTCTCTCCTATAGAACACAAATCTTTTGTCAAGTTCCGGTCACTTCTTCCTGAAGATGGCAGTAGAGCAAGCTGCCGAAAGCTCGGAATCAGTCCTCCTACTCACCCGATTGATAGCGGGAGAAACCATTATTCGATAATAATGTTATTCAAATAATATTCTTGAAGAAGATAGAGGGTGGAATTTTTCTGAGCATTAATCATTCTATTCTATTTTTCTATTTAACAAGTAGTAACTTTATATTTTTTGCTCGATAAATACTAAAATCAGTATTTCCTGAACAAGAAATAGGTTGGTATTTTTCTGCTCGTTAATCATGTTGATCAATTTTTAAAATCTCGTAGAGTTTTGGCATTATAAATGGAGTAGTGAAATGTTTAAGTATTGCCTGGTTGTGAGTGACAGCAGTAGTACGGACGCTGGTCCGCTCACATTATATAGTATTACTACTACAGCAATAATGGATTGGAAATTGATCTCCCCAGCTTGACGGATTGACTAGTCCTCCCGGGGTACGACCTATCGTTACGTCACGTGTTCACTATGCAGAAAAAAAGTGACCCAAGTGCCACGAACAACGCTTGAAAATTTCCAGGATTTATTTGGTGAATAAAATATGCATGGTAATTTAATAATGTAAATTACTCAATTTAAAGCATTTCAATTATGAATTACTCTTACTACAATGAATAGCGTTTGTAAAATAAAACGACGTTTTGAGTTTTGATTAAAAATTGATTTATAGAAATGCTCTGATGCTGTGATGATGGAAGCTTTGATTAGTAAACTATACAACCCTGCTAGATAATTATAGTAACTAAAATTACAATTTCAATGTCTCTGAACTAAGGAAACTGTAGGAACATTTTTTGCCTAATTTTCAATAGTTTATAGTTTATAGAACACAATTAATTTTAGAATTACCCTGTCATTTCCAACTCTACCGCAGACTTCTAGAATACTTTACTTTCGGAGTCTTGCTGGAGCAAACACTATGATTAAAACTGTAAGCGTAGGCCTTTTAAGAATGTCTTTAATCTGCCTCTACAGAAACCGGGATTTCGGCGGTTCACTTACGATTTCCTTTACCGGGACAATGAGGTACAAAATTACAAAGTTAAAAAAGTAATGCTTTATTTATTTTACAAATGTAGCCTACTGGCAAGAATAAGGATTTTTAATAGAACATTAATAATTAGTTTAATATTCTTCTAAAACAGCATTAAGTTTATGTATATTTCAAAGTAGAGAGGTTATAAGGCAACGGGTTCATGGACGTCTGAGCCTGTGGTCGCTAATACAATTTATTTAGGTTATAACGTGTCCATTTCAAATGCATTTATTTTTTGGGTTTCTTTGGACACTTTGTGTTTTAAGTGCTTATCCTAGGAACTAACAACAAATCCGACAAATTAAAACTTGACGCAGTGTAGACAGTATGTTTATTATTATTTATTATCCAAAAGTTTAACCGCAGTTTATCCTAGGGTGTAGACAGCATAATAAAAAAACTATTTTAGAAATAATTTTAAAAGAGATGGCTGTGAATTTTATCAAATGCAATCACACAAAAGGATTCTTACATGCTAAATGTTTAATTATGGGGAAAATAAGTATCCTAGTAATAAATGTTTTAAATTTAAATCATGTTTGGTGGAGTATAATCATGCTCCTATTGATTTCCCTGATGGTGAATCTGAGTTGAGCTATATTCTAAATAATATATATATATATATATATATGCGTGTGTGTGTATGTATTTAAAAAGCGGAGAGTTTATTATAAAAAAAAATTATAATTTTTCTTTCAATAGTGTACGTTCCTCTTTCACCAGCGAGAATGTAGGGCTATTTTTATTAGCAAAAATCTTATAAAGCATTATGTAATCTTACCCATTGTAATAAAATATTTAGTCCACCGCTGTGGTGCAGGGAATGCGTTCGCTCTTCTCATGCAGTGGGCCCGGGTTCGATTCTTGGTAAGAACAAGTTACCAAGGTGGGGGTTTCCGGGGTTTTCCCTCACCTTTGAGACGAATGTCTGGTAATTTTAGGCCTTTGTGGTATCCGGATATCATATGGCCGTCGTTATCATTTTCATCCTGTTTACCCCTCGTTCGGAGTGAGTGTGTGTGTGTGACTGGTGTTTAGGCCTATCGTCCAATGTGTTCTGTATTGGGCTGATCACTCATCGGGGGAGGCCCGATGTCCTTGTCTGGTCAAAAAAATATATATGCGATCCATTGAAACTCTCTTCCCGACAGGTTGCAGTCCTATAAAGTCGGGTGGTGTGGGCCACGTAAATGTACGTACCTAAAGTGGGGAGGTAAAACTCAGGGAAAGAAGTAGTAAAATATTTACTCAGTTACTTTAAAGAATGCTTTATAATGAAATACTTTTAGAAGGAATGAATTGTAGGGCAGTTTTCTTTATTGAATTTTTCTTTCTTTCTTTCATTCATTCTTTCTTTCTTTCTTTACCTTAGTTTTTACCTCTCCCTTTTAGGGACATTTAAGCGACCCAAGCCGCCTGGGCCTTACAGAGAGAGGGATTATCTAAGGATCACATACATACATACAAGGACATGGAGGGCCTACCCGGATGAGTGAACAACCCAATGCCGGGGCCACCTCCGAGACAAACGAGACACACCATTCACACACACACACACTCACTCACTCACTCCAAACAAGGCGAGGATGGGATGAAGATGATAATGACGGCCAGATATCCGGGGACCACAAGGGCCTAAAGTTTCCTGACATTTGTCTTACAGGTGAGGGAAAATCCCACCTAGGTAATTTGTCCCGACCAGGATTTGAACCCGGGCCAGCTGCGTGAGACGAGCGAACGCATCCCCTACGCCACAGCGGTGGACTTTATTGAATCTATGACTGAACATTCATTTAGGCTACTTTATCTGCTGATATGGTGATCTAAAATAAAAACTTTTCAATATTTATTTGCAAATATTGATTCTGCATTATAGGTCACACCCATTATCGAATTTAATCGAATTTTTAAAACCTTCAGTTACTGCAGAATCGCAACATTGCGCGTAGCCTATTCCAGATTTTGTACACGTTGCTTCATTTATATCTGTTTTACACGGAGCAGTAAGACTTTTTAATAATGAGTAGTGTCTGATTGATGTACAGTTAGTTATGTATATTATCAACATATATAGCCACCGCAACCCTGTTTGGGAATTGCATGGATTTCATGTCGGAAACTCAGCGCTCGACCCTCTGCTCCATCCGTTCAGAATATTTTACACGTGTAGAATTTTGCCAGTTCATTTTTAACTTGTGTGGAAACGATCTAGGCCTATACGAAACTGTCAGAATTTTGAAGAACTTAAAAAAACTGAATATACAAGTGCGTATGTGATAACTGAAAACAGTCTTCAGTAAATTATTTAAATAAGCTCATATGTGCAAAATATTTTTTTTATGTAAAATTAATTTTTTCAATTCCCTTTTTCTCTTTTGAACACTACACAACAATTTGTAATACTGTAGCTTCACACATTTTATGTATGTATTTCAAAGGATGTAGGCCTAGGAAAAGTAAGGCAATAGGAAATGCATATTTTCTCAGTTGTTTCACTTTGCTTGGAAAAATTTTGATTATTTCACTTCTATTTATTGGGACTACTTGTTTCAAAAAGGAATTTGTAATGGAGAGCACCTTGTTTGCGTGTTTTTTAAACGTAAAGTTGACACTTCTTCAAATTTCATGCAATACATTTGATACTGTGGTTTTCCTTCTGGTGTAATGTACCCTACTATAGGCCTACTGTTGAAAATCACGCAGCAGCGTTCAATAGGCTATTAGGAAAATTTAGACGTAGAATATACGTCTTTAGTCTCAACAAATGTGGCACGCACTGCATTGAAACGACTATAGGTCTACTGGTTTAGGTAGCGTACACTAAGGAAGCCTATTTCGTTAGGGATTTGTGAACTATTTTCAATAAAAAGAATATTGTAAATCTCTTATCTTAAGTATAAAAAGCTAAGAAGACTACTGTTAACTACTGTTTAAATTATATAAAATTTAATGTCAATCGGATTTTTGGTGATCGAGTTATAGACCTACAGATACAAGCGGCATCAAACAAACAAACAAACATAACTTTCTTGTAAGGATAAATTAATTTAATTTTATATTTAATTAATTAGGAAAAGATATAGGCTACATTAGTAATTATATATGAATAGATGCATTCTCATTGTTATTAGTTTATCATTATTATTATTATTATTATTATTATTATTATTATTATTATTATTATTATTATCATCATCGTCGTCATCGTCGTCCTTATTTTATTATCATTGTTGTTTTTCTTGATGGCTGCTTTTTAAAATAATTCCTTGGTCGATTTTTATCCTCAGTCCATCTCTATCTCTTGCTCTCTCTCTCTCTTGCTCTCTCTCTCTCTCTCTCTCTTTCTTTCTTTCTTTCTTTCTTTCTTTCTTTTCTTTCTGCGTCTCCCTTTTTCTCCCTGTCTGCGATGATATTTGAATTTTTGCTGCTGAACCATATGAAGGTGTAGGGTTACTCTTTTCCCAATTTCAAAGGGATGTGAGAAATCTTATCCTGTGCGGTAGGTAAGAAATGAGGGTGATTAAACACCAGACCGTGCACCACCGTTTTAAATTGCAACTGTCAGAACAAACTGACAGGGCGTAATTAAGTTGACTTGCGTATCACAACCTTAGAGTAAAACTTTCACCCTCAACACCTCCATTAAGTGCAGAGTACAAAAAAGTCCTAGCTAGGAAGGGATATACCCCTGTATAAGTTGCGACAAAACATAATTTGTAAACGGTGCCATTACACTTCACTTATTTCCTAGATATTTACGTTTTGGTAAGTATATTGTATTTTTCCATCCAAACGATATCATTTTCTGGCTGATATCTCGATCAATCATAATGACCAGGGAACGGATTCTGATGACAAGTCATCTTTTTATTGATACTTCATAGACATTGTCAACTTGTAGATAAATCTTTTATCACGACCACTAGATTACAGAAATGAATTTTTATTAGGTCATTTTTTGTCATTTTATGCCATATTATATATTTAGGACATTTATTTCAAATTTACGTCAGTATTTGGTCATTTTCATGTAATTTGCTTCCACATTTAGTCATTTTCATGCATTTACTTTGAGCATATTAACTTTTTTTTTAAATTAATTAATTAATAGGTTACTATAATGCAATATTTCGTAGGATCTACTTTAAAATCAATTTTCTGGTACTTTTCTTCTCAGATGCTCCAAAGTCTTCAGACCTAGCCTACAACATCCTTTCTGCATTTAACTTTTTACAATTATGTATAAATCAGTCTATAACTTTGTGTGTATAATAATAATTTTTATAAATAAAATATCAGTTTTATGGTCATTCTTTATCATTATTAAGTCATTTTCTTTAAAATTTAGGGTCATTTTACAGGTCATTTATTAAACAATTTTAGGTCATCAGAATCCGGGCCTTGATAATGACGTTGTAGGATACAGATTGGTTGTTTATGGAAACCTTTTTTTTTTTCTTTCTCTCTTTTGCAGTTCTTCTGTTCGCTTCTATCATCATTTAACGTAATTTTACTAATCAGTAGGGTTCGAATGTTTATGAAACGTCACATTTTTATCCTGGCCTCCATTCTCGCCGAAAACACAAATTAAACACAAATTGCACATTTTTTTATCATAATCGGACCGTTTTTATTTTGCATATAAAGTCAAATTTTGGTCATTTTCGTGGTCTTGGTCATATTCATAATTTAACGTCATATTTCAGCTATAAATTCGGTAAAAGAGATGAATGATGCAGTATGTGCACTAAATTGTCGACTTAATTTTCTTCGGAAAAAGAGTCACAAATATTTTGGTTTTACTTTAACTGAAATGTGAAGGGACAATAACGAGTAATAGCACAATTACCTTATCCTCCTTGAAGTTAACAACTTCCAATAGGCCTAGACATGTTTTTAACAGATTTTCAGTTCACAGTTACAGTGGTATCGGGAAACATAACAGATTATAAATTATTTACAAATAAACCTGTAAATCACCTATAAAACTGTTAAAAAGTGATTATCTGATGGAATTAATGTGACGTAATAATTTAGTGTCATAAAAAATTTAAATTGGAACATTTACTTTTAGATAATACGTTCTTTTATGAAGGGATATGTAAGAATTTTTGGTCATATTTTGTCATTTTTAAGGTCATATTTACAGTCATATTTTCCACTTTTTTAGGTCATAAACATCTGAACCGTACTAATCAGTGTCTTTAATAAAGTTCACACGAAATTCATTAACGCTTTTATTCATTCTTCGTTAAAATTATGTTTAAGTTACAGAACACCAACTTGATATTTTGACTGTGCAGTCTTTATAAAGATCTTGTTACATAAGAGGATTGAACATAAAGGCCTATGAATGTATAAGCTTAGTAGTCATATGTTAATACATCTTCGCGTTTGTTAGTAACTTTCTGCGAGACTTTTAAGAATAATCCAAGTTTTTCCATAACTATCCTCCACTTTTTTTTTATATTATGCAAACTCTCATATCGTATCCAGATAGATCTGAATTCTCCGAAGATTTTCATGTTGGTAGTCATTATTGTGTGATTTTATAGGCCTACATTGGCACTAGTAAAACAAAATGCAGGCGATGCAGCAATACTATAAAACAATAAATCGAGCAGGCTACTAGTAATTCCTCTTTTTGACAAAGGACCGAAGAACTTGAATTGTAATTAAGTAGCCCACAGTGGTTTTTAATCACATAAGAAATGTTTTAAAATATTTGTCGATTTCATAGAATGCCCTGGCAATAATTAATGACGTTAGTGTATTATGATTCACTGAACCTGTAGGTTATACCGTAGATTTAGAATGGCCGTATAGGTCATAATAAGGCAGCACAGCGAAATCACCTTGAAGCTGTAAACAATCCGTTAGCGAATACGTTAATACTGCCACATAAATAAGTAAGGAGTGTTTAATAGCACATAGAACGAGGCTATAATGACATTTATTAAGATGCGAGTTTGTTGTTTCTGAAACGAACATAGCAAACCGGAATCTCCGTATGAATGAATGAATGAATGAATGAATGATTTATTCTTGTATCCGGAGTTATATAAATGATCACCCCTAGTGTTACAGAAAACTTTTTCACTAAGGGGCGTCTTCATAATAAAAGCTCAGAGATCGGAAATCAGTACTAATACTAATAAATTTTTACCTTTTGTAAGTATATCCGTTCACCATTTTTACTCAATTTCCTCTAAGCAACTAATTTGTTTTTCCCCGAGTTTTACTGGGCCGCGACCTGTCGGGAGAGGGATTATCTATGGATCACATACATAATTTTTTGACCAGACAAGGACATGGAGGGCCTCTCCGGATGAGTGATCAGCTCAATGCCGGGGCCACCTCCGAGACATCACGAACACATAGGACAAGACACATCATTCACACACACACGCGCGCAAACTCACTCCGAACAAGGCGAAGATGGGATAACGGCCATATGATATCCGAGGACCACAAGGGCCTCAAGTTATCCGACATTTGTCTCACAGGTGATGAAAAGCCCCGGAGAAAACCCAACCTAGGTAACTTGTCCCGACCAGGATTCGAACCCGGGCCCGCTGCGTGAGAGGTGCGAACGCATCTCCTACGCCACAGCGGTGTCGACGTGTGTATATACATATACATATATACTATATATACACATATATTCATATTTGTAACAATTAGATAACTGAAAGAAAATAATTATATCTTGAGTAGAAGTAGTAGAATTGTATGAGGGGGAACTGGATAACCTAGAGAAAATCTGTCGAAAATTCCGAAGATTCCATTTCGAACCAGTTTATCACTTAAGTGTAATCTGGTTTATTTTTATGAAATATCTAAATAAATTGGTAAGAGAACCATTGGCGTGGGAATGCTTGACAGGACGACACTGCATTGTGAATATTATTCTATTTTGAGATCAATGATCAATTAAAACCATTGCTTTGAGAAATTAATTTGAAAATCACGTAATAGTGTTGGTTTTAAAAAGCTTAATACGAACAAAATAACTCCATTATTAAAATCTGTGGCCAATTTTGCGCCCAGATTCAGGAAATAAAAATATACGTTTTAATTTGCATTAAAATAGCGCTGGTATTTTTTTACTATGGAATGCCATGAAAGGAACATAGATCAATAAATGAAGGAAATAGTTGCATAATGGATTTGATGTAAATAATTGAAAATGTTTGTAGCGTGGTAGTGACAGTTTTCTGTGCCAGTTGTTGGTAGAATTCTACTTTTCAATTCAACACTCTGTCGTACATTGTGAAGTTAAATCCGGCCCGTCCATGCACAACCCCGGCCTGCACATCATTTTACTTCCAATTCGCGGTAACCCTATCAACGTGGAAATAATGACAAAACTCTCCGTTAATAATCAAGCTAGAAGCAGTGGCTTACCAGTATTTTTAATCTAACAAAACAAATTGAGCTTGTCGTTTTAGGTTTTGCTATGTGTGGACAGATGGAAGTCGACTTTTGCAATTATAAATTCGGAACACTCCCACATATTTATCCTCGTTGTAATAAATAGGATTATTGATCTTTTTAATTGAGTATTCTGAAGTAAATACGCTACTGTCGTCCATTCAGATGTGAATAATACTTCCAGTTGTTTTGTATGGAGTTACTGCATGTCCGTTCTTCTCACGGGGACTAGAGTTGGTGAAACGATGTGATAATTTTTTTTTGCACGACGTAACTAATTAGTGGTACTTACGAATATTGTTGCCGTGGATCGTAACTTGTCATTCCCACACGTAATCTGGTTGCTATGAAACCAAAAGAAATCTCAGTGCTGTAAAAATTACAAAAAGCACACGTGCCGTAAGTAAAACCATTATAATATAAGCCTTTATCGAAAGCCGGAACCAACGCCCCCCTGCTGTGGCGGCTTTAACAGGATGAATATTCAGTCCCCATATGCAAATCACTTTCTAAAATATAACATCTATTTCCAATAATGTATATACTTAATATTTTCAGCTAATATCTCAATTAATATAATTAAATTTATATAAATAATCATCGTGCAAAAAATAGCAAAAGCGCCTCGTTTTTTCAAACTCTTTCCTCGATCCGTATGTACCGCTTACGGAACTAGTATCGCAATATACTATAGTGTACTGTATGTCAACCAGGCGAGAAAGATAAGCAGCTCCAAATACAGTGTCCCCGAAATGGCATCCATTTTCAAGATATAGGCCTACTACAGAACAAGTATGGATTACTTGTATTGTTGGATGCATTCAGTAAGAGTTTCAGGGGTGGTAAAAAGTTATATTCAATTAAGATTAATTTTCCTTTGTATTGTGATTATTGTAATATTTTCGACGTATATTTCGTTGTTTATGGACGTTGTAGTGAATGGTTACTGGTATTGTTTTCTATCCAAACTCTGTCTTGGTTTTAGAGTATGTATTGAGTATATATTTACTTCTTCTGCCCATACCATAGGTACTTTAGGCAGAGGAAGTATTGTGTTCAAACCCGAAATTCGAAGTTGAGTTTTTAACATAAATGCATGTTTTGAGATCCCTGAATCCAAAAATACAGTTTTCAGAAACATGTCTGTGTGTGTGTCTGTGAACAGCCTAGCTCCAGAACGGAAAATCGTAAGAAAACAATTTTTTTTTATTTGTATTAGGTACCTTCTGGGGATGTGACACGAACATAGGCGACGACTTTCTCTTAGTTTTTAATGCCACTTTACATGAAGAAAGTTTCGTTTTTCGCGATTTTCTTGTAAACGGCTCTAAAGATTTTGTTTATATTTTGTACAGGAGGTGCTAGAATTTTTTATTGTTTTTTTCACAAAAATTATCTGAAGGGTAGTTAAAAGCCACCTTACTGTTTTTAGAAACTCAGTATTGCCTGGTAAACAGCATTAGGTTGAAACAACTAAATACACGCTCTTTGCAATACTGCCTTAAAATCATAGTCACGCCAAACCAACATTTTATGCGGTTAACTTATGTAACTATCTTGACTAGATCTGATTTTAATTTTTAAAGTTTTTCACTGGATGTGACCACAAGTGCGTCGAAATATATTTGATTTTTAATATTTTACAACTTTTATATTGACAAGACGGAGTTACCGCATTTAAATTTGTGGTTAGGCTAATAGTATGCATATAACACGATTTTCATATTCGTCGCAGCAAAGGATGTTGCGAAATAAAGCAAAGTTCCCTTTGTGTAACTGTTCATCGCCACTTCGTTTTCCGTTAACGTCCTTCACATATGAAAAAAAGACTCACGTACTCAAAGGCTTGAGCCACAGCATTGGGTTCATATTGAACTAATGGCTCAGGTCAATAAGCTTCTCTGTTTGATCTAATGCGTGCCCTTCTTCAAAGGAGTTAATAATTTCTGCCTTCAGATTCAATATTCTTTCTGTACAGAAAATATTGTATTGAATTTAACATGTTATTAAACATGTTATATTTCTAAAAAAAAGGGCAAATCAACGTTTTAGGTAGTATCAAGTTAAAATTTGTTAAACTTAAAACATATGGAATACATATACGATAATATCGAAAACATTAATATCGATATTTTGCTTCCGATATCCCATCCCTATTTCATACTGTGTAGGAAACAAAAAACAGACACCGCTGTTTAATAACATGTTAAATTCAATACAATATTGAATCTGAAGGTAGAAATTAACTCATTTGAAGAAGGATATATACATATATACTGTACTAGTATATTTTTGTGTAAGTCCCTCTCACATCCTCCATTTTATTCTTGTTCTTGAATTGAGAAGATCGATATTATCGAAGAGTAATATCAATATCGCGATATTATGAGAACTAAAGTGCGATATCAAAACATCGGGTATAAAAAATAAAATCTGTGGCTTGATTCTAAAAGGGCCAATGTGATAAAACTTGCTTTTGAGATAACTGACTTTGAATCCTTTGTAGAAGTAACATTTTTTGGTGAGAACTTCCGATTTTGGCTTCTAAGGTTTCTGTATTATGTCTATTAAGAGCAACAGACATTGGAACCTTTAATATAGCCTACGAAAGATAAAGACTAGCCGAGCTCAATAATGCATAGATTTCATTTTTGCAAGAAATTGACATTGGCCCTTTTAGAACCAAGCCACAGAAATATCCATATCGATATCCCATCCATAGTATGCACTCTATCATTTTGAATATATCGATAGATTTTTATTTGGCATAATCATAGTGGATATTAAAGACGTCTGGATAATTCGCTAGTATGTTGTGATGTATTGAATTCGCCCCTCTGGACGTATTTATTATGAGTGGCAGGGAGAGGTGGAGGGATGCAATCGTGTCTGTTGCAATGTGCACGGCTGAATTTGACACAAGGGTTGCCTACCCGCCAGGCGAACCATCACATTTCTCTGCGGGGTGCCTCACAACACTATAGGTACTGCCATACTTAACATTCAGTCGCGCTTGCGATTGTGCAGCAAAGGATCTTTTCATTCACGATCAAACTTAAGTAATAAATATTATTTATTTATTTTATCTTCCAAAGTCATGTCACTGGTACCTGATATTCTCATATCCTATGATTTTTTAAGGGCACTTTTATGCCTCAACATTAATGTATAAAACAAAATTAAGTACAGAACTTTATAATTTATTACTGAGCTTAGCTTAGTGGAAACCGATAGATTGGGACATAATGGGCGGAAGCGACCATAATGAAATAACAAACTAAATGAAAAACTCCCAGTTGTTTTATGCCTACTAAACTTATTATTTTTCGGGATGCCGAGCGAAAAGATCACTCATCTAAGTACCGGTACGGTCGATTTAATTAAATAATTACTTAAATATTTATTTCCGTAAATAACTTTTGTTTTGTATACGTTGGTCTATCGCAAGTATCAAATAAAGAGGTTAGTGTTTATGTAAGTTTATACATGTATCCTTTAAGTGCTAAAACAAACCATTTCTTTCACTCGAAATAATTTCACCTTTGTTTTCTATATTAAAATCACAGACTACGAAATTTTAATTTCTTGATTCCGAAAGGTTTTGTCTTAATTAGCAAATATTTGGCTGAACAGTGTACGAGAATGTTATTGTTTGTTTAATATTCATACATTCATTATCATTCGAGAAAATAATTATGTAAGTACTCACAAAGTACGTAATATAAATAATTAATTAAATAAACAATTACAGATACGTTTTAAACAATAACTGCAAAGTAATTACTTTTTGGATTTTAAAACAATTCACACTAACATGATAGTTTTAAGTAATTTAAAGTAGTTTTTTTTAACTGAATTATTGAAGGCTAGTGAAACTTTTGTTTTTTGTCAGGAACCAGGAAGTGGCAAAAACGGAAGGAAAGCCTACCCTTTCCCATATTAATACCTAACAGTTCCCTGAACTCGGCATGTTTTGGATTAAAAAAGAATATTGTGCTAATTATTCTTTCATGTTTAACAATAATTTTGTTAAGAAAGGTGTTGTTAAGGTATTCTGAGTCTAAGCTTGCCACATTTAAGAACATTTCTATAACCATAGTATTTCCAACAAGGGACCAAAATGTTTATTCAACATAACTTGTTTAGAACACTAAAATTAGGCCTACAATTTCCAAGTAAACCTCGTGAGGCCCGGTATTGATCATGCCAGGACCCGGCCATTAAGAAATGTGGCTCTAGAATCTAGGCATTAAACTGTCAGAGGGGATCAGTAAATTCCCATCGCTGACTTTAGGCCTAACGGAATTTTCTTCTTTCATTAGCAATACCACTAAAACATTTTTCGTTATTAATTCAACGTTGGCAAAAAATTAATTTATTAGGCCTGCCTGAATATATCACGTAATTTTAGACTATCAAATTACTTAAATATTTAATTCCGTAAATATATGTAATCCAATGTAAGTAAAGTAATAATTAACCATGTTTCTTAGCATATCTCACACCCGTACTTATAAACGTACGTTACGTATATAGGCCTACGTACGTTATATGTCACTCTCTCATTGTAAAGTTTGCGGCAAAAATTTGGAACTTATTTTTATAATTTGTAGTCAATTAAACATGTTATGTACAACACCATGTCACCGTCCTGAAGTTTCGTGGCGGCGAGTACGAAATTATGATAGAATTTCAAATTACCTGTTTGTTTATTAATTATGAAGGCTTATTTGAAGACCATTAATTTTGGTATTGTGGTATCTATTTTGGTTATTTATTAGACTTAACAGCAACATTAGTACAAAATGTATTTAGTAGTTACAAATTTCGGTGAGATTCATGATATGGTAGGATTAGGGTACGCCAATTTGTACAGTGAATCGCATCAGACATAGGCTACCACTCAGTACATAGGTCTACATTAATCCATTAATTTGAAAATGATCGTAATGGATCAATAATTTGAAAGCTACGACACGAAGAGATCAGAACTAAGCTTACTCCTGCCAAGAATTTAAACATTCTATAAGTTTAATGTAAACACAACACATAGCAATAATAATTAATCAGCCAAGACCGCAACTAATCCCTATAATATAAAGCCACTTGGCTGACTGACTGACTCCCTCACTGACATTATTGTTTGCCCACTTCCAGATGGCTAGAAACTTGAAAATTGGTGCACATATAGCTTTTAGGTTTTAAACCACAGGAAAATTCATACAAGTTTATATTTTTATTTTTTAGCTCCAAAAAACCCCGAAAAAGGGCATGGTTTCCATGGCAACGATAGACAACAATATTACCTATAGTGTTCACATAGGGCTTTGGAAGTTGCAATACACTTTGACAAATCTTTAGACATGCTACCGATAGAAGTAATTTCCGTAAACCGAGCGAGGTGACTCAAATGATAACGTTTATATTCTTTAATCATAACTCGTAGATGAAATCTCCCATTTTTACTTGTGTCTTTCTATGATTTTCCCGGTCGTAAAGGCAATGCTAAATTGAGTATTGATATTTACAAAGATAGGCTATGAAATCTACGTAAACAAAATTGTTAGCCAATACAGCAGAGTAAATACGCGCAGTCTATCTCCCATAGATCTTTTAAAAAACCTTTCCCGAGAACCTCAGTGGGGGTTTGGGGGCTTGCCCCCAAGGAGCGAAGGGAGTCCCTATAATATAAAGCCACATGGCTGACTGACTGACTCACCCACTGACATTAATGTTTGCCCACTTCCAGATGAGCTAGAAACTTGAAATTTTGTACACATATATAGCTTTTAGGCTGTAAACCACAGGAAAATTCAGGAAAGCTTATTTTTTAACTTTTAGCCCTAAACCCCCTACCCGAAAAAATGGCTCAGTTTCCATGGCAATGGTATTATCAAACAGTGTTCATATAGGGCGCTGAAAGTTTAGAAATAATTATTGACTAAATACACGCACTCTATCTCCCATAGATCTTTAAATAAAAAAAAAAAAATAAAAAAAACTTTCCGAGAACCTCAGCGGGGGTTTGGATGCGAAGTCCCGGCGAGTATGTAGTCTAAAAAGGGTATGGCCGCAACGAACCTGTCTCAGCCTGGTAAATGCTTAGTTTGGCCGCAACTCTTATGCGTCCCATGAACCATAATACTAATAAAAATAAGTGTGCCTAAATCATTAAAGTCATTATAGTGGACCTATTTATGCCTTCTATAGAATTCCGTTAATCGTTATGGCTATTCATATATGACGACCTAGACATCAACATTTTTAGATACTGTTATGTGGCACACGAAATAACATTGCAGTACTTGTTGTTTGTATCGTTGCAATTGTTATACCTCGATCCAGACCCGCGGTTTCGTGGTCGCAGTGCGCGCCTGTTGTTCGAATTGCATTCGAGTTGGAAAAAAAAACTCTTCTATTAAAAACAGAGCTGGCATCTATAATGAAGTACTCTTTTATTTCCCCTGCAGCTGTAATGGGAAACGGATTCTCATTTGAGTGGTTTGTTCGCGATTTCTCACCTGCACTGAATTCCCTGTTATTTCTGCCGCGATTCCCTCTAAATAATTCCATCCTTCAGTCTATCTCTTAATTACTATACGCGTTTCCACGAATAGGAAAATGGAATTCTCATCAAATAATAATTTCTCCTATCCTTTTATGAAACTAGGTATTTGATAAGATAACTTTTCGTAACGAGATACGTTTACCTGATTGCAACTTAACTTAAGCTCGGTTACGTTTCATTTTGTCATAAAATAATAGTTGAAATTGAATTGAATAATACGAAACATCAATGAAAATGTACCAATCAGTAAGTAGTACAATCGACCCTCGATATAATGCCACCTTCCACTTTCTAATATTTAGTAGCACAAAGCGAGGATGGCACTAAAACGAAATTTAATTTTTAAAATAAAAATGGTATTATACAGTGCTGTTTCAATTTACTGTATGTATTATGAAAGAAAAATTAAATGAAAGGCAATTAATTATTTTCTCTCTCACTCACAATCTCCGACTAACAGTTTTCCCCCATTAAAATGAAAAACGTGATGGAATAGCTTGCTGGCTATACTTTGTAAATCTTTCATTGTATTCACAAACTTCTCGTTTCTCTTGAAGTTTAACAACAGATCTCTTTAAAGCTGAATGGGCACTGGACTAAAAGAAGTGAAAGTTTTGAATGCCTCATTGTTTGAAGGGCTCTTTCTACCTGCTCCACCCTCATGCAGGCTGTCTGTCCAACTTCTTAACATAACTTCCTCATTCCACCGCACTACATTTACAGTTAGTGGCATGTGACTTCTTGGAAATACATGAAAGTATGTTTCTTAAGTAGCCTACTACTCCCAACATTCACGCCAGTTTTAAAAGAATTTTGCAACTAAAAAAATCACAGTAAACTATATTTTGTAAAAATCTTGTGTTATATTCACTGGCACTAAATTAATTGTCAGAGTAACGAGGGTTCTTATGTGTTTCATATGGGAGAAGATCCGTTCACTTGCATTTATTGGCACAGTGCGAGGTAGCACTGTAAAGAGGGCCACTATATCGACTGTATTATGTAGTGATTAATACTCTTCGGTAATAATGCTCCCTTATTAGTATTTTAGGCTCCGGTCAAGAAAGCCATAAATAACGGCCCACAAGGGATGAAGCGCCATGGAGTTTGGTTTCTTAGCCTGCTTTTGAATCACACTGGTGCATTTTGTCATTCTGTCATCTTGTTTCATATGGACTGGTGCTTAAATAAGATGTTTGAACAATACGCGCGTGATACACACATGGGTTTCGCAACGGTCGCAGCTTTTTCACAATGCCTCTTGTAGCTTTACGTGGTTGCCACTGGTAAACCATTTCGTTTCTGAACGCCAAAACTTATAAAAATATTAATATAAGATACTAAGGGGGGAAACATTTTCTGCGTTCCGGTCCAACTAAACCACTGGAGATAGATGAGAAACTGACATCAGTGTTGGTGGAATTACATATTCTGAAACAGGATTATTTTTATTTACTTTCCTGCATTTTCGAGATAGGGAGATCTGTAAGTGACATGAGCTGCAGGATTTGCATTATCTATTGCATCATTTGATGATACAAACATGATGAAGATGCTCATTGTTGAATGGGTCTATTCAAGTAATTAACATTGCAATCCTTAACATCAGCAAAAGATTTTGTATGTAGTACTAAGATATAAAAATGTATATTTATCATTTTAGTAACTACTGGGAAGGAGAACTGAAAAGTTCCTATGGTTTGCATTGTACTACTATATGTACTTTGAACAACGTAGCATTACTTAATGAGTGATTCTTTCAATGGTTTACTTGCGTACAGGGGCCATGAAACACCACAAGAAAAAGAAGTACTTACTATAACATTCTTATAAATGAAGGTATTTGGTAGAGCGTGTGAAACAAAGATTTAAGATGCTATAAAGAGGGGATCCCGGGAAGATAATGCCAAGCTACATTTTTATCTTTTTGAAGAACAATTGGTCCACCGCTGTGGCATAGCGTTTGAAATCCTTGTCGGGACAGTCTCCGGATATCATCTGGCCGTCATTGTCATCTTAATACCATCTTCGCCTCGTTCAGAATGAATGTGTGTGTGTGTGTGTGTGTGTGAATGGTGTGTCGCGTCATATGTGTTCATGGCCTGATCACTTATCCGGGAAGGCCCTCCATGTCCTTGTCTGGTCAAAAAAGTATGTTTGTGATCCATAGATAATCCGTCTCCCGACAGGTCGATTATCCGAGGTAATATGAACCAGGATTTTCTCATATAACTGAAAGCTCCGATAATACAGACAATTACTGAAGCTTATGTGTATTACCAGTGTTTCATCATTTCCGATTAATAGGTCTAACAGAAATTCTACTTACTGAACGCACCTGAATTTCTGCTTACCCCATTTCAAGTTAATACTGAATCCTTAGAAATTATTGTTGAAATTATGTTAGAATTACAGAAGCCTTAAAACATTGCTTAATTAACACTTAGGCTTATGGATTCAAAGCAAATCACTGGTGAGAATTCTGACATGATATCTGACATCTTCTCTAACAATCCGTTTTAAATAAAGCATATGGAAGCCCGCGGTGGTTGGATTTCATTCAAAGCTGTAGGTCCCGATTACAGGGTCGTAGGATCGTCAGTAGCTTCGTCAGTAGGGTGGACTAAAATAGTACAGAGTACTAATGAAATGAGTGAGGTAATTATTTAAATAAAAAACCAAAAGTCGATTATTATTTTGACCAGAACTCAGTCCTAGTACTCTTCTGTTGAATGATCCACCTCGTTCTCGTTTTCCGTTGAGCCAATGAATTATGGAATTAAATTATGTAGGTCTAGAGTTGAACTATTATACAAAAATTGTCGCAGTTTTTATTGAAGTAATTTTCAAATAATAAATTACTTATGCAGTTCACAGTCTGGATGTGACTGCCGGCAAACTGAAGACATAGGGATAAGTACAATAGGATAATGAACGTATTTATAACACCGTATGTCTATTAACCCTAAAACGCCTAAGCTATTTTGCATCTATAAGCACCTAAGAAGAATCGCTTAGATTTTTAACATATTTTTACTGTTGTTTAGTTACTGTGAAACGATAATGAAAATTTGCTTAATTGTGATTAATAATTATATTAAAAGTCAAGTAGAATGGAGTAAATCAGAGTGGTTGAGTTCTACAACCGACCTTTTCATTTTTTTATTCATAAAAATCTTTAAACGTATTGTGCTACATTAACACTCAAGGCGAGTCTCTTAGACTCATTAATTGCTGCATTTTTCATTCTTGGTTGGCTAAATTTTAAAGTTCCAATCCCGGTTAAGGAACATTTCAGCCAAAAAACAATATAAAAAAGGGAAAGAGCCTGGGAGACTCACTTTAGGTGTTAATGCAACACAATCCGTTTAAACATTTGTATGTATAAAAACCAAAATAAAAATTGCCAGTTTTTAATGAATCAATATAAAACAGGATGCTAGGATAATAGCTGAACGACGAAACTTCAATAAAAATATTAAGTTGCTGACGATAAATCGATAAAATATAATACAATGAGTCTTTGAGACCTTAGGTTTTCTAGGTGTAATATTTGTACATGGAAAGTATCTTTGTCCTCACCTGGTGCATAACAGTGCGTTATATTTTGGGGCATTCTATAGTTGTGGCAGGGGCTTCCCGCCCACCTGTCATACCCATCATGCTGATTCCTATCAGCCCAGAGCACAGGACATGTTTATTAATTTAAAACCGTGGCGACAACATCGGGGATTTCTTTCCATCCAGGGAATTTATTGTTATTATATTGATAATACAGGGCAGGCTTTAGCTACAAAGAGCTCTCAGGCTCTGTTGGCTCCTAGCGCAGTATCTTGCAATATAACTATTTATAAATAGGAGATATAAGACAATTTTTTTAGCCTAAACCCTCAGTAAAAGTTAATCAACTAATGAAGCGAAAGACTAATCAACTCGATATTATTTATAATATATGTGAAAAAGGAAATAATTATGATAGTATGAAACAGAAAAATTAAAAAATTTAAATTGAAGTAAACTATTAATCACCGTGTATTTTGTTATATCACCAAGTACTAATGAAGATGGTTAGGTTAGAAAGACGTGTTGGCATATATTTTATATTCTTATATGCCAACAGGTCTTTCTAACCTAACCATCTTCATTAGTACTTAGTGATATAACAAAATACACGGTGATTAATAGTTTACTTCAATTTTAATTTTTTAATTTTTCTGTTTCATACTATCATAATTATTTCATTTTTCACATATATTATAAATAATATCGAGTTGATTAGTCTTTCGCTTCATTAGTTGATTAACTTTTACTGAGGGTTTAGGCTAAAAAATTGTCTTATATCTCCTATTTATAAATTACCCTCATATATAAGATGAAGTTTATTAATAATAACTATTTATCAATAGGATGAAAATAACGGAGCACTTGTCATCGCATAAGATTTTAACTAGGTCGGTATTTCCATAAATCTAAAAGAATCCATAATTAGAGCAAAGATAAATAATGACCGATAAAATTGGGCAATTTAATAATTTTACGACAATCTAGGATAATTTCTTACACTGCCCGGTCAATATTAATACTGCTACAATTTCTCTGGTCACTTTAATAAATTTACAGCAATTTGACAACGTGCGTCTGGTGTGATTCTCCCTAACCTAACCTAACATAACCTAACCTATGTAACTCGAAATGTCACCAAAGTGGAAGCTGCTCTAATAAATAAAAACTCTTGGATTTGACATTTTGTGTGTATACGTATATGTCTTTTTTTTTGTTTTGTTAGACGTACGTATTTTTCATACTTATTTACTTTAATAAATCCTCTTATTTTTGTATGTAGAGAAATATGAATAACAATTCTCTCAAATTGCCCATTCTATTTCCAGCATTATTCATAATGCCCGGGCAATGTGTTAATTTCTATATAATTTATCATTTTGTCACATCCCATTGGGCACTTTTTAAATTGCCCAATTGTTTACATTGACCGTATCATAAACACTGTTCAAACCGAAGATGGCGGACAGGGACATGGAAAAATTGGAGTACTATCTAAGTAACCAACCGAAGGTTCTTTAACTATTGAATGAGAAAAGACTGCTAAGTTGGCTACCTAACATTTTCTTTTTCAGTACAATGCTGAACAAATTCTTTCCATAATTACAAAGGATCAATAACTTTCAGGAATAAATAGGTTTTTTTGCATTTCTGAATTAATTTGTGACACAATGCTTCGTAACATTAAATGTGAAACTCTTCCTCCCCAAAAAGATAACATAACTTGGTTATAAACCCGTCAGTATGCTACACAGAAAAACGAGCCAACCAGATACTTTGCTTGTTTGAGTAGTTGACTAACCCAGATCACTATCTGTAGGCCTACCCCTTATCAAACCGAATCTTCGAATTATCGAGATTCACTTCAGATTTATTTTGACAAATCGGAATTATTGTTAAATTCGTCCATGTATTGTTATGTCAATTCAAGCACAACGTTTAATACTTAATTCTAATTTCATCACCCTGTGCTTTTAGTTGTTCATTATCCTTAATTACGGGAACAATCCTGTGCATGGATTTTGTTTTATCGTACATATTAGTACAAAAAATTAAATTCATGTAATTTTAATTATCAATTTTTATGACTAAACAGCAAAATAACCTAAAATAATAATAAGAGCAATATTAATAATTTATACGAGTGTCACGCCCCGTTCCAGCTGATGAATCCAATTTTTTTACCGACTTGCTGTCGGATTACAGTAAAACCACTTTAGAAATAGAAAGTAAACACATTAATGATGCAAAATGTGCCAAAAAATATTCAAAACGCATAACGCGTTGTACATTCAAGTGCTTCATCCTTCGGAAAATGTCTGGGTAAGGCATATAACAAATCCAATTGAACAAAACAATCCAGCAACAATATTTATAGTAGGAAAAAACTCTTACACTGGGACTCGAAATCATGATCATCGGCTTCCGTACATACCTACAACAACAAGTAGATTAAAAGCTGTGAGATTGACTATAAAGCGACGTTACAGCGATAATTTGGGATTGTATTTATCAGGTAGGCCTATTTCGCTTTCTGGATCAGATTTCGCAAAATGTTGTGATTGTTTTATCCACTCATTATTAATTATAACCCCTTAATTTGCATATATTTGCAAAAATCAGTTCTTTATCTAACATTTCATGCTTATCGAGTTCTCCATACCGCTTTGCTAATACAGTATGTAGCCTATCTGTCGCCTATAGTCTATCGTAAAATTAAGCATCAAAGATGACAAGCACAAATATTTATTTGCTAGTTAGATATGACGGAGAGTTACAAGCGAGATATTTCTGTTACAAGTGAGTATATTTCTGTACATATTTATTTTTTCCTGATCAGTCCCTTTATTTAGATTCCTAACAAACAGTCCTCGCGTAAACACAACGAATTCAGCAAATCCATTATTCAGCGAACCATAGCCCGTTGTTACATATCTGGGCTGTGTGATAAATACGTGGAAAGGGGAGAACCATTTTTGTATAAAATGATACTTTACATCTGTTATGCCATGCATGAGATAGTTTATTCTGAATTTCGAGTGTGGGGATGAATTCCGGAAATACGTCTTGGTGCCCATCTGACGCATGCGTGAAAGTGAGAATTACAGTTTTCCTGCAGTTGATGCTCTGGTGTTTTGTAATTTGTGGAGTCCACAACCCACTCACTAACATTTACATCCGCCCCGATTCTAATTTTTAGTGCATGAGGCATTTCAAAATAGACCCACGGTCATTATGATTTGTTTTATGCTACATCTCCGTAATAAATCCACGTTATTATGTGCAGCCGACATCCAGAAGTGCACTTTGTTTCTGAACAATGGAATGTCACGATAGAGATTATAAAAAGTTGCTTTGCTAAACGAGTCTGTAACGCCAATGTTGCATTGCGAGGTGCGGGGATTTACTTTAAAATATATATTAATATAGCAATGAGTAGACCTATTCAGGATATTTGTTGAAGGTGTCACGAAAGCGTTAGAACTCATAGGCGTGAGTATTAGGCTTTTTCTAGCAAGCATTATTTGACCAGCACAAGCATTAAATGATAGGACGAGACTCGCCATTCTCTCTCACACACACACACACACACACACACACACACACACACACACACACACATACACCACTCCGAACAAGGTGAGGGTGGGATGAAGATGATAATGACAGCCAGATGATATCCGGGGACCACAGGGGCCTAAAGTTACCTGACATTTGTCTCATAAGTGAGGAAAAACTCCGGAAAGAAACAAGGTACCTTGTCACGACCAGGAATCGAAGGAATCGAGCCCTGGCCCGCTGCGTGAGAGGAGCGAACGCATCCCCTGCTCCCCTGCGCCACAGCGGTAGACTGGTTTGTGTATAAGATGGATTAAATGACGCCGATAGGCCTAGTTTAGTTACATTATAGAGAGATGAGAAAATCATGAGACCATTTTACGTGACAATTTTTTAATATTTTCTCATTAAATAAATTATGCAATGATGTGAACTTTTAAGGTGCAAAATTAAAATACGAGTGAGGTGTTAATCCCCAAAGAATGGGTTACGTAATTTTATAGCTCAGAACGGACCTCCCTGAAAGAATAAAATAACACATGAAAATGTAAAGGATCCGATAACGGTTGTCTGGTAGTCAGATGGTGCCCCAACTTATAATTACCCCGCAGACGGATATGTCAGAACTCTGGACACTAATTGCTGCTACAGAACCGTATGCAGGGTAAAACTGCCAGTTGCGAGTAATTTAATTCTGATAGTTTGATCCCCAAATATCACTTATGTTAGATTATTTAGTGCAAATTTATATCCACTTCCAAACACGAACTCATACACCAGAAAATATTTGTTTAATCTAAGAAAGAAATAGTATATGTAGAAATAAATATTTTATCTAGTGCATCTTCATATTAGATACCATAACAGAAAAGACAGAAATCAAATAATACATATGTTATAGCCTATGCCATTAGGCCTATTTAAAGAAAATCAATTTTAGCCACTCTGTGGCCAATTATTGGCATGGAAGTTTCTCTGGGTTTTCCGTTAGCCTTGATTATCAGTTTTCCTTTGCCTTGTTTATCAATTTTCCTTTGCCTTGTTTATCAATTTTCCTTTGCCTTGTTTATCAGTTTTCCTTGGCCTTGTTTATCAGTTTTTCTGTACCTTGTTTATCAGTTTTTCTTTACCTTGTTTATCAGTTTTCCTTTGTTTTTTAATCGTACATTTACATCAATGCCCGAGGCAGAGCTCGAACCCGCGGCCTCCTTCACCACGACTCAAACGATGAACGATTCAGCCACAGCGCTTTATTAATATTGAACGTCATCGTCGGACATAAGCTTCTACTGAAAAACGGGGTTTTAGGAAATTGGCACTCGACAGCTTCAATAGAAGAAGTTGGGCTGACAACTGAAAACAGGATTTTCAGCGCAAGCTTATGGTTGAGGATGAGGTTTCTACCAAACCAGAAGGTTCAAATACGAGTGAAGACTTCATAACAAAATCATAGTTATTCATTGAATAACTTCAGCAGTCACATACTTGTTTTAATTTTTTTTTGGAAAGCGTGGTTATACCATTTTTGTCATGTGAAAGTAAGTATTTTTTGTAGATAGAACATTCTGTGAATACCTGCCTGAAAATCAGTGTTAGGAGTTCAAATATGAACAAAACAAAATACAGGCACAGAAGAATTGAAAGATAAACACCGAAAAACATCATTGCAGAGTTTCGTATTTGATTTATCTGCTGAAATTGTTGCAGGAAATTAAAAACAACATAATTATGTGGATGCATATTAACCTAATAAAACCTGATTTAAATTTTGATGTTGCATACAAACAGAGTGTGTTAGGGGATTAAGGGGAAAGAGGGAGGGAAATTGGGAGATCTGCACAATAGCTGCGCTGTAATATCAATAAAGAAAACATTTTATAACGTAATGCGCTAGTGCCAAATTTGAGCTGTACAGACACAACGAATAGTTCATTTGGATACGCGCTTAACCTTACCTTAATGTTATTATGAGATATTAGGGGTGTATAAAGTGACTGAGAATTGTAATTATGTTTCTAGGAAAAAAATTGTGCACTATATCTAGTTCATTCAGTATACAGTACTATCTTGCACAACGACGGTTGTATGCTGCTACTTAGGCCTGCTACTTACGCCTGCTACTTACGCTTAGAATAGATCTTAGATTTAATATAGATTTACGATCTGTAGGCATGGAACTCATATCATTGACCTGGACCAAGATTGAGTCCGTTAACTCGGGAAAAGAAAGCCTGCGGCTAACTAAATTTTCTACCCAGACCAACATCACAATTGAATCAAATCCTTTTTCATCCCATTGGCTTTCTGGTGATGGTGGTTCTATTTACCGACGGATAATTTAGTTACGCTTGTTTTCCTATAGAGGATAGAGTGACAGGTAGTGAGAAACTGAATCATTACTTGGACGTGAAAGGGCTTGGGAATTTCGTCAAGAGGCTCTAATTTCGGCTTGGAGTTCTTTAACGTGCCGTAAATCTTCAACATGGGATCAGTTTTCTCAGGAGGTTTTTGTGCCCATAATTTGTACGTCCTGAAAATCCAATGTTTCGGAAGTGATTGAATTATATTAAAGCGACGTTTCACTTCACTAGTTTTCAATTTACTGTAATTTATTGGCATTGACCTTGTTTTCTAAAAAAAGTTTCGTAATTTAATTTATACAACTTCCACTATCTTTTCTTTGTAATTTATACTGTAATTCAGCTAACAAGAGAATTTAAGTATTAAACAAACTTCAATGATAAAACATAATTCACTGGTTTTAAAGCATATTTTAGAAAATTTAAAGCATATTTGCATGCATATTTTGTCTTCTCATTGATCATTACCTTCCAGGCCTTAAATGATTATGATGATGAGTGTTCTGCCTGAAGGCAGTTCTAGACCCGGAACGAATGCGATGAGCCTATCAAGTTCTCTAAACCAGCCTTAGTTTGTAATTGTGATTTAAAAATGTGTTTCGTAACTTCTATTTGTTATAACAATAATTGTGGTCCTATTGTATGGATGTCCATAGTGAAAGAGTTTGCGAAAAGTTGAAAATAATTTTTCATTGCTTTGAAATCATGAATTCTTTATTCTTCAAACTCAGTTTTTAACTTTCATAACCTAAATTAAGTTTTACGATTTTTTTTAGACTGTGGACAAGGGAAACGGTAAACTGTTTTTCAAAGAGCTTTCTTGTTTGCTGAATTTTGGGCCCGGATTTTTAGGTTTTTACAAAACCTGGTTTAGTTTTTTAAACATTAAAATAATTTTATTTCAGTTTTTTTATCATTTTCAGACTTTTTTTTTTTAGTTTCGCAAGTACAAGAAACACGTTGAAAGCAATCAATCAACTTTTTCAATACTGTATGTTCGGCGTCTTGGTGGAGCAAAGATTTTGAAGAAACTGCGGGTGTAAGCTTCTTTGAAATGTCGTTAATTTGCTACTACAGAAACCGGGGATTTTGGTTCACCTACGATTTCGTTTACCGGGAAAATGAGGTACAAAATGACAAAATTGCAAACTGAAATGCTATATTTTCTCGCATTAATGCACTGATAACAACGAGCAATATGCAAAATGTAGGCAGATATTTAAAAAGCAATTTTTAGTATAAGGGTAATAATTCGATTATTTACATAGGCTCTATTATTAATTTAAGTGTTTTATCGTATTTTAATTAAAACATATTTTTAACCATTTTTAGTTTATAACGTCTTATTTACCCTTTTTTGGGTTTCATAAGATTGGACTTTTGTGATTGCCATGGCAACGAAAGGATAATTATGTTAACACAGTCAACTAACAAGGAACAAAATAGTTTAAAACCTAAGAATTCGGGCCCTAATGGTTATATACATATATGTATATTCATATATATTGTTGTTTTCTTATTGGAATTATTTACATGTAGTAACACTAATACATTTCTTTAATTGCTGGCAAAGAACTACCGTAGTATAGCCATAATGAAGTTATAGAGAAATTTGTTTAAATAATAACATATTTCAATTTTTATTTGGTCTTAATTAATTTTTTACATTAGAAAAATAGAACCACTTTTCAAATATTTGCACAAGAAATTTTCTTCAAATTTATTATATCAGAAAACTCGTTGACGGGAATCTCCGAAATAGGGATTAAAAAGTGGCAGTGCGAACACAGTTGCTAAAAGCAATACACCCAGGGGGTGCTCAAAAGCCGTGCGCAAACGCATGTGATTTTCTTCCAGACTGCGCACCACGTCATCTGGGAAGCAGATTTAGCGGGAGTTCTGTTGTTGCTTTATGAGAAAAGTGATTTTCGCGTGCTTTCAGTGCCATTATTTGAATATTTTAGAAGAAAACAGTTAAGTCTAGTATTTTTTAGTTAGTTAAAATCTGTTTGTTTTGTTGATCGATTTGTGTTAATGCGAGAATCTTCAGAATATATAATTATGTGTCAGCTGAGCTAAATGTTTGTAGGTTCGGAACATGTTATCCATATCTGGATCGTAACATTTAATTGGAAAAAATAACCTAGTGTTTTTATCATTGCGTAAGAGGTGTATATTGTTGTTATTATCATATGCTCACGGATTGAACCTTAAAATAAATAAATATGTGGTAAAATGCTTGTATACATAGACTAACAATGGCAAGCTTATGCCTAGAATTCTACCATGGCTTTATATTTTAAATGGTGACTGTTTGTTTTAAGCTTCGTTGTTTATAAATAACAGGCTAATATATAGCCTATCTACAGAATTAAGAAAAAAACTTCTACTTAATTATTTACCTTGATTATAGAGCCGCCTCCTTAGTTGGAAAAATGTTAAATTGCGTAATATATATAGGCCTAATAAATATATTTTACTTTATTTACACATTTTAAGACCAGGTAGGCCTACAAACATGTACTGGTAACGATATAACTTTGAATAAAAAATACATCAAAGTTATTATTTTTTTTAAGTTTTGGAAATACAAGCAGCTTGCTACGTCAAAGTTATTAAGTTAACAAAATCAAGATGGATTATTAAAATTGTTATATTTTAAAGAAAATAATGATGGCCTATATCCAACTTACTTTTCCTAAAAAACTTTATGAAAAGAATTTAATGTGGAAAGTCTTTATTATATTCCTATTTGGTATTTCTTTAGGCCTAAAGATTATTATAGGCATATTCAGAGAATTTTAAGATACATTATTTTATTTCATCCAAACATTTTTACACCAAAAGAAGGATGCATAATTAAAAAATAAATAAATAGTGGTAAAAAAGTAGATAGTTTTCACCTTACTTAGTATAATGCATTTTTATGTAGGCCTACGCCTATCTACAAGAAGGACCGAAAATCAAAATATATTTCAAGCGCAAAAAAAAAAAAAACACTTCTTTAAAATGTTCACTATTGAGTAAAATGACAGTATATAACTAGGCTATAGCCTTAGGGCTAATTATTCTGAGATTGATACTTTTCATATGAGTTTAGTATTTTGAAGACGAGTTTTTAAAATTATTTTGAGATTATCTAGATGTATATTGTACTTAATTTTTTGTACTTTTCTTAAAAGCCTTCATTGTAATTAGGTTTATGCATCTTATGTTCTCAATGAAATAAATAAATAGAAGAAAATCGGCACAAATGTGCAAAAGATCAATAGGCCTCATTAATATTTGCTATACTCGCTAATCGAATAACTTAGTTCTGTTGTTGCATTCAGATATTTTTATGTGATATCTGCAGGGGTGCCCACAGGGGGGGGGGGTTAAGACGCAGACTGCGTCATTGAAATTTCTGGGGGGGGCAAAATTAGCGTTTTATATGTTAAAAATAAAAATGGTCAAGTTTTATAACTTTAAAAGGTCTCTTCCAATTCTTTAGAAGTGAATAGTCAATAAATTAGCGTCCATATCCGGGGGCGGGGGGGGGGCGCAAGGAAAAAAATGTATATTAATAATTATTATAGTCAGGTTTTTTTCTTTTAAGACAATTATTTGAAAGTCAGTTGAGACATAAAAAGTTTGCAGAAGTTTTACCAAATCAACAACATGGAAGCAGAATCCACAGTGGATTAGGAAAGGGGGGTTCAGGGGGTTTTGAACCCCAAAAGTCAAAACCTAAAATTCTATATTTGTACTTTAAAAAAATATTTAATTAAACAAGAATTGTTGGTGTGTCAGATATGATATAGCAGTTATTTTCTTCTCATAACATAATGAGTAGGACTATTATGTCCACATGTTATTCAACTTTTCTTATAAATAGTAATAAGTATTATAACTTAGGTAACAATTTCTTGCCATGTCTTAAGAGTATAGTAAACAAATTTGCTAACTAGTTTTTCAGTGCTAAAATAGCGTAAAATGTGATTTTCATTAGTTCAATATTAAAAAAATTTCCGGGGGTGGACATAGGATGATTTATTATTTACATTGGCATGTCTTAAGAGTTTTGAAAACAAATTTCCTAACTAGTTTCTCAGTGCTAAAATAGAGTAAAATAAGATTTTCATTAGTTCAATTTTTAAAAATGTTCTGGGGATGGACCCCCGACCCCCTTTTTTGAGGGTATTCCAAACCCCCCGGCACTTTCGACCCTCCCCGCAATTATATTCTGGCTACGTCATTGTTGCACTTATTATATTATTATATTATTGAAATAATGTTACAAAATGGCCCAAGAAGTTAAACAACAAAAAATAAATTAATTTAAAAAATGGCCCCCCTAGAAAATATCATATGGGCGCCTTTGTCGACAGCCAATCAGGTTGGGGGGTGAGCAATGAAGTTGGGGGGGTGAGCAATGAAGTTTGGGGGGTGAGTCTTGAAGTTTGGGGGGTGGGCACCCAGTCATGAAGTTTGGGGGGGGGGGGGGGTAGGCACCCCTGATATCTGTTATAGAAGTGATCACAGAGGAGCGCACATTCTGGACCGGGCTTGTGGTACAATAAAACTGGCCTTGATAACAGTATTAGCCTGAAAACAATTTATGTACGCACATACATAAGTATAAACATTTCAAATATTAGTAATATTTAAGCCGCGCATGTGAATGGAGCAAAGGAAGATGTTCTCTTTGTTGAAAAACACATTCTGAATCGTCCTTAATGCTGCCATTGCTTCCCGGATGACGTCATGCGCAGAAACCGATTTTCGTCCTTTGCGAATGGCGCTACCTAATAGTATATCTACGTACCTTGCAATACACCAATAGCAGTCTGAAAATCACATGAAACTACATAGTACAGTACCCGAATGATTTTAATTTCATAAAGTCAGATTTGTTCAGGAAAATGTAATAATCTATATTCAAGCGATTTTTCTTTATTATTAACAGGGCCCGGATTCTGATGACCTATAAAATGACCCTAAATTTTAAAGAAAATGACTTAATAATTATAAAAATGACCTAAAAACTGATTTTTGTACATAACAGTAAAAAATGTAAATAATTAATGTTGTGAATGCTCTTTTCTCACGGAAATTTATACTGGCACTGAGGAACTGGTGAGTCAAAATTCGGCATTTCCTTTAGTAGTCTGCTGGATTATATTGTTGTTTAACTGAGGGCAAACAGTACTTTGCACTCTCAAATCCAAGCAGGTGGCAGACTCTGATGCCAAGTCAATCTAATAACAATAGTAATATAATACAAAATTTTGGCGTTTCTTTGATTCTCTTTTCCGACTGAGACATGACAACACTTAATGCAGAATTTTTCCTTCTTGCATTAAACAAACAACACTTCAAAGACAGCACCGCTAGCGACGAAAGAAAGTAATACACTCAATGTAAATACATGAAAATTATTAAATAAGGAAGAAAATTACACAAAAATAACAAAATAATGACCTAAAATTTAAATAAATGCTCTAAAAATGTAAAATTGCATAAAATGACAAAAAATGTATTTCTATAATCTAGAGGCCATGATTAGGATTTATCTACAAGTTGGCAATGTCTAAGCAGCATCAATAAAAAGATGACATGTCATTAGAATCCGGCCCCTGATTATTATTAGACATCGGATTTATTTGGAAATGCATATTCCACCTGCTGTAACAGATGATATGGAAAGGAGACTTTAAGCACGTTTTACGATCACTTGTTACAGTATATATACAGTTTATAGTGCATATAAAGCATATTTTTGTCGTTGTTGCATATTTTGCAATTTTAGTATGCACCATGCATATATCAAACTGTTTTAAGGATTGGAACATTATTTTTAAGTATTAACAATTTTTATAGAATCGTGAAGTACTTGTGCAGTCTGCTTACTACCCAGAAACCCATAATGAGCTTTAGGTGATAGGCTTGCATTCCACACTGGAGACGTCACCTGGGAATCACAACTCTCCAAGTTGAAATTACTGTTGTGCAATGCAATTACTGAAATTCAAAATACCATATATGGGGTGTAGTCGATGAAACTACAGACGCTTGTGACTGCCATGTCGCAAATTTTCTCGTTGGAAAACTAAGTGAAGAAGAGCTGGGAACGCCTTATTTGATCACTTGTAGGGTCTTAGAAAAAACTAATCATTCCACGGTAGCACGCTTTGTGAATGACGCTAGAAGAGGACAACGACGACAAGTTTTGTGTCCTTTCATATTCTGCATCCTATATGTTGAGTGCTGATTCGGCTCTAAAAACATTTCATCTCCATTTAATACATGTTACTTGCATAGTACATGGACTTCATAGAGTAGCAGAAACAGTACTGGAACAATTTTCTGAATTGAACACTTTGATTTCAAGTACTAAGAAGGTATTTCAGAAAGCTCCCGTACGACCAAACGCTTACAGAGAATCACTTCCGGAAAGAACTTTACCACCAGAACCAATTATTTCGCGTTGGGGCACATGAATAAATGCTGCTCTATTTCATTCAGATAATTTTAGTGCCGTTAAAGAATTTGTTTGCGGCCTGGATCCAAGTGATACCACTTCAATTCAGCGTCCACAAGAAGTATTCAAAAGTGAAACTTTACATAGGGATTTAAATGTAATCAAAGCTCGTTTCAAAAATTTACCTGAAGCAATTCAGACATTAGAAATGTGTGGTTTGCCCCTTAATGATGCCCTATTAATCCTTGAAAAAGTGAAAGATGAGCTTAGTTGTGCGCGTGTAAATTATGCGGAAAAACTGGGTGAAAATCTGTGCAGTGTTCTAATATACAAAGAAAACCTGAATTTAACATAGGCCTATTATGCTCTGTGAACAAATACCTGCAAGGTGACAGTGTTGACCTTCCAGAAGAAATTTCACCAGAACTTGTAAGTTCTTACAAATACTGCCCTACGACTTCTGTGGACGTTGAGAGATCGTTCTCAGCATGCAAACTCATACTAACCAACAGAGACATAAATTTACTCCAGAAGATGATGATAATCTACTGCAAATCCAATTACAGTCAGCAAGAGGACAAACAATTGGACAAGCTGAATGTGATTAGGTTGCATTTTAACTGCATATTTTCGAGATTTTGGTGCATATTTTACATATTTTAGCAGCATAAATGCATGCATATTTTAACAGTTTTTAGTGCATACAATTCCGATGTCTACTGATTATTAATATAATTACTATCGTTATTGGGGTACGACCTAGCGTAGTGGTTGAGGCACTGCGCTACAAACCGGAAGGTCGCGGGTTCGATTCCCGAAGAGGTCGTTTGGAGGTTTTCAATTGGCCTCATCCTTCTGGTGGCACTATGGCCCTGGGGTCGACTCAGCCTCTAACGGAAATGAGTACCAGGAGCAATCCTGGGGGTAAAGGCAGCCGGTGCGTAAGGTTGACAACCTTACCAACTTCACGTGCCGAATGTCCAAAATCCGGCAGCCTCAACCTCCTGGAACCCTGTGAGCCTCTATGGCCTGTGTAGGGATCACTTCACTTTACTTTCGTTATTATTAACTTATTACTTAGCTTATTTTGCATGCTTTAACTGCATATAAGTCATAGAATATTTAGGTTTACTAATAGGCTTTTGTAATGATTCATTTTTGTGCATTTGTTTCTATTTTTCGGTGATGCCTTTTTGGCTGATGTCCATTTTAAACGATTCTGATTTTGTGTGACAAAGGGGCGATGAGTTATGGAAAGCAAACAAATCCTATAAGTTCTTCGTTTGCCTTTGCGAAAGAGGAACCACGAAAAACCCAAGTTAAATTGGCCGACCACAGAGTTTGATATTTGAATCCAGGAGCTCTTACTTCTGCCACCTCGCTCGGACTTTTTTTTTTTTTCAAATCAAATTTTCAAACAGACATGCAAACAAAATACATACAAAATCATACGTATGTCCTTGAAAGTACCAGATGAAGAAGACTCGTTTCTATGGGCTGTAATTATCATATCGTACTGTGATATTTTAAAAATTTGGAAACCAGACCCTCTAAATGGTTCGCAAACAGACCAGACATTGGGCTGGTTAAATGAGGAAGTATAAGTGCCAACGTAGCGTTGCACAAGGTGTGCATAACTTGGTGATGATTTGCGGAATTGCATTTCAAATGTGGTTGACAGTCTAGTTAATTGCGAAATACGGAATAAGTATTTTAAAGAAGTAAAGTTAAGAAATACGCGGAATAGGAAGTTGCAAGTAAGGAGTTTTTGGTTGGAAACGTCACGGATGCCAGTGGGGAGACGAATTGACGCACGAAGTTATAAAACGGGCAAACTGACAAGTTCGGCCCTCTCGCTACTCTACATTCTTCACGACTGGAACGACAGCACTCAGGAGCACCTCGGTGCAAGTTTATTTAAAATTGTGTAACATATTCATCATGAAGTCAGTATGTAAGTACCTATGTAATTTAAATTTATTTCAATACTAATAAACTAGTCATTTAGTTATTATGGGTAAAAACTAGCTTTTGTAATTTGTGCATTGAGATGTACCGTTCCTTGCCCTTGTCCTCGAGGTTACGATGAAATTATATATTTTAGGCCATCCTGATAAATCGTGTCCCGGGGTAAAAGGTGTCAGAATAAATTAGGGCCCCTGGGATACGACAGTACATATATTAAATGGGGGCACGCCGTAGCGTAGTGGTTGAGGCGCTGCGTTACAAACCGGAAGGTCACGGGTTCGATTGCCGATGAGGTCGTTGGAATTTTTCAATTGGCCTAATCCTTCTGGTGGCACTGTGGCCCTGGGGTCGACTCAGCCTCTAACAGAAATGAGTACCAGGAGCAATCCTGGGGGTAAGGGCGGCCGGTGCTTAAGGCTGACAACCTTACCACCTTCACGTGCCGAATGTCCAAAATCTGGGAGCCTCAACTCCTGGAACCCTTGGGATCACTTTACTTTTACTTACATATATTAAATAAGAGAGTAGAGAAATTTAGAAATATACACAGAAATTAAGTATAATCTTGATACAGTCAAACAGTTTTTACAAAACTTTTAAAGAAAGAAACTCAAAATTACAAGAACAGAACTCAATTTTACAAATATGTTTATATTTAAAACTAGAAATATTTGGAATTATTATGATGAAACAAATAAAAGACAAAACAATTAATATTTAATTATTAAAATTAAATACTTATTTAATTTTTCTTAAATTGGTGGACACTATACAATAAAATCAGGATGCTCAGCAACAACAGTATTACAAAGTTTCATACCATCATTTAGACCAGGGATGGCCAACTGGCGGCCCGCGGGCCGCTTGCGGCCCGCGGTTATGTTTTATGCGGCCCCCGAACAACTTTTTAAAAGTATTACGGTAGATATTTTTTAACAGAAATATAAAATACAAAATTTCCTACAAGAGTCCAGGTTAAGTTCAAATTGTATATAATTACGACCTGATAATAAATTTTTTAACAACTAGCAAAATAAAGGTTTAATTACTTTAAGAGAATCAGTAGGAAGTATACTTTGAGTAGGCCTATAAGGCAAACACGCCAGTTTGATGTCGCACGGTGTGGCAACTACGCTTTCCGAAAAGACTGACTGCACGGTTTGGCAACTGCGCGTTCGGAACCAAACAAAACACTCAGTGACTCTGAGATACTAAGACTGTGCGCACGCGAGGCTAGCTACTGTCAAACTGCTGGTGCTTCATCACTGTGTTTAGTTTTAACTTACAAACCTAATTACGTTATTTCACGATGGGTAAGAAAAGAAAAGTTTCAGAAGAAAACAGAGTGTTTCAAGACAAGTGGGAAACCGAGTATCTGTTTGTAAATAACAAGGACAATAAACCCCAGTGTTTAGTGTGTTTGCTTGTACTGTCTGTCCATAAAGAATATAACCTCAATCGGCACTACACTCAGCACCATGCAGCTAAGTACAAAGATTACACTGGACAAGCTAGGCTTACTATTGTATCTGACTTGAAGAAAAAGGTTAGTGCTCAAAAAAACCTATTTAATAAATCCACAACTTTGCAAAAAAATGCACTCTTAGCTTCTTATATTGTAAGTGCAGAGATAGCTAAAGCCAAAAAACCCTTCACTGATGGTGAGTTTGTAAAGAAATGCTGTATAGAAGTGGCTCAAGCTTTTGGTGAAGAAAAATTTAGTAATGAGTTTAAAAACGTCTCACTTTCAAAACAGACTGTCACTAGAAGAATTGAAGAAATAAGTAAACATGTTTCCAGTGTAATAAGTAATATTGTTTCTGAGTCTTCCTACTTTTCTCTAGCCTTGGATGAGTCCACTGATTTAACAGACACTGCTCAACTGTTAATTTTCATCAGAACAGTAGACAATAATTTCATGATAAATGAAGAATTACTGGCTCTAGAGTCACTGCATGGTCATACTAAAGGTCAACACATTTTTGATGCACTTATGAAAGCCCTCAACAGCTGTGAAGGAACAAAAAAGTTGTAAGCAATTGTAACAGATGGGGCCAAAGCTATGGTTGGCTCTCAACTAGGCCTAGTGGGCTTGTTAAGAAAGGCTGGTATCAGCTGTCCATCATTTCACTGTATTATACACCAGGAAGCTCTTTGTGGGAAAATGCTGGAAATGGAAGACACAATGAAAACAGTTATGAAATGTGTCAACATGATCAAAGGAGGAAATAGGTCATTGACTCATAGAAAGTTCATGGCTTTTCTAACAGAACTCGAAGCAGAGTATGGAGACTTGACACTCTTCACAGAAGTACGCTGGCTAAGTAAAGGGAACTGCTTAAAACGATTCTTCGCTTTAAGAAAAGAGGTAGCTGAGTTTCTCAATGCACATATAAATACGCCTATCTCCAAAGAAGTTCAAGAAAAACTACTAGATTCTAAGTTTTTATGCAATATGGCTTTCTTAACCGACATAAGTCACCACATGAATGAACTTAACTTGAAATTGCAAGGTCGAAATCAAACAGTACCTCAGTTAGTTGGACACTTAGATGGATTTGTAAATAAACTTAAGGTTTTCATATCAAGCCTAGAAAAAGCTAATCTAGTACATTTCCCATCGTGCAAAGAAATTATGGAAGAAATTCCAACCAGTGATTTCAGTTTTTGCATACCGAAATTGAATATGCTTTTGGAGTCATTCAATGAACGATTTTTGGATTTTAATGAACTGCGACCACATCTCTTCTTATTCAACAATCCCATGACATGTGACATTTCCCAGCAAGATGACGACCTACAGTTGGAGCTCTGTGATTTGCAAAGTGACCAAGTTTTCCAGAAAAGACCAGAAACTGGTGTCGAATTCTGGAGTAGGCTGCCTGAGGACAAATATCCCAAACTACGTGATTTTGGTAAAAAAATTGTTTCAATGTTTGGAAGCACCTACATTTGTGAGAGCACTTTTTCCTCGATGAAATTTATAAAATCAACTCACCGTAACAGACTTACAGACAACCATCTTCAAGATTTGCTTAAAGTGGCCACCACCTCGACAAGAATTGATTTTGACAAACTTGTGAACGATTGTGCCCGCCCTCAGTGTTCTCACTAGTGGTTTTTTTTTTTCAGTAAAATTGTTGATTTTGTTCTGCTCAACTCTTGTATGATTAGTAGTATATATTATTTCAACATTAAAGTATGTTCAATATCCATAGCATTTGTTTATACATTAATTTATATAGCCTAAATTTCCCTTTAAGTTCTTGTGCGGCCCCTGCTTTTAGCGAAAGTATGGAAGTGGCCCTTTGGGCAAAAGAAGTTGGCCATCCCTGATTTAGACCATGAAATTGGCCTGAAGTGACCATGTATTTTATTTCTGCAAAACGAAACATGGCGTTTCTTGTTGTATTTTGATAATATTCGAAAGAAAGAAACTTTAATCGGATTTCATGGTCAATAGCTTAATGTAAACGTGTAACTAGGGCCCGGATTGTTAGGTTTTTGTAAACCCTGTTTTAGTATTTTCACACGATTTTTTTAAAGTTTTACGTTAATAAGTACAAAATAAAATTAATTTTATATTCACCTAAATTTACATTACTCTGAACCACAAAACTTTAGGAATACTTTTTGCTTAGTTTTATAACTACCCCTGTCATTTCAAACTCCTCCACAAACTCAACAAGAACATTCTTCATTTAATCATCTTTTAGAATACTTTACTTTCGGCGTTTTGCTGGAGCAAACATTGTGAATAAAATGAAAGGGTAAGCTTACTATGAATGCCTTTAATTTCGGTTCATTTAAGATTTCCTTTACCGGGACAGTGGGATACAAAATGACAAAATTACAAAGTGCAGTGCTATATTTTGTCTTACAAAATAATATGCTGGCAACAATGAGCAAGATGCAAAATATAGACATTTAAAACGTGATTTTAGTAGAACAATAATAATTAGATTAATTACACTAGTGTCCAAAATTAAAGCAACAAACTGAAATTTCATCTTTGGTGGTTTATTTTGCCACAAAACAGTATCAACAGGTGATAGTAACGTATAAACAATATGAGGAATAAAGAAAGTAAACTTTGCAACGTTTGTGCATACCAGTAAAACAAAACGCCTTTTTTTTTTGCACACGTAATGACTTTCACACACATCCAGAAAAACGCGTTAATGTGCTCAGTATGGGGTGTGACCACCTCTGGCAGCAATACAGGCCTCACAACGGCGTGGCATGCTGTGAATAATGTCATCAATCTCAGTTTGTTGCTTTAATTTTGGACACTAGTATATTATAGTTATTATTTTATCGTATTTTACTTGAAAAGCAGTTTTAGCCATTTTTAGCTTTTAACGTCTTATTTAGCCATTTTTAGGTTTTATAAGATTGGACTATGTGACTGCCTGCCCTGGACAGTGAAACGGATAATTATGTTAAAATATCACAGTTAGCTAGCAAGGAACGAAATAATTTCGAGCCTAATAATCCGGACCCTAGTTAGGCTATATCTTATCGGTGTAGTGTACACCACTGCATGTTTACGTTTGAACGTGTGCTGAGTGGAGGAAGGAGGGTTGAGGTACGGCTACCTATGCTAGAGACGAGCTAAGAAGGAAACCTGAAGTAAACAAAAACCAGTATGTCTGTCTCACTCTTAGTTATATGAGTAATGTGCTAGAGTGAGACAGATGTACTGGTTTTTGTTTACTTCAGGTTTCCTTCTTAGAACGGCCAGACTTTAGTACCTACTGCCTTGCCCTTGATAGTAGTAAGTACGTCACGTCGTCATCCGACCATCACATCATTTTCATTGCTGACCTCTTTTCTACTGCAACCGAACCTTTTCTCAATTTTGGAAATTACACAATCACCGGTCCTCACAAGAGACCAATGACATATAGCCATTAAAACAATTAATTGCATTGACTAATAATATTATGACCATGTATAAACTGTTTTGTTTTGTTCTTTAAAACTGGGACACAGAAGGTAGCCCAGTCAAATGTTACAAAAAAAATGCGTGAACTTACATTAAATGGGGTATTAATGATTTTTGGAGGGGAGTTGCAGACCATTACTGGGATCACAAATCCAGATTTGCAACCCTCAGAAACCTGTGCTCGATGAATGGCGGTCGAATTAAACCTGTTTTTTCGGACTTTTTTCGGTTTTTCGACAATATCTCCTAAACTATGCGTTTGTTGAAAATAATATTTCTTAGCTTTTTAAAAGTAAATTAAATATTCTAAAATATGAGATCAAAATCGTTTTTCTAAGTTATATAGTTACCGAGATACGGCTTTTCAAAGACTTGCCTTTTTTCCAAAAAGTTAAAATTTTAAGTTTTCTTCGTGTTTCGAACTGAATACCGACAAAATGACACGTCCTACAGAAAAGTCAAGAGAACAAAAGTTGTAGGCAATTTAATAAGCTTTAATGTGAGCTATAGCTTGTTCTTGTGGCTCAGATAGTCTCGTCATAAATGACAAAAACCGAAAATATGAAAAAAAGCTTTTTTGGGTGAAAGTTGAATAACATCGTTTCCTCCACCAACAACTTAATTCTTTTGTAACATGTTGGCGGATAATGTCTTATAACTGTGTATAGAAACTATTTGTGTGTATATGTGTCTATGGGAAATGGATTTTGCCAGAAAAAATTTTTTAAGCAGAATATTTCATAAAAATGTATTTACTTTAAACCAACAGGCATATTTAAACCATGTGTGAGGTTCCTGGTATGGGAAGTCGAGGGTGGGGTGATGTCTTTATCTTCACTTGAAGAACTGTCATTTTGGGGCGTGGGCACATTGCATTTCAGCTCAGTTTTGCGGCATCTGCAGCCCCCAGCTCAGCCCATCTTGCACTTGCACGAGATCAGTTGCAGAAGGGTTTGAGGGGCTCGTTTAAGTTCCATTGCAATTGGAGTAAGCCCAACTCGTCCAACTTCCACCCCAATCCGTGAGTTTTTTCCACCCAACCACTTTTGTACCTGCGAAAAAGTAGAATGAAAATTAGTTATTCTATAATATTTCAAAGCATACACACGGTGTACAATAAAAGTGTATAGGTGAACAACGAAATTTAAGAACATAACGATAGGAAATGTATATGGACATACCTGGTGATACATACAATAAGCATGATATTTTGCAGCATCTGTGATTGGTGACAAACGGGCGAGGTTGACTTTGGCTGACAGGTCGTTGAGGGTGGTGTCAGTCGCTCCTTCATAAACTACGACGAGATACTTCTCCCCAGCTGCAGCTATTTCATCGTAACTCACATCTGGGTGGAGGAAGACTTCTGCTTGCTTGAATAGTGCTGGGGTCTTGAGGAAGGTTTGACAAATTTGGTTTTCCCCTGCTTGAAAGGGGCCCGGGAGAGTAGTAAGAATTCCCGGTGGTGAACGACGTAGATGAATATTGGACGTCTGGCTCACCTCTTCTGAAAGTAGATGTATTTTTTGGAACTCAAACCAACTAATAACACAAGCAGGTCCACATCTTCCACGATGATTACAACCTTCTCAGAAGAGTCAGCTTTGGTGATGGCAGCTCTAACAATGTCAGCGTCAGTGTCGTCTTCTGTCACCTCAACACCGTGCTGTTCAAATCCAGTTTTCAGTAGCTCTATCAGCCTATGCTTATTAGTGTCGTTCGATAAGAACTTCTCTTGTGTGATGTTGAAGGTAGTTGAAGCTGATAGGACAATGTCACTGCAGTTGAGGGCGGAGTATCGTCTGAGACCTTCGGCACTTTTGGTACTTTTTTGAGAGGCGTCCTCCGGATATCCATCGAAGACAGTGGATTTCATCTGTCCCAAAATGGTTTTTCACAAAATGAATGTAGTCGTCAATGATGGTCTTCACTGATGCGTTTTGATGCCACACACATTTGTGGAGCAAGTAGCCACCATCGAGCATGATGTGGATATTGGCGTCTCGGGAGATGTTGGTAGTGAGGGATGTGAAACACGAATATAGAGCTGCCTTAGTTCCCTTCCTCACTCCAGTTTCGTTGAAAAGAGACACTGGGTAAGGGGGCAATTCATACTTGCAGCGGGCTTTCAACTCTTCGTCTGATTTTTATGATAATGCTAACTCGCTGAAATATTGTGAGAGGGCCAACTTCAATTTTCTTATTAGTGACTTGTATGGAATTATTGACACTTGCCAAGGTAACAACTTGCAACGAAGGTAACAACTTTGTCTTTACGTTTGAATCCAACTTTCCCAAATGTTTGGTTTTCTATGTTAATCACGCCTTCTGTTCCCAGTTCCTTGACAATTTAACAATTGACTTCATAGCCTCCAACTGCTAATAGAAACTATTTTGTCAGTAACGGGGAACTGATCTCGTGCAAGTGCAAAATGTGCTGCGCTGGGAGCTGCAGCTGCCGCAAAACTAGGCGGAAATGCTCAGTTTTGTGCACTTTCTGCAAGGGAAAAGTTCTGCCGCAATGTGCCCACACCCCAGAATGACAGTTCTTCAAGTAAGGATGAAGACATTACCCCACCCTCGACTTCCCATACCATCCCATACCAGGAACCTCACACATGGTTTAAATATGCCTGTTGGTTTAAAAGTAAATTCATTTTTATGAAATATTCTGCTTAAATATTTTTTTCTGGCAAAATCCATCTCCCATACACATATACACACAAATAGTTTCTATACACAGTTATAAGACATTATCCGCGAACATGTTACAAAAGAATTAAGTTGTTGGTGGAGGAAACGATGTTATTCAACTTTCACCCAAAAAAGCATTTTTTCATATTTTCGGTTTTTGTCATTTATGACGAGACTATCTAAGCCATAAGAACGAGTTATAGCTCATATTAAAGCTTATTAAATTGCCTACAACGTTTGTTCTCTTGACTTTTCTGTAGGACGTGTCATTTTTTCGGTATTCAGTTCAAAACACGAAGAAAACTTAAAATTTTAATTTTTTTGGAAAAAAAGGCTAATCTTTGAAAAGACGTATCTCGGTAACTATATAACTTACAAAAACGATTTTGATCTCATATTTTAGAATATTTAATTTACTTTTAAAAAGATAAGAAATATTATTTTCAACAAACGCATAGTTTAGGAGATATTGTTGAAAACCCGAAAAAAGTCCGAAAAAACCGGTTTATTTCGACCGCCATTCAGCGAGCACAGGTTTCTGAGGGTTGCAAAAATGGATTTGTGATCCCAGTAATGGTCCGTAACTCCCCGCCAAAAATCATTAATACCCCATTTAATGTAAGTTCCGATGTAACATTTGACTGGGCTAAGGGTTGTTTTGATCATAAACCATGGACAGAGGAAGGTTGTTGTAATGACGCTAAATAGCATAGATGAGATAAAGACACCATTGCCTTGTTATGTCATTTCGCAGGGGTGCCCACATGGGGGGGGGGGTTAAGACGCAGACTGCGTCATTGAAATTTCTGGGGGGGGGGCAAAATATTATCGTTTTATGAATTTTCTGGGGGGGGGGGTAAAAATTGTTGCAAAATTAGCGTTTTATATGTTAAAAATAAAAACGGTCAAGTTTGATAACTTGAAAAGGTCTCTTCTAATTATCTAGAAGTGAATAGTCAACAAATTAGCGAAACGCATTTCCTTGTAACCAACTGCCGCGCAAACGAAATCGATCACTCTGTGCCGATAGCAGCGACTGCAAACTGAACCATTGTTAGTATAGCGGAGGTATTCATTGCGTGGCCAGGAGGCTTTAAAGAAATAAACCATTAGGTCGGTGTTTCTTTATGTTAATTGATCTGACTAAATCGGTCCCGGCTTCCGCTTTCCAAAACAAAAGCAACGTTGCAATATTCTCTCATTGTTATCGCTCTGCACTCAAAAGCACGTGCCACCTAATAAGAAGAAAATCTGTCTATAATATAACCAATGCTGCTACTGGTTTCAGTCCATGTCGGCATCCCGATAATGCCTATAAAACAACAGCAATTTAAACATAAGTGTTTAGAATTATTGTGCAATGCCATTATTAGGCATGAGAAAATATGGCAAGATCACTGCAGAAAGAAACATCCGTATATACTGAAACATAATTTAGATATAAAATATAAGTTTACTGAAAGTAAAAGCAGTGGCGAAGATAAATGGAAACCGTATATTGATGTAAATCCCAAGCAGATTCTTCAAGATAAAGATGAAGAATTTCGACAGCCATGGGCTCCCATACCCGGGGGCGGGGGGGGGGGGGAGGCGCAAGGAAAAAAAAACTTATATTAATCGTTATTATAGTCAGGTGTTTTTCTTTTATGACAATTATTTTAAAGTCAGTTAAGACATAAAAAGTTTGCAGAAGTTTTACCAAATCGACAACATGGAAGCAGAATCCACAGTGTATTAGGAAAGGGGGGTCCAGGGGGTTTGGACCCCCAAAAATTAAAACCTAAAATTCTATATTTGGATTTAAAAGAAATATTTATTTAATTAAACAAGATTTGTTGGTGTGTCAAATATTATATAGCAGTTATTTTCTTTTCATAACATAATGAGTAGGCCTATTATGTCCACTGTTCCATGTGTTATTCAACTTTTCTTATAAATGATAATAAGTATTATAACTTAGGTAACAATTTCTTTTTAAGTTGCCATGTCTTAGAATATAGTAAACGAATTTGCTAACGTAAAATGTGATTTTCATTAGTTCAACATTTAAAAATTTCCCGGGGTGGACACCCGACTTAGGTAACATTTTCTTGTTTACATTGGCATGTCTTAGAGTATGGTAAACAGATTTCCTAACTAGTTTTTGAGTGCTAAAATAGAGTAAAATGTGATTTTCATTAGTTCAATATTTAAAAATTTCCCGGGGGTGGACACATAGGCGTACCGAGGGGGGGGGTTTGATTAAAAAAAGGAAAATTGTATAATTTGTTTAAGTCTGCCCATAAATTACTTAATACAAGTATAAAGCGTGGGAAGCTTAAAACTCGTTATTTTGCATCTTAATTTTTAAAATTTTCCGGGGGCAGACCCCCGGAAGCTTAAAACTCGTCTTTTTGCAACTTAGTTTTTAAAATTTTCCGGGGGAGGACCCCCGGACCCCCCTCTCCCTGGGGGTATTCCAGACCCCGCGGATGTTATAACCCCCCCATATGGTCGGCCTGGTTACGCCTATGGGTGGACACCCGACTTAGGTAAGAATTTCTTGTTTATATTGGCATGTCTTAGTATGGTAAACAAATTTCCTAACTAGTTTTTCTGTGGTAAAATAGCGTAAAATGTGATTTCATTAGTTAAATATTTAAAAATTTTCTGGGGATGGACCCCCGACCCCCTTTTTGGGGGGGTAATCCAACCCACCCGGCACTTCCTACCCTCTTCGCAATTATTTTCTGGCTAAATCATTGTTGCACTTACATTTTTATATTATTAATATAATGTTACAAAAGTGGCCCAAGAAGTTAAAGCGACAAAAAATAAATTAATTAAAAATTTGCCCCCCCTAGAAAATATCATATGGGCGCCCTTGTCGACAATCACTCAGGTTGGGGGGGGGGGGTGCGTCATGAAGTTTGGGGGGGGGGGTGGGCACCCCTGCATTTCGTATTAATTCATTGAATCAAATCTATGCCATTTAAGACCTAGTCTTAGCAAATAGAAGATGGGCATTTAGCAGCAATCGAATAATGAGCTGACTCGTTGAAAACAAGTTTGAACTATGCTATTATCAGTTCCGAAACTGAGGTTACAGTAATGCTGCATCTAAGTTCGCTGGCGCTGGAGGCAAGGTTTTCTCATGAATTTTCGTTAACAATAATGATTATAATTTTGACCTTTACCGCACACGATGTTGCAACAGCTGGTGTAGGGTAGCTGTTAAAAAATGTTTTTCACTTTTCTGGCAAAATGATGGAAAAAAATGAATTAAAAGAACTAACAAGCTAATTTTGTTCATAGGCTCTAACTAATACGACGGATTATTAAATGGTTTTCACTCTAAGAACAAAAGTAAACAAAAGCCAGCAAGTTAAATATTTCTCACTCTATCACATTACTCGCATGACCTTAGGGTCAGGTCTCCTTAACCGGGTAGCTAAGGCGTACTGCCGTGGAGGCTGTGGGTTCGAGCCACGCCTGGGGCATGTGTGTTTGTGTGTTGTAGGCTAAAGAAAACAAGGGAAACTGAAAGGCAAACAAGAAAAATATTTCAGGAAAATTGCCATATGGCCGGATAAATTAAAAAAGAATGAGACAGAGATATTGGTTTTTTGTTTAGGCTACTTTAGTTTTATTCTTAGAGTAGAAAGAGAATAAAGACGCTAATATGCCTATACTTTTTTACACAAACCTATAATTCGTCTGATTAGAAATATGTATTTTTAAATACTGTTCAATATGTTTATCATACCTGATCCCACGACAGATAATGTGTGTATCGGTAGATTTGCGGGGACAAAGTTCGAGCAAATTTATCTGATAAATCTCATAATCTCGTGTAGGATTTATTAAGACTATTCCATGAATAAAAGTAACGGATTATATAAATAATAATAACTTTCTTTCTTTGTTGTTTAATCGTTATTTTGTCAGCTGTGAGATCACGGCATGCTATGAATGAACATTTCGACGTATCGAACGAGTTACTAGATTCTAACCAATGCTATCAATACAGCGTATAAGAAATAGTTTACCTAATTCACATAAGATAACATCAGAACAGAATAAAATCACACGAACTGGCATGCACCGAATCGAAATTATAATTCTTATCAATGCATAAATTATATTATTTCAGTTCCCGAAAAAGTTATGTTTGTATAAAATGTGTTCTTATAAGATATCCGAGTCATTGCTAAACGTTATTGGTCGATATAAAATCGCGTCGTATGAATAGAAGCCTGTAATGCTAATATTGAACTACTTATACATATTAATTTTTTTGGTAATAAAATATAAAGTTATTTCTCTTTTTCTAAAATTAAGATAATTTAGATTGTCTCAGAAAAGTCTGTTTCACACTTTTTTAAACTTGTATAAATTGCTATAGGCCTATTCATTTACTTGGTCATGCTACGGATAATGATGGTGTATTAAGATATCAGAAAAGAGCAGTACGAGTTATGCTTAAGAAGAAATTAAATAATCGTTCCAGGCCCTTACTTATTGAACTGAAAATAATGACAGTTCTCAACTCTTTTTGTATACACATATTGAAAATGTGTGCATGCCAATTTCCAGAGTAATGACTTAAGATCGGATGTACATAACATAATCACAAGAAATATTTCAAAATTAGATCTTCCAGAATGTATTGTCCAGCTATCCGAAGATACATGTTTTTATAATTCTAACCATTATGTAATAAACTTCCTTTGTCTGCCAGAACGGTTAATATTAATAGATTAAAGGAAATTGTGTAACTGAGTCTTATTACGTAAGACTTAGATGAGTTTATGTCTCAAATGAAATGAGACATATACTTTCAGTTCTTTTTTAAAAACATCGCGAAAAACCAAAATTTTCCTCATGAAAGTGCTGGTCAAGGAAGGGAATGCCATTGTCATGCTTCTTTTCATCTCCCCAAAATGTATCTAAACCAAATGTGATAAAGTTTCGTGATTTTTCGTTTTCGAGCTGCATTATTCATAGTCTTACACACACACACACACACACACACACACACACACACACACACACACACACACATACACTGCTGAACACACACATATATGTTTCCGAAAATTGTATTTTGGTATTCAGGGATCTCAAAACGCGTAATAATGTTCGACATTGAATTTCAGGATCCAGTACAATACTTCGTAGACCTACAGTCAGTGTTGGGCATTAATCAATTAATTTTTCAATCAACTCGTTAATTGACTAAAAATTTAATTGCAATTAAATTAATTGCAATTAAACGTTTAATTGCATAGTTCAATTAAATTAATTGCAATTAAACGTTTAATTGCATATTGCAATTAAACGTTTAATTGCATATTGTAATTAAAATAATTGCAATTAACTTGTTTAATTGTTCTATGAAACAATTAAAACTAACGATTAACTTACTTACCTTTACCGAAATCAGTTAAACGTATTACAAGATTTCGAAAATTTAACGTACATTAATAAAAATCAATACTACTTATTGATAAAAAAACGAATATCATCCTTCATTATACCCATTATTTATATTTTAATGTATATTTTTAATTTGTGCAATGTTTTGACATCGTACTAGTACATAACAAAAAAGTCCACCGCTGTGGCTCAGGGGATCCGTTCAATCCTCTCCCGCAGCGGGCCCGGGTTCGATTCCAAGTTACCTGGGTGAGGTTTTTCCCGGAGTTTTCCCCTCACCTGTGAGAGAAAAGTCAGGTAACTTTAGGCCCTTGTGGTCCCAAGATATCATCTGACCATCATTATTATCTTCATACCATCCTCGCCTTGTTTGAAGGGAGTGTGTGTGTGGGTGTGAATTGTGTGTATCGTCCTATGTGTTCGTGTCGTCTCGGATGTGGCCCCGGCATTGGGATAATCACTCATCTGGGGAGGCCCTCCATGTCCTTGTCTGGTCAAAAAAGTGATCCTGAGAATATTCGTTTACTTCCTGCTCATTTTCGATGCTGTGCACATACGTTAAGTCTATGCGCAACTACGGACGCAAACAAAATTTTGAGCGAGCAAAACACCCCATTGTCCGAAATGCATGCTACAGTCATGAAGTTTTGTGGAAGGCTGCAGGACGACCAAAGAATGCTGAAATAATACACACGTTTAGCCGACCTGGTGAGACAAGATGGAATAGCTTGTTTGATGCGCTCCAGCAAATTTACAACATTAAAGAAAAACCTTGCTTTTACATATATCATTAAACATAAAAAATGCTATCAAAGAGAACGAATTTGATTACATACCCGAGTATTTAATAATTAAGGAAGCGCGCACAATGTGCATTATCTTAACCTACTGACAAACACCCAGTCCTGAACCCGGGAAAAGGATTTTTCACTACTGAAAAATCCTTGACCCGGCCGGGAATCAAACCCGGGCCGCCGGAGTGGAAGGCAGGCGCACTACCGACTCACCCACGGCGACGGACATGACCTGTACTGCGCCAGTGGCAGAAGCCCTCGACATAATGCAGAGTGAGACCAACGCATATTATGGGATAGTCCTGCCGTGCTTTCAGGCATTAAGAAAAAAACTACACAGAATTGAAAGGAAAAACAACTTTTCTTTTAGCAACCATTTGATCAAGGCATTACAGGGAGAGTGTCGAAAAAAGATTTGAAAAAATGTATGACATCAGCACTCCTGTAGTGGAAAATGCGGCTATTACGGCATTGTACCCAAGATTTAAAAATAAATGGTTAACCTGTTTAGAGCCCGCGGATCGTACAAAACTTCTAAACGTTTTCAAGACCTGTATTTCCAAACAAATGAATGACAACGTAGAAACATCAGTAGCAACAACAAAAAAAAAAAAGTGCCGAAGAAAATAGTTTTTTCAACTTGAACTCTGACTCGGACTCCCGATATTTCATCGACAGAAACAAACCAAATCTCCTTCGATGCACCACTGACTAAAGCCGAACTTTTAATGCTGCATTTTTTTGCAGAAGAAAGCCAGGATTTGCAACTCCTCAACAGATATCCTGAGATAAAAAACGTTTTCATTAAATATAACACACCTTTACCATCGTCAGCTGCAGTTGAACGACTTTTTTCTTTTGCAACAATGACAAATCTGCCGAAGAGTCACAAATTGACCGACAGTATGTTCGAAAAGAGAGTCGTGTTAAAATGCAATCTAAACTATTATAAGAAATTATAGTCTGTCGTTATCTGTGTAATCAGGTTTAATTAAAATCATTCATGTGTATTAATATCAGTGTTTTATTTGTAACTAAGTTAACATGTGTATTTCAGTATCTTACTTACGCATTTTGTTATGATACCAGGCCCGTACAGTAGTCCTTTTTAATTGTTAGTTTTTATTTAAATTCGTAAAACAATTAAAAATAATTAATTGTTAATTGTAGCAAATTACGATTAACAATTGATTAATTGTTAATTGCTACAACTACAATTAACAATTAATCAATTGTAAATAGCATTTTCCACAATTACAATTGATCAATTGTTAATTGCAACCACTACAATTAACAATTAATCAATTGTTAATTGCATTTTCCACAATTACAATTGATCAATTGTTAATTGCTACCACTACAATTAACAATTAATCAATTGTTAATCTTTAATTGTCTTTACAATTAAAATTTGCCCAACACTGCCTACAGTACAGTACAGTACAATACAGTAGGGCCTACAGTAGATTAAAGTAATATTTCTAGAGAGATTGGAAAAAAGCGAATAAGTAAAAAAGTCAAAGTTTCAGGAGAGACAAAAACAATGTATTTCCACAGCATTGTTACAATATTTAGTTCAGCTAACCCAGATATTTTTACATATTGTAAGATAGCCTACTGTGTAAAAATATCTGGTGGACTGAACTAAATATTGTCACAATGGTGTGGAAATAAATTCTTTTTGGTATCTCCTGAAACTTTGGCCATTTGACTTATTCGCTTTTTCCCTATCACTCTAGAATTGGTATAGACAAAAAATCGTTTAGTAAAAATATAGAATATATCATAATGCGATGCTTAGGTGCATGTCGAATGTAAAGCTATAATTAATTAATTAGATTTAAAGCTAATGTCGTTAGCTATGTTGATGGGTTTCTAGCAAACGATGGAATTAAGCTTGGCAGGAGAGGGAGTGTTCCATAAAACCGCCATGAGCTCATTTAGTTCGCTACATACCCTACAACGTACATGGATTGAATGGGATTCAATTCTCGTTCCCAGTATTGGGACTCAGCGGCCTAACACGACCATAGCAGGTCCTGTCATAAATGCATAAATGCCTGTGTTGTCAGAAAGTTAACAGCTTTACTAGGAGTTTATATTTATTAACTCTAGCAATACCAAGATATGATCTGAGAGTTTGCTTAGGAAAATATTTGGTCCTAAGAGAGATGAAAATGGGGACTGGAGAAAACTACATAACGACGAGCTTCATAATCTGTACCGTTCACCGGATATAGTAAGGGTCATTAAATCACGGAGGATATAGGCTCCATCCATCGCTCGTATGTTAAAAAAAAAAAAAAAGAAAGAAAGAAAGAAAGAAAGAAGAAAAAAAACTTTACAATATTTCATATATTTTCGGCGTAGCCTCTTCTTGAGAATTCTGATTACTCCCTTATCTCTTAGACTTTAGCCTATTGTTTGATTTTAAAATGTGGTAAAGGAACTATTAAAATCCATAGTACAAATAGTGCCTCACTGTATTAAAAGACGACTTTATCATTATAAAAATGAAACTCAATGTTTGGAACTATAGATGATTCTTTTATAGAATTCCATATCCATTTTTTTTTGTCCTTTTTTCCTCTTTCTCGCTCTCACAGTTCATATATTTGCGTTGGCTGTCAACGCTCTAAGTCCAGCAACAGTTCGTATTTATATATGTATATATATGGAATAAAAACAGAAGAGGAATGAGGATGAAGGAGGGTGAGGGTGCAAAGCCACCATAGGTGAAGCGAGAGCGGTGTTAGCAGTAGGGGACTAATGGGCAGTGTCGAAAACAATTCGCGAGTTGGAGGTGTTTTTTTGAATGACTGACGACTGTGTATTTATGAGCTTTAACTCTCAAGAGTATTTATTACTAGGACTTTTAATGCTTGGACTACTGATGTTTGTTGGCTGGAACTCTGTGGCATATGCAAAATGGTATAACATGCTACTGTAAAGTGCTTGTATTCTCTCAAGGGAACCACACAAAAACGTTGTCTACATTTCACTCATAAATAAATTATATCTGTACGTCTGATGTGTTAAGAATATGAATCAACCCAAGATATACTTTTATTTCCAGAAGCTACTTAGAAACAAAATCATGTTAAGTAACTAGGTTTTCAGTAAGGTCATACCGAGCTTACTTTAAATTATAATCTTTAGGATATTATAGTCCTATTCTTTGAACGGGAATCGAAATTTGAAAATTCAGCTTAAAACGAAGACCTTTAGTTACACCAGGAGCAATCTATCCCGTCCAAATTTTCCCCTTACACGTTAGGCCTATACCTCTATATAGAATATTAAATCACGTGTCGTTACTCATCTAACCTGATTGTTATAGAAGAAAACAAAAGAACTATGATATTTGCGACCGCAAATTCTCCAATAAGTTAGAACTCACATTGTATTCAGCGTATAATTTAGCAAATATGGTCTATCGATAAATAAGTTAGTAAATGAAGGCAACCATCTGTACTATAGGCCTAATAATTAAGACATTTAATATTTTGGTAGCCTATAGTATAATGTGTTTGATTGCACCGTCATGGTTGGTTCACGCTTTTTAAATAATTATTAGTAGTGACATCTACTGATACGTTGCCAGCAAACTAAAAACAAGGAACTACTGTATATGTTTCCATTAGATGTAGGATAGAATAGGGAGCAGACCCATAAACAGGCATACACGACAGCATCATGCCACTCTACTGTATTGCAGTAGTTGGAAACATGAAAGCACACATAGCCCAACCTATAAAACCCTCGAAGTTCAGTACGGAAGGTCCTTATTCCATATGCATATTAATTGGATGACTTTTTATACGCACAGAGGGATTAAGATTTGAGTTTGCTGCCGTGCAGATTGGATGTGACAAGATGTGGACATAAGTCTTAGATCAGAATAGCTTTTTCTTAGAGGGAAAATTCCAGAGAATTACATAGGAAGCTGGTGGAACGTCTGGGAATAAGGACCTTCCGTACCGAACTTTGAGGGCTTTATAGGTTGGGCAATGCGTGCTTTTTTTTTGCTTCCAACTACTGCAATAGAGTATAGCGGCACGATGCCGTCGTTTATGCATGTTTATGGGTGTCTGTCTGCTTCCTACTCTATCCTACACCTAGACCCAGAATCTACATCATAGGTGCATTCGATACCATCTGAATATTTTCAATTGATCCCATATTTTAAAAAAATAAGAAAGTTGCCATGACTTATGCCACATTCCTTGCATTAAACAAATGATATCAAATTCGACAAGATAATATATCGACAACATAGATGACTCTGTTGAAGGAATATTCATAGCTTTTTAAACCTGCATTGGCAGGCTGGTATATTAATTAAATGGTCATTTGTATAAGATCACCGTCAAGTGTTTATCTTTGGAAGGAAATTTCAGCTGAGTCAAAAATCGAGTTAGGTCCTTCAGAGGGTCAACTTAAAGCGATCCATTTCTGAAAAGTTTTCATCTGTTATTTAATGCTTGCCATTAATTTTAAATGACATTCGTGGGGTGCTGGATTCAGAAATCCTTTGTCAAGTCAATACTCATTTGTACTTACTCTAGAAATGCCAGAAATTCTGGCTGATGATTATGCAGCACTTTTAAATAATGCGTAACACGTTTACTTTTTCTTGAACACTACTTCTTTAACTCTCAAGTTTACTGGTTATTATTCAAACTAAGTAAAACTCTATGGCTTACACTCACTTAGAGTTAACTTTCTGGATATCCTTTAAAGAATATTAGTTAGCTTATTATTCAGAATCATTTTCAGTATCAGATTATTATTCAGAATCATTTTCAGTATCAGATTATTATTCAAGATCTTTGAATCTTCATGAGAATATTGCTGGTTCACTTCGCAAACATTCACTAAAGACGAAATATCTTAGCCCTGGTAGATTAAAAAAAAAGGAAGATAAGGATCATTTGTAATATCTTTATAAATACATTTCCTATATAATATATTTCCTTATCAGGAAAGCGATGTTTTAGTTTGAGCTTCATTTCTGATGTATTCCCACCTTTTGTCAATAGAAATTGCGTTTCTGTTAAATTCCTAAAAATATGGCAATGAAAATGTACAATAATTATTTATAAAATTCGAGGTGCTTTAATTTTTAAAAAAATATTCGTATTATGTTTTGTAATTCTAAGAAGGAAATGTTTCGTCTTAATAGTACTCTGTATTTAGCCTAATGTGAGTTCGTAGGCCTATGAGTTAACAGTCTGTTAGTAATTTCAAGGCGAGCCTAATTTTTCTTAGTAAATTTCCTTATTTATTGAAACAAGGTAGTAAGACAGAACTGTACAATGATTTCAGAATTTCTTCCATTTTTTTACACTATGCTTTCGCATTCTTTTACATTAGGTTACCAATACTCGTGAATATTTCACAAGTTGTATTGTAATATTAGCTTAGCTCTAGTCAGCATGAAATATTAATGACCATTTACCACTTTGAACGTTCATTATAATCCTAATTCAAGTAAACACAATTTCGCATGACAATTTTTTTTTAAATTTCAAACGACCACTTATTTCAGGATAAATATTTAACGAATTTCTGCTCTAAAATAATTTGTTTATTTTCGTTGTGAAAAGTATCACTTACAAAAATTTAAAAAAATATTCTTAAGAGACGAAAGTTGTTTAATTTAACACACGTTTTGCGCTTATTGTAGGAGGGCAAGTCAATAACTATCCGCACTCTATTTTAAATGAATTCAACAACAATATAAATCTTTCAATCGCCTCATTTTTCAACATAGTCCCCTTGCTTCTCAATGCACTTATTCATCGTTCCATAAGCTTCCTGATGCCCACAGAGAAAATGTCCCTCCCCCCCGGCTGAGTGGCAAGCCACGTATGCATTGCTTCCTTCAGTCCTTCAGTCTGTGGTGAATCGACAGCCCCTTAAAACTCATGATATTTTTGTTATAAAATAATATATAAAATAAGACCACTAGTTCCTAAACTTGTTTCGCCTATACACTTTTACATTTTTCAGAAATACGAAAAAATTTCCTTTGCACCAAATTTTTCTAACAATAGCCTACTATTCTGGAGGATTTATTAGTTACTAATTTTTTGCTGCGTATTTTTTTAAGTGGAATCATTTTAATGTCAAAAAGTCAACTTTGAAACTTATATTAGGAGAAGGCATATTATAGAATAAACAAAACAGGAAAAGACGGGCTAGGCGTATAGAAAAAGCTGAAACTGGTTTTCCATGGCGAGCGGTTAGCTAAAAATTGTTGAATAATAATAATAATAATAATAGTAATAATAATGATAATAACAATATGAAGGCCATGACAAGCTTAAACTGGAAAGGAATTCATTGACTTAATAAATCCATAATATCAAATAAATATTTTACTGTTTGAGAAGATAAGCTCTTCAAGACAAAGGAATTATAAAAATGTATTTGTGGAAATGTTAGCTTCGCGAATATTTGTTGTTTATCAACTTTAATACTGGAATAACCAACTTGATAAGAATCTGTAAGTTGTTTATCTACATAGTTACGAGAGATTTTCATAATATGGTATAACTTTTCAAAGTCTTCACAACATATAAGTTTTAACATTTGTTATTAACAACACTGCCATTACCATTTTATTGTGAACTCTTCGTTTGGGCATTGGTTTCTTCTTTTATGTTATTGTGAACTCTTGTTTCCTTTTTGACTACTATGTGCTGTGATAATGTTGGACCATCTACTTCATTTGGTGAGCCTTCTGTACTCCTGACATGCAATCTATGTGGGAAAGAATTTTCCAAAAGGGGATTAAATATACATATTGCTAGGACTCACAGTTCCTCCCAAGATGATGTCTCAGTTTTGGACACACCAGCTGACAATGAGCTCAATAGCACAAATCTTTCTGATCCTGGGAATAATGAACTTTGTCTTCCGATGCAAATATGTAAGTACTGTGGAAAGCATTTTAAGTCAGTCAATATTCATATAAGCAAATCCCATCCTACTGAACACAGTTGGTCTATTGTTGGTACCTACATCCAAGACTGTGCTGTATCTAAACCTGAAATCTCAGAAAAACCAGATGAGCCATCAGATTCTATTTCTACCACTGGGGACTCGTATATTGGAAAATTGATGTCATCATGGGAAGAGAAATTCAAAAAAATTATAATTGATCAAGATTGCGAGGCTCTCGACAATGTTACCATGACTTTATAGAATTCCTGGTTTCATCATCTCAAAAATTACCAGGACCTGAACACCCTGCTGTTAAGTATTTCAAGCGACGTAAGGAGGGTAAAGCTAAAAAACGATATACGTATTCCGATACAACAAATCCAGTGAAACGGTCTGAAAGAGAGAAGGAACAGGGACGAGAAAAATATATGTATGATTTGGCTCAGTACAATTTTTATAATCACCGAAAGAGAGTGGTTCGTCATGTAATGAAATCTGACATGCAGTCTTCTTGTACTGTGCCTTTACGACAAGTTGAAGAATACTCCACAAATATTTTTGGCTCAAATAATAATATGACTCCTTTTGATCTTTCTTCACATAATTCTACATCGGATTTTCCTGATTTGCTAGAGATTACTGCTAAAGATGTTCACATAGCATTGCTCAGAATTAAATTAGATACAGATCCTGGACCTGACAGAGTCACAGTAAGAGTTTTGAGACACCTAAAAGCAGAAAAATGTATAGCATTGCTAGGTTCAGCCATGCTTCTGTTGGGCTTTGTTCCTACAAAATTTCGGCAGGCTAGAACTGTCCTTATCCTTAAGGGTGATGATTGTAAAAACCTAAAGAACTGGAGACCCATAACAATTTTTTCTGTTATAAGAAGGATAATTGAGCGGGTTTTGGACAAAATATTTCGTGATTATCTCTCTCTTTCAAGCCATCAGAGAGGTTTCATATCCACACCAGGAACACACATTAACACATCCCTTGTAAACGGGTGTCTTCAAGTGTCAAGATCTAGAAAGTCAAGCTGCTCTATTGCCTTCCTTGATGTGAGTAAAGCCTATGACTCGGTTGGACATGAACACATTAAAAGGGTTTTAGGAAAATGTGAAATGCCAGATAATTTGCGTCAGCTAATTATAAATCTCATAGTAGACAACGAAATACAGATTGAGGTTGGGTTTAATAAAACAAAACCTATCAGAATTAAGAAAGGTGTTCCTCAAGGTAGTCCTCTTTCGCCCATAATTTTTAATATGGCAATTGATCACATACTGAAGGAACTGACTGATTATAAAGTATCAGAGGAATATGGATTTTCAGCAGATCCTAATTTGACCAAGCTTTCTTGTATTGCTTTTGCTGATGATATAGTACTGATTTCAGCTGATAACAATGGTATTCAATCTCTCTTCACTTTATCAATGGGTCTAATATTGAATCCACTCAAGAGCAGATTAATATCCATAGAGAAAGGTATACTATCACCACGTAAAATTACTACTATGAATGGTTCGGACATATGCTCTATTACAGACCCTCATGAACGTATTAGGTATCTTGGAGTGGACTTCAATGACAAAATTGTCTTTGATGAAGCCTCTGTCATTAAAAGCTTGCAGTCAGATATATCACGATTAGTTGATTCTAATTTGCTCAAGCCAGACCAAAAGATTTCTATCATCAATCAGTACATCTGGCCAAGTCTTATCTATCCTCTGCAGTGTGCTCCCATTAATAAATTACGAGATGGGTTCTTAAATGATATAGACAAGATAATCAGGGGTGCAGCAAAAGCCATTATAGGGCTACCACATGATTGCCCAGATAGTATGTTATATGCACCGAAAAAGTTTCGAGGACTAAGCCTAATGAGAGCTACATGGGAAGCATTCATCCAGCACCATAATATATGCAGGATTCTACTTAATATAAATGATGAACATCTTCACTCTTTACGAGATCTGGAAACTGAAAGATCATCAGCACTTACAAAATTAAAAATAAATGTATCAGAAGCAAAAGACTGGTCAGGTCGACGTGTGAGGAAAGAGCTTCGCAATCAAGCATTTGACACATGGTGCACGCTTACTCTTCGAGGCAAAGGGGTCAGACTCTATGTAGATGTTCCTAAGGCTAACTCCTGGGTAAGCGAGAGAAATGGATTGTCATCCTCAGAATGGACGAATGCCTTAAAAATGTCATGCAACATCACTGCAGTTCGTGTTGTGCCTGGCAGGTCTAGTACAACCCGCTGTCGTTATCCTAATTGCAGCGAGATAGAAACATTAGGACATGTACTGGGATCCTGCCCCAAAAACGAACTTCTTATCACTACAAGGCATCACAAAGTGAGAACTACTCTAGCCAGTTTTCTGAAGCAGATGAAATGGAATCTCGACAAATAGTTCAACTAGGAGAGCTGACATTATAGCCATAAATCATCGAAAAGCTTTGGTATTAGATCCTACCATAAGATTTGAAATTGACGTGAACCAGGCTTCTGCAGTTGACGAAGAGAAGAAATCAATTTACGAACCATGTCTTCCAGACCTTGCTCAACGTTATGGCATCGAGTTGAGTCATTGGTCAGTGACTGGTCTTTTGTTTGGTAGCAGAGGCACTTTACCGAAATTCACATGGAATTATCTTCTCTCCCTAGGAATATCCATGGAACTTGTGCGTACCATACTTGTGGGGATAATAAAGGACTCGCTTTGTATCCTACACAGGCACTTGTATTCCAATTAAATAGAAGATTATTAATACTCCTCCAGCTGAGTTAAGACGCTTAAATCAGTATCCTAATTGCATTCTTATTCTATTTATATTGTATATTGTTAATATTGTAATACTGAGGCATACAGTACCCGTATTCAGGACCCCTGTGGTCAGTCATGAAATGAACTGATGCCATTTTGGATAAATAAAAATAATAGTATAATAATACCATAATAATTAATAATAGTCATAATTATAATACCATAGAAATAATGAAATGTTTTAACGGGTAAAGTTTAAATGCTCTCAAGTCATTGATAATCTAAGTAAGAGTATCCTATGACATGAAATGTTACAGTTTAATTTTTTTATCTTTTCATTCGTCCAAATTAATTTCTGATCTGCTTTCTACCGTTTTTGGAGTTATTACTAGCAACTTGTCTTCATTGATATCCTTTTATTTATTTATTTATTTTTAAATTTGTGTTTACTGTTTTAGTGTCAGTTCTCCATTGAAGCATTTGAATCGCTGAGTGACCTATTTCCTTAAACAATTTATGCATTTTTCATGTGTTTTCTTTAAGAATACTTGGCGAGCCACTTGATCAAGCCAGGAAAATCTCCTGAACTGTTTCCAGCAGGATTTTAATTTCTGCAGGAAACAGGCAGACTAAATTTAATTAATACAACAGTGACACTACCAAAAATTAAATATCTACTGGTACATTTTCAGAAAAGTCCAAATCAATACTCATTCAGATTAAACATGTCATTAAGATAGGTATGGGGAATATGAAATGGAAGATTGTAAAAAAAGAAATATATATATGGATTAGGTAACAAACAAATAAGTTAAGGTGGCAAGTTGTGGAAATGCTTTCATTTCCTCCATTTAAAATAAGGAAAAGAATGAATGATTCCGGAACAAACGTTTTAATAGAGCTGTTGTAGTTTTGATTATAGGAGGCTATAACAAGCTAATTCCCCATTTATTTTTTGCAGATGGAAGTTAAGGAATTATAAGACTCAAATACACTTAGCTGGATCAAAAGGCAAATTTGCAGACAGCAATTGTCTGTTGATCGATCCGTTATGGAGAAAACTTATCTTGCCTTCCTCATGGCACATGCTAAGTGTGGGGAGCTATATGCTCTTGGATAATCTTATAAAACTAATGATCTTCCCTTAAGATTAAAAAAAAAAATATATATATTTCATTCGCTTTTAAAATTTTGAAAAATGCATTGGCATATTTACCATTATTGCTATTCCATCAGATTATTCTAATTCTTCTTATCTTTTTTCAGTTGTTCTTTTCTTTGCAGACTTTTAGAGAAAATTTCAATGATAAGAAGTTATTTTCATGGGTTTTATTCCTATTTCAAATCTAAATACCGGTTTACCGCTCTATTGACATAACAACAGTAATAAATCTCGCCGTAAGATGCAATTCCACTAAAATATTATAATTAATTTCGTTCATTAATGGTGGGAATATAAAAAAGGCTGAAAAATAGCTCAGGAAATCTCAGGATCAGCCCATAAAAATCACTTCAGGAGAAAATGCTCTGCATTGTATCTTAGAAGTAATGATCATAAGTTGCCTTAGACTAAGCTTTGGAAATCTATATTTTAATACTTCATTATACTAGAGTATTTAGGGCTTTGTAATAATAATAATAGGCCTACTAATACTAATACCAATACTAATGATAATGATAATAATAATAAAAATAAATTACTTCAGTAACAGGTCGAAAATCTCCAGCTTGCGACAAATAAGGCAATTGTATTTTCGTATTAACTTACGTGAGTTTATTCAAGGGGTAAAATTATAATAAAAAGTACGCAAAAAATAAGGTAAATATTTATTTCCTTGTTTCAGTGACTATACTGCTGTCATTAAGGATTTCCAGTAACAGAGGCTATATACCCTCGTCGCAATGTTATTTTTATTCTCCCCGACTTGCAGTTTGTGTGATCTGCCACGGATTAACCGACAATCATCCAGCAACGTCAGCCCTAGTTTCGTTGTAAGTCTGGCAGAATTATTCATTGGGCCGGGCAGAGATGTCTCTGGATTACAACAACCTACCAACCGATGAGTACAGTACGTGTGTTTTTTTGTCTTATTCCCTCCCTCCCCAGAAGCTTTAATCTGCCCTGTTTTAATGGCAGTTTGAAGTGTGTATTATTAACGGCCGAAGCGGCATTCCTTCATTATTGAAATGTGTTGCTAATATGAACAGCTAGCGACACCTGGGAAGTATTTTCGCTAATACTCTGTAATATTTCCAGCCAGTTATTATTTTTTTTTCTCCTGCCTGACATGTTTGATACTTCATTAGAATGGATAAGCCAGTGTTTCTCTTTCATTTTTTAAATATCAAAAGTTTCTCACTAATATAGGATGGAAGGGATAGAATATGAGTTTGCTTTGCTGCAGACACCTGAGAAATTTTTAATAATGCTTTGTCAATATATCCAATGCACTGTATTGTAAAAGGCGAGAAATACATTCAAATTAGAAAATATGATGTTGAAGAACAAATTATGGCATGGAGCGTATCTCTATTCTAATCTGCTTTCGCCTCCATGCATAATAGGTTACGTATGTAATTACTTTACTACGTCTGGATTTGAGAGCTCTGGTATTAGTCAAATGTGGCTGTTTTAGGAAAGAGATCCTACGTATTCAAAAGCACTGGTAAAATTTTCTGCAGCTCAAGTCGTATGATTCATTCATCAACTCAACTCTACATTAGTCCTCATATCCCATTCCTACAACAAAATAGGTAGTACATTATGCAACAAGCCTATAATAGGCCTAACATTTTTGTTGAGATACCAGCTACTTGAACACTAAACTAAATATTTTTTATTCGACCATACTAGGCCTATAATAAGCGTATTACGTTTGACGTAACGGTATCATAATGACACTTATTTCGACACTATTTTCCATTTGGACATCGGTCATCATTATTATCGAATATGGAACGATCTTCGGACCTTGAGGGTAGCAGCTGATATCTGCGTAATTTAAAATAAAATCAATTCTATTCGTGTTAATTTTAATATCATACTAAAATGAATTAATTTCGTGTTGTCAAAATCCATTGGTTTCATGAAAATGATGAATAAGAAGTTTCGATTTGACCGACAACATGAGCTGCCATCTGTCAAAGAAGACGAGAACTAACTGCTGGTGCTAAGGTCATGACGTGCTGAAGCATGGGTGAATCTTAATTTCTTTGTTTTTTACTAAAATTGAACAAATAAATTGTTATGTATTATTATTGTATTACCTCGTACCTTTGTATTGTAAATAGAACATGTTCTAACCTATTATACATCATTTTTGTCATACTTCTCCAAATTATGTATTGCTTAAGTAATTGTTTAGTATAATTTTTTTTTCTCTATATATTGAACTGAACCACCCCCGAACACAAGCTCTGCTTCTTCGGGTGGTGTATCAACTTTTGTATTTTTCGTGTAATTTGGAAAAATAAATTGTAATTGTAATCTAAAACCTCAAAATTTAAACATTTAGACTAGACTAAATATGGTCGAACAAGTACAGTCTAATGCAACTTGTCCATAATGGTAATTAAGGTACTCGCGTTGCTCGTTTCATAAACATACTCGTATCTTAATAAATGCATAATGTACTAATTACGTCCTCTCATTAAATTAACAGCTGTATAGCTGACCTAAATGTTTCATCAATAGCGAGTTGTTGTGAATATCAAGGACATTGTTATTCGTGAAAGCGATTGTCCATTCTATCTGGGCGGGGAATCCATGAAATTATTATTATTATTCTAGGCTAGATTCTGGTCATGAATTAGGAAAATATTACATCCGGTTGTTTAACTAATACTATATTCTCCCTTAATGTGCCAACTAAAAAACTGACTCCCGACTTTGAACAATATAGATTTAGTAAACCATTGGAACTTGCACTAGACTATCGGCTGTTTTGATCTAATAGAGAAACTTATTCCTTTTAAGAATCATTAAAAATACGAAAATAAAAATGAACATATGATCTTATAAAATAGGATGGTTGTGAATAGGGCACTTAACGAGAACTGGTAATAGATGGTGTGCAATGAATGGCTATCAGCGAACAAGATGGAGAGACGAATTTAAAAAGCAGTAATACAAAAGTGAACAACAGAAACTCAGCCTTCGCAAAACACTCAATAATAATAATAATAATAATAATAATAATAATAATAATAATAATGACGATGATGATAATAATAATAAAATAATATAATAATAATAATAATAATAATAATAATAATAATAATAATAATAATAATAATAATAATTGCACTAAATAAATCTAGGATAACAATTATCTACACGAATGTTAGCTTTATTTTAAGGACTTTTTTTCAGAGTAATTTATAAGAACTAGGTCCATTTATAATTGTTGCAGCTAGAAAATAACCGAAATTGATTCAACTTATTAATGTAGCCTAGTATAAACACCCTATTACAAGGAAATTGGAATTCAGATTTAGAATAGATTGTGTACCTTTTGCTCAATTTCAAATTTATAATAGGCCCTACTACTCTATTTCCATGTTTCCTCAAACTGTTTCACGTATCCCCACTTTTTTTGAATAACGATTTAATTATACGATACTCATACTAAGATTTAAGATTTAATATACCGGTAAGCTATGTGCCACAAATGTGAGATGAAATTATTTAGCGATAGACTACACACTTCTTTTTTCTGCCACTCTCATGATAAAAAGAAGATAATTTGACTTCCATTTAGAATTTAAATAGGTTTTAGATATTCAGAAAGTTATCATCAGCGAAGTGACTAATTATCTTATCATGTAGAAAAAAATTGGCCATGTTTCTACGAAGGACTCAAGTTAAAAGATTTAGTCTTGAAGAAAAAACTCCTCAACATAATAGTAGGCTATGAATTTCACATGGAATTCCTTTAAGCTGTCTGTACGCTCCATATGCTACAGAATTCAATCTGAACAACTGAACAGATTTATTTCATTTCTTAGTAGTTCTTGATTTCACTGCTACAAATTTCAGCGGCCTTTCTTTAGCTTCCTAAGTCCATTTGTTGAATTCGCTACAAAATAAAATTAAAGGCGGTGTATTGTGATGTTCAGCTGCCGGATAAGGGGGCACCCTGGGACCGTGTTAAAAAGCTGGCATAGGAAAAGTAAAAATGACGTACACATTCTGCCTGAATGCATCACTTGAGTTGCCCTCTCAAGCCCCCTATTCAAGTACAGCCATGCTCAAGCAGCAAATTGCTTGTTTTCCATCCGTTTAAACTGCAGATTGCAAACGTATCATTATAACGCTGTTATCTCTAGGAGACCTTCTCAAGAAACTGAAGAACAGACAGCCGTCGTGGATTCAACATAGGCGTTCAATATGAGTGTACCATAAGGGGCTATTAATTTTTCAAGCACAGTGTAAATTTTCTTCTTTTCCTCATTTTGTTTTGTAATGAAACATAGTTTTTCATAATAGTTACTTACCACACTCTTACTGATAACTTAATGGCCATTATTTATATTCAGTGCTACTAAACGTTACCCACTCACCAAAACTGCTCATTTGGCTTTTAATTTTATTTTTAATTGATATAAGCCTGCCTTTTATTAGAATATATCTGAATAAATAAATAAATTAACAAATCAATTTGTCAGAAAGAAGACCGTGAATTTAAAACGTAATTACGTAATTCCTGTATTTTAAAATACAAAATTGCTTATAGTAATGTAGGGCTACATTATTTTATTTCTCATTTAAAAAATACAATTTTCAGGAATATTATGGTAATTATGGCTTTACGTATTATCCGAAGTTGTCAGGCTTATAAAATTCGAGCTTTCGGCCATTCTCTTTAACTTTCTTCAGGAGTTAAGCCATACTTTTAAATCTACGCCATGGAAGCTTCAGGTCATACACAATTCTGGTGGTAGGCCTACTGATTGTAGTAAAAATTAATTAAGGTATATATGTAGTCAATCATTATTTTTAGAATAGAATTTTCATGTTTTGATGGGTCTTTCATACCAACACAACGCTTTTGTTGTTCGGAATTTAAAAAATCAGATGTAATATAGGCTAATATCTGCTCTGCTCGAAAAGATATATTGTAAAACTGATAAAATAGGCGCTTGATGAAAAAAGCTTATAAATATCCTATCCAACATAGGGGATATAGGAAAAAACAGAACAGAACAGATGAAGAAGGTGATGATGCTAATAATTATGATAATTACGGCGACAAAAATGAATTGTGTATTGAATCTTTGTAGTTTCAAGAAGCATTTTGAGCTCTCGTTTTGAATGTTGCGATATTTTAATACTATTACACGGGTCAACAAAGTTGTGACTTTCTTCAGATCCAGTTACTAATTTTACTTGTTCAGTAGGCCTACAATGGATCACAAGAAAGACTTTAATTTTGCTGTTAGGCTATAACCTATCAGCTTTCTTTAAAGATTACATATACAATATCAAAATGTTTACAATATGCGTGAATTTGAATTTTCTGCGTTAAGTTATAATATAATTATGAAACACCTGTTGTAGAATGGTACACAAGTAGGGACTTTCTGGATTCAGCTTTAAAATATTACTACATGATCAGGAGGTGTCAACTATTACGGATTATCCGCAATCGTTACGGTTTTCCACTCATTAGTATGCAATTATAGTCAAAGGCAAAATTACTACGGAAAACTAAAATTATTGCAAAAGAAGAAAAGTAAACGTGAAACCAAAATATCTAGATTAGTTACATAACCAATACATAATTATATAGGCTAAAACTGTATTTTACTTACAAGAAGAAATATTCCTCATTTACAAATCTCGTACTGGTATCGATATTTGGCATTTGTCATGTTAGTACCTTCGTGAAGGTGAGCCGTTGTGCTGTAATATTAGGCCTATTCTGAAAATATTTGTTTTTGAAAATTCGAAAATGTATAGGCCTATTATAGGTCTACAACTATTCTTCGTAGTAAAATTTTAAAACATTTTCAATGTATGAGGCATCTGTCTCATATTCTCTTCTCTTCTCTCTTCGCATCTCTTGTTCATGTTCTTTTTCTCCTTTTTAATCAATCGCCTCTGCCTTTTTTCTCTTGCCGTTCTTTTCTTCTTTAGCCTGAATTTTCTTTTCAGTTTTCATTTATGTTTCTTCAATTTTCATCCTGCCTTTTTTTTATCTTCCACTTTCACCTCTTGTTCCTCTTCATTTATGTTTCTTCAATTTTCATCCTGCCTTTTTTATCTTCCACTTTCACCTCTTGTTCCTCTTCATATTTCTGGTTCTCATTTACATTTTCATCACAGCCTCCTTTTGCTGTGCGTGGTCCTTTCATTGTTTCTGTCCCAATATCTCTTATCTCATTTTCTCCCTTTTCCCCACCTTCCCTCCCTTCATCTCTTCTATTCCTCTATCTTTATTGCGCTCTTTCTATTGCTTCGGCATTTCTCTTTATGGCGTTAATTCACATTTCATAGATCTTTTTTCTGTGTGCCTTTTTTCTTCCTTCTCATTATCTTTCCCCTCACTTATCCCCTCTCTCTTTTGTTATCCTTAGCAAAAATACATGTTCCTTATCATTTCTATAAAAGTAAGGAGATAAAACATAAAATTGTGTATTATTATTATTATTATTATTATTATTATTATTATTATTATTATCATCATCATTATCATCATCAGGGTCCGGATTCTAATGACATGTCATCTATTTATTGATGCTGCATAGACATTGCCAACTTGTAGATAAATTCTAATCATGGTCTCTAGATTATAAAAATGCATTTTTATTAGGTCATTTTTTGTCATTTTATACAATTATATATTTTTAGGGCATTTGTTTCAATTTTACATCATTATTTTGTCATTTTCGTGTCATTTGCTTCCTTATTTAGTCATTTTCATGCATTTACGTTGAGTATATTAATTTTTGTTGTCTTTTTTCCACACGGGTAATAATATTTAAATAAATTACTAGTTTAGTGTAGGCCTAATTCTAATTTTTTAGGATCTACTTTAAAAACAATTCTTTTACTTTTTTCTCAAATGCTCCAATCAAGAACAAACAATAAAGTTTTTAGACCTACAACATTCATTCTGCATTTACAGTTTTTACAATTATGTACAAATTAGTCTATAACCTTGTGTGTACAATAATATTTTTTTTATAAATAAAATATCAGTTTTTAGTTCATTCTTTATAATTATTAAGTCATTTTCTTTCAAATTTATGATCATTTTATAGGTCATTTTTCAAACAATTTTAGGTCATCAGAATCCGGGCCCTGATTATTATTATTATTATTATTATTATTATTATTATTATTATTATTATTATTATTATTATTATTATTATTATTATTATACATTATCGAGGTAGCTGCAACAGAAGAGGCTACATTGTTCAGACTGTACTGGAGTTCCGTGTCGCTTTATAAAAGAGATGTAACCTTTCCCTCGCTCCCGTGAGTCTTTTGATACCGGGTCACCTGCATGGTTTACCGGCGGGCAACCAGGACTAATGTGTGTGGCACACCAGGATCGTCTTTTGTGCTCCTCTCTTCCTTTCCTTTTTCCGTCTCAATGGATCCTTTTTATTGATATGTTTATTTATTACCAATCTTATGCAATATTCACTATCCACTTAACATGTTCGTTCAGTCGTTACAGCGTATTCAATTGATGGTCAATACCACCGTTTCCATATTTATTTATTTATTTACTGGCTTATTGGTTCATTTATTAGGCGTTAGTTTTCATTTTAATATGTTATGCTAAACAGAATATGGTGTGTTAATTTATAAATTCATTTATTGCATAATTATGGCGCAATGAGGTCAGCTGGTTTTGCAATATAGATTTTTTTTTTCAAAAGAAGCTTTCATTATTATTCATGGCCATTAAAGTAATTTTTTAAGTATGAAAATTACCAGAAAAAATATTTCTACTTCAACTTAACTCTTTCAGAGCTGAATTTATACGCTGATAATAATACAGACATGAAGTAAAAACATCAGGAAGTTATAATTTTGAAGTTGATGAAAATGTCAGTGGAATGGCTGGTTCCCATTATTGGCAATCGTAATATGATAATTGAAATCTTAGGCAAAATCATGATTCTTCTTATCTTAATATATCTGCTTTTACACAATTTTAGACGGTGCATTTATACGTCAATCGCAGCGAAAAGGTAACAACCAGTCGTTCATTTTGATGTAGGCTATCAAAAATATTGTCCACGTGTCACATTGAACATTTCATAATATAATCTCACGTTTTATATTTATTTCGCGATCTCATCAAGTCTTAATTAACTACCCTATAACTTGCATAGGCTAAATTACCAATTTGTATGTTTCTGAAGATAGGGTAGTCAGATTTTGAACTCTGACATAGTTATGTCATTAGTATTAACATATTCACAAATTGTCATATATTAATGGGTTTTAATTTTACGAATTTAATTAAATAATCTATCGCTGCATGAAAAAAGTCTCTTAGCGTACAACTGTTACTACTTTATACTGATGCATTCCTACAATAATGTGTTTCCTTAGGCGTATGGGAAGAAAATTTAATCTATTTTAGAATGTGAAAGAAATGGGTTAATTATTAAAAAATTTAAACAAACTGATTTCACATTTTAAATAATTTTGTTTTACATATTTTGTAAAACTTAGTACAATCCTCAGAAATATTCTATAAAACCTGCACTAAATTTTAATTTATATTTATTCTAGAGCTTCCGTGCAGATGTTGAATTATTCCTGAGCAAAGTGAAAAAAACACGAATGGAGAAAATTGATAATTTATAGCATCATAGGCTAAGTACCGGCAATTCTTTTGAATTTACGGTTTTTATCTTTATCACTGCAAAAAGTAACCATCCTGTCTAGAACGCGGTATTTAAGAAGAAATTTTTATTTCAGACGTCCTGAAAAACAGCTAATGCCACTTGAAAAAATAATTTATCTAAGGTGATATTTGATTCGTGCTATTATAACCCCAATTGTATATAATGAAACTATTTCAATTCATAATCTAGTAGTTGAAGTTCTATAGCCTAGGTCTCATAGAAATATATCTATCCGTTTCCATTTCTTATGCACTGTTGCGTTGCCCTTCGTACTTTTTTTTGTGATTTACTTTCCTGTTCCCTCCTTATGCTGTTGCATAATTCCTTAACTCTCCTGTAGGTCCCATCGTATATATCATGATTGTTGATGCTGTTTTCAAGTTCCCACTCTTCCCCATTTCTTCTGATAAATTTCCACCAGGCTGTGTAACAAGGAATTAGTAATTGTTGAATAAGTTCTTTGATGCAGCAGGCCCAAGGGGTTTGTTCGAACTTCAACGTGCGCTATACGTCAGTCAGCACACAATGGCGGAACCCAAGAAAACGCGTGCGTGTCCGAAATCTTGTTGTGATCTTTTCAAACTTTATTCATAACAGCGTAAACATTGCTTTCGGACTCGCTGAAGCGATGGCCAGAGCTCCAAAATATGTTTGTTATTTCAAAGGAAAACCGGCCTACATGAATCACTTCCTATATACCTCAAGTGTAGGCTACTGAGGGGAGCCCATGGGTCAATAAAGTCTTTTTTCGTGTTTTAGAATCGCCTTAAAAGTGTTAATTGAATGCTTGCATAATCCAGTATTTAAGTTTCTTTCTACGGATTTAAAGGCCGGTTTCAACCCCCAGAATTATCATTTTTGGAAGGCCAGGAACGGGGCCCATTTAATCTACTGAGGTCAATTTTATAACTTTGAGAATAGTAGTAATTATTTTTTAAAACATTTGTGTCTGGTTATCTCATTACTAGCATTATCGCTTAACAGTAAAAATTTTACCACGATTCAATTCTGGTGAGAAAACAAAGTGCATTTTAGCCCTAAAGTTGTAAGATATAAATTGTAAAATAAATATGAATACGTAGGCCTAAGTGTCATCATCAAAATGAAGCTAATAAATACATAATGCATTTCAGTTTTAAATCTCTTGCTGAGAACTCCTATATGACCTCTTCTGTATCACCTCTTGCAACACACTAAGTCCTTAACCGTAAGAAGGCCTATTCACTATCTTGAAAATTTTAACATCTAATAGTGCTATTTGTAGAAAATTGGAATGCCCATTGACCAGACTAAGAGAAATGTTTTATGATTCTATTGCCCTGGAATTTATTTCTTGGCTTAAAACGAAAATTCCGCCTAAACTGTTTTTTGCTTAGAAATTGAAAAATCTATACTAAAATTTAATGAGCTGTATAATCTTTGGGTATTTTTGTGAAAGAAAAATAATAATCCACGGATAGCATGTAGACCAGGAATGTCAAACTTAACTCATACTAAGGGCCAACTCGACTTGATGAATTGAACCCCAAGGGCTGCGTGCCGAAATGAAAATAGGCTATAACTTTTGTTCTTATAACATTTGGGCATATTTATATATATATATTTAAATCAACCACTCGACTTTCAAATTTTAACCACCATAGAGTAAAACACTACATATTATTCTCGCCATTTGATATTCTGTATTTTACATTCAATATAGTAAATAGAAAATGCGTGGATAACCAAAATAACAGAGCTTTAAACTCAAAATTACTTACAGCTTTTAGGCTTACATTCATTATTCATTAATTAACTGTGTTATGTTGGAAGTTTAATGACTGAAGTCAGAAGCAATTTGGGAATCTTGAAAATCCTGGTTTAAACTGAGGCTTACCAATTTCCCTTTCCATGGCATGAGCTTTCATGGGGGGAAAAAAACCCTAATATTATCATACAACGGAATTACAAGCTGATGTTTCCCTTGTAATTGTAAATTTAAGTCATTTAAATGCTTTACAATATTCACCATGAATGCCAAATCTTCAAGTCAATTACTATCGCCTTTCATTTCTAAGAAAATGTTTATTTGTTCTCGAAGGAGCGAAAAGCGTTTTAAAACTTGATGACAATAAAGCCAGCGAACTTCTCAATTGTATGGGAAGCCTTCAAATGTCCTACCCATATCACTAAGCAAAGTAGGAAACTGAACTTCATTCAGCTGCGTGGAACAAATTAAATTCAATGTTTCCTCTTCGAATTTCAAAATTTGATCTATTTGTATTGTTTCGAGCTTAGTGCTTCCTGGTGAAAATTGCATTTCATATGCACTGCAATATAGACTGCACTAGGCCTACCAGTATTCCATGGGACACTTGTCTTCTTTGCTGACAGAAAATCGGGTTTTAGCGAATTTTATTTTTCATTATATTCTTTGGCGTAAATTTTTTATACATTTTATCTAAAACTTGAGTGGGCCGTATTTAGTAGACACACCTAATGTATCTTATATCTAGGGTGGTGAAAGGAAAATACGACACATTTACTGTTTCTATCACTCCTCAATGGAATTCTCTAGAGTCAATGTTAGGAACTAACTACATTCAAGAAAGGACTGAAAAATAAGTTAACGATTCTTAAATTCTTCCTAGCATAATCTGTCAAATTAGTCTCTCCTTAATTACATTAATATCAGTATTACCCCGTACTATTGTAGGGACTGAATTAGTACTAAATAATCATATTATATAAGAAAATGTGACATTATTATAACATTAATTAAAATCCTAATATATTTGAGGGTTGTGAGGATTGTAGTTTGAATACAAAGCAACTAATATAAGACTAAAGTGAATAGACGATAGCATTTGGGTATTGGCCTATAAAATCAGACTTACTGTCTAAACACATTTGAAATACAAAAAACGTGTGGAACATAAATGCAATGAAGTTGCAACACTTTTTGTACGAAAGTTAAAATAAAGGACAGTAGAATATGTCAAAATTAACATTAGCATACTGTTAGGCCTAACTTTTTAAATTCTTTTTAAATTCATTATCATTTTAGGCTGAAATAAAACATCAAATAAACAAATCAAAATTTCCCAAGAACCGTTCACTTCCTAGCACCTCACATAAGAAAATAACACTTGCGTTTCTGTTACATTAATACGAATTACATTTCAACTATGTATCACGTAGCCTACATTTTATTGTCATTACGACGGCTTAGTTACTTGTTACTGTTGCCATTTACATTGCATTGTTGAGAGAATTAAATAAATCCCGTTCATTGACACAGTTATATAATGTAGTTAATTTTTTCAGATTCTAGTGTCATAATATCTTTTTATTCTGCTATATCGCTGTTCCACTGTGACACTTCCCAATAGAGCATCGTATTGAACTTTGTTTGGGGGATATTTTAAAATCTTTTCCGTAAATACGATCTCATAATAGTGATCAGTGTCCCATTTAACAATGCTGATAGCAAACATAGTTCTCAAGTAGCGTATTTGATACTGTTTATTGTTACGTGAAGCTGAATAGATGAAAGTGATGCCTCAGGAGCAGATGTCAGGTTCTGATTGACGTGGCAGGAGACAAGATATCAATACAGGAGAAAAGGGAAGGGGATACAGAGAGCAGAAATCGTTACCAGAGGGGGAAACAGAACAAAAAGCCACCCCAGGTCGTGTTTATCCAAAACTCTCAACAGGTTTTCTGTCACAATGGCAGAATGCTAAGTGTAAACTAAAAGTGTGGGGTCGGAAGAAGTCTTAATGCATTCACACTCAGCCTTAATCCAAATCGCTGGCTCTGATAAAATTGATGGTAAATGAACCAATAGAAATCGGAGCCATAGTAAATTATCCGTATTTATTGGGATATAAGAAAGGTGACGTTAATGGTGCTAAAGCCTTTCTAAAGCGTGTAAATACTCCTGGGAAGCTTTATTACGGGATTCGCAAAAGAATAGTACAGAGTTAATATAAAATGTTTAGTAAAGCATAGGCTTTTTAAAAATACACAGTCATCGTATTATGTTCTTCAGTGAAAATTTCACTTCAGTCAAGAACTGAACCCCATTCCTTTTCCTTTTAAAGCAGAGCCATTGAGCTACTCAGAAATGTACCCAGAAAGACCAGCTTTTTTGAAGATACCTACAGACATCATTACATATGTTAATGCATTTACAGGGTAAAAAAAAGCACGTAACCCTTTTATTTCGACTTAAAGCTTAGTAACATTTGTCAGTAACTTAAGGTGATCCTTATACCGGCCCATGGAGGCCCTTGGGGTTCCAGGAGGTTGAGACTCCCTGATTTGTAGACATTCGGCGCGCGAAAGTGGTAGGCCTAACGTTGTCAGCTTTATGTACCGGCCGCCTTTTTCCACCAGGATTGCTTTCGGTACTCATGTCTGCTCTTCCAGTAATGGTTAGGCCTACCGTTCAAATTCTTGTTGTTTTTCTCAATCTAAGTAACTGTAACAATGTAAATTTCAAACACTTGGAAAAATTATAATCACCGAAAGACAAGAATTTAATCTCGGTACACGACAGTAAATTTCATTTTCGCTCGACTACAACAAATGTTTATTCACACACTGCCAACCCTAATTCTAGGTAAGCAATCATATTTATTAAGTATTGTTAGGGTATGTTTGCGGTTCCAACTTTCGGAAATACGTATTCTTCACTTTTCCTTCCACCTTATGACCTACTTTTCTTTATAGGCTATCTTTAATTTTCTTAAAACATTTCTAACTATAGTTTACAAGCTTATCAAAGGAAATTAATAAATGAGCAGTATCTTTGCCACAATACATTTTTACGTATGCATCAGCGAAGTCGATGAGGACTCGTTTCTTAGATACCGATGTAGGTGGAGGGGAATGCTAATCTTATGCATAAGACACAACCTGAGGGGAATCGGGACGTCTCTGAGTCATTAAGAAGGCATGAACCAAGTTAACTCCTTACGCCTTGCTCGAGTTTCTCTCAGATACTAGAAGAAGGGTGCCGCTGTTTATTCCAGCTTCGAGAACAGACCCTGTTTTCTTCATTAATTAATCTGTATGTATGAAAGTCAGCCAGGTATGCTTGTGATAATTCTCCTAACTTGGGACTCATCAGACTTCGTATCCCTGTTGAAATCGCTAACATACGAGACGACCTTATGCAAGTTTCTGTTAATGGAAATGCCTTGTTTAATACATAAGAAAATGAACTACATAGATTATCTTAACGTTTGTATATTATTTTATAAATTTATAATGTGTCACATTACTACAAGCCAACTACGTATGGATGGTAGAGAAGTTTTTCAGAAGTAAGCTGTACCGATATGCAGATAATCAAGACAAAATGACAGAACTAATGTGAAAGTATTTATTTTGTATTTTGCCACATACACAATAATACGGATATACACGTCATACAGTGTAAATTACAATGATAAAGTCTACTTACAAGAACCGTGAAAATATTCTATGATAAAATAATATTTTATGTAATAAAACCTTTTTTAGGACAACTTTAATATTAGTACGCCTATAAGACAGTATTCCACTTTCTTGGAGAGTTTGTCAAAAAATACTTCTCATAGTTGGGCCGTATGTTAGTTAAGGTCTAATCAAGTGATTCCCTGTGTCGTACATTTATTGTAATAATCAGATTGTTTAATGCTCAACCTAATGCTTCCAGAAGCTATTGGAACGCTGGGACAAGTGTATTGAAAAGCATGGGTCTATGTTTAAAAATAATACCACTGCAAAGCCTCTGCTGGTGGTTATAAAAATAAAAGAATTACTCGTATGTAGGTGCTTACTGACTTGCCCTCGAAGACACAGACAGCAAAAAACATAGAATTTTTTGAAGTTGTCGAAGTATCAAGGCGACGTGATGTTATGTGGAATATAGTTTTAAACCAATTTAAATTCTTGAATATAATGTACTCAACATTGTACGGTTTACAAATTTAGGCCTATTATATTAAAATAATATTCATAAAATATAAATAATTTAAATCCTCTTCATGAACCAATATTCTTTACTTCTGCTGAACTTAAACACTAAAGTTTCGGCCCAAGATTATATAGGCTATATATTTTTTGTATAAAATAATTCAATTTTAGCAACTTACGGTGCCAATAGATTCAAGAAAAAAATTAAACGTATTAGACAATAGCTTCAGTTTAAATAAAGTTTCTGCCCTTTTTTTCCCTTTTAATATAAATTTGTGTTTCGTGCTTCACACAAAATTGCTTAAGTTTTTCGGTATTCTAATTTGATCTCTAAGAAGTTTTGAATTGTGTCATTATTACTGAACTGTCCCCAGCATGAGCTTTGCTCATTCAGGTATTTGTATGTATGTATATATTATTTATTTAAGTTATGTGTAATTAATATGTCAAATTCTTAAAAATATTAACAGTTAGGCTTAATGATTGAGACACTTCGAACCTGTCCGTCGTAATATAAGACAACCTTAAGCTTGAAAAAAGAGTTTTGTATTGGCAAATTATATTAGCTGCATTAGTTGCCATGACTAGGCCTATATTAGTAATATTTCACCCTTCTCTTTGAAATAATTATAAGAATAGATCCGGGAATGTGAATGTTACTTCATGTCTCATAGAACAGTGTGAGAACTCTCCGTCTTTGTTCTTGCTGTATTTTAATACGAGTGCTATGAAGACATATTATAAGGGCTCGACAAAAAACAGCAAGACACGCTGTGAAATAACTTACGCATGAACGCCTTGAAACAAAGGGACATCTCCACCAACTACTCCGAATCCATCTTCCGGTATTACATTTCTTTCATTCGGTCAGTTCATTAGAGACTGCTCAGAGCTAGTTTCATCTCTGGAATTCAATAAAAACTCATCTCTCTGAAAATATGCCAGATGAGAATATTATAATGAGATGGTATATTTTTAACTATCTAATTTAATATGTGAACGGTAATGTGAAAGAACTAGTCTTTGAAACGGTTGCAACATTACATTTTTTCTCATTTTATAGGCCAATAAGTGTAGGAATAGGGGATGGTCATTTTAATACTCTAGCACAGCGGTTCCCAACCGGTGGGTCGCGACCCACTAGTGGGTCTCGTAAGGGTTACAGGTGGGTCGCGACTCGATCCTAAAACTATCAGAAATCATCGGATAAACCATCAGAAAAGATAAGACAAATCGAAACAAACCAGATTGTGTTTTGATTGTTTTCTTGGTTCCTAAAAAACAAATACAGAAATCAACTCAAAGTTGAAAGTGACTTAAGATTTAAAAAATCTTCATTCAATCCTGACATTGATATTCAATCGAAACAGTCCCAAAAATCTCGTTAACATATTATTCTTACTTAATAACAGCAATTTTACCTGAAAAATTAAAATGGTCTTTGTGTACTTTTATAATTGTAGTTTTTACCTTCACCTAGGAACACTTGTTAGTGAGTATGAAACCACTTGTTGCATATATTGCAAATATATATCTATTGTTAAGTAAATAACTGTTTTGCTACAAAGTGCTTATATTTTGTCAACCATTTTCAAATCAGGACACAAATTGTTTATCAATAATCAATCTGTATCTTCAAAAAAGCATATATAAGCTTATATATTTTTTTCAATATTTGATGGTAAACTATATATATACTATATAATACTCTTACATAAGGAGGGGATAAGACACAAATAAGGTTTTATACTCCACCATGGACCGATGGACCGTGGAGGTATTCCGATAAGGAAGGGGACGATAGGCTACAAGAGTAGAGCAAACATGAATAAAAATACTTGCAAATAAAATAGATTGTCTGGAATTACTTAAAACATTGTTGGGCTCATTACGTTTTAGGTGTATTGAGAAACTCTCCAATGTACAAATTCTATTTAGGTATATTGAGCATCCTAGTAAAATAAATGAATTAATTTTTAAAGCAATACAAAATATTCAAGGGGTTCACAATCACAAGGGCTATGGCGCCCCTGTGATAAAAATTAAAACGATTAGTTAGAGTTTGCAGAAAAAATCTTTAATTTTAAATTTACCATACATTTATATTATCTTTTTCTCTTAATTTAACCTCTCCCTTAGCTTGTATGAACGTTTATAAGGCCCACGCCGCCCGGGTCTTACATACTTTCAGGAGAGGGATTGCCTTTGAATCACATACATGTTTGACCAGACAAAGACATGGACGGTCTTTCCGGATGGATGATCAGTACAATGTCGGGGCCACCTCTAAGACAACACGAACACAATAGAACGAGACGCACCAGTCGCAAGCTCACTAATGCCGAAAAGGCAAGGCTAGTCAACGTTTTATCATTTTGTGAGAGTCGAAAGAAGTAGGATAGCGGTAGTGTCAAAATGGAATGGTGAGGGGTTATTGATGGGGGGGGGGGGAGATGGAAGAGCCGGTGTTTTCTGGATTCCCAATCCGAGTCGGTTTAGTATTACGGTGTTGATCGTTTGTAACAACGAAAATCTTCGCATGTTGAGTCGCTCAAAGAAAATTAATTATTTTAGACAGTCGAAGAACGAAGAGGCACTTTTAACGGTAGACGATATTAGTTAAAAGGAGAAAATTATGCCACTAGATATATAAGCATTCATGAACCACAGATTACTGTCTCTGTTCGACATTACATGAGAATATTATAGGAGAAAATTCCTCCGACACTGGGACTTGAACCCAGGACCTTTGGCTATTCGCGCCAATGCTCTACCAACTGAGCTAAGCCGGAGTTCAATTCACAGCGCCAGATGGAATCTTTCTCCTATGACTGATTGCCCTAATGGTCTACCTCACAGACAGACAAGTTATGTCATATGCAGTAATGTGAGGCACACTAATTAGTGATTTTTGTGTCCGGGCTCCGACCATTAGGGCAATCAGTCATAGGAGAAAGATTCCATCTGGCGCTGTGAATTGAACTCCGGCTTAGCTCAGTTGGTAGAGCATTGGCGCGAATAGCCAAAGGTCCTGGGTTCAAGTCCCAGTGTCGGAGGAATTTTTCTCCTATAATATTCTTATGCCACTAGGTTTTATAAAATTATGGCACTCCAGGGTGACCAACTTTGATTGCTTCGCGTGGAAAATACTCTTTTAGTTAAGAATAACTGCATATGATTATTAAATAGACTCAGTCTGATATAAACTGAAAATGTTAGAATTCGTTACACCTTTTTAAACGACATTATTCTCACGGTTTTCTCAAATATGTCATACTTATTGGCTGAAAAGCGTTGTCCATTCCATCTCTTACTTTGGCAGCCATGTACGAAAAATCAGTTACTCTGTTTGCGCAAGTGCATGCTAGGTGGCAGGACAGTTCACGAACAGGTTTAAAGCTCCCAAAATGACTGCAGCGTACGTATTAAAAATTATTATTTCACAAATATTAACGCCTGTCAAAAAAATAGTGTATGATACAAGTGGTTAAATGATTTTATTTTCTTCATAGGATTGCTTCACTCGCCCGTATGGGTTCGTTCCGCAAACATACCTACTTGCAAAATAAAATCCTTCTATAGCCCTTGTATCATAAATATCTATTACAGTATGTTATTTGATGTGACTCTCTTCAATTCGATTACTTCTTTTGGTAACCCCTGTGCGTAGAAAACATAAAAGAGAGTATTTTTTAGAACGCAAGCTGAGTGCAGGAGTTAATTTCTGTACTTTGCATCTCTTGCGTATGGACTGTGGCTGCTGCAAGGTGTCTCTTACAACAATGGCGGGTCCTTCCTTCCGCTTCGGTAACCCGCAACAAACGCGAGCGCCGTTATGCTCTTGTTTTCCCAGCAGCCATTAAACAAATGACAGTAGTAGGCTCTCATATTAATAACTGCTGACATGTTTCATGTGTGGCTCTTCCTCTATCCATAACCTGGTTTTTGTTTCAATTTCTTGTGACAAATAGATGCTGTTCATAAACTAATGAACAACAGCATATTCATCATACTGGGACTGAGGAAATGAATGTCATATGTATAGGTTCCTAACTCATATTTACATTCTGAAATTTAATAATTTCCGTAAGATAAGAAAGTAAAAGTTGTTACGAAAACTGGTCCCACATAGGCCTAATGAGATATACAGTCAGCTAGTACAAGATTTTAAATTTTATCCTAGGCCTAATAAAGAAATTTACTTATAGTTTATGGAGGGAAATTTTATATAATAGAGGAATCGAATCACCCATATTGTGTTTAGGATGCAAATTCTCTAAAACTAAACTGTAGGCCTATTTAGAAACCATTCAAGCTCGTTCAAATTTTCAGGCAACACCTTTAGACAACACTGTAGGCATTATTATCTCTGGGCCATTACAAGGTACTAGGTCTAAACATGTAAAATAGGTCTAATTCAGTTATATTTTATATTATTTGCAATGAGAAATTTTACACTAAAACAAAATACTGAACATAAATCATTTTAATTCCTGGCATATGAAACTAAACTAAAACTAAAACTAAACTCCGTGGCACTACATCTCTGAAGAGACAAGGCCTACCACCCGACCGCTGAATCATCTATCATAGGCAGTTGGCAGGATTGGGGGGGGGGCATGTGGTCAGCATGCCGACACCCACGGTCATGGTGGTTTCCATGACCGGAGCCGCTACTTCTCTATCAAGTGGCTCCTCAATTGGAATCACGAGGCTGAATGCACCCCGTTCCAGACCTCCGTACCTCAGCTAAATCTGAGGAGTCCGGGGATCGAACCCGGGCCAACGGAACTGTAGTCAGCGACGCTAGCCATAAGACCACTCCGGCGGTCGCTGACATCTGAAACTCCTATACAATATCTATCGTTTCTTTAAGAAACTCTTGATTTTTGGTGTAAGTTACTGCAGGATTATCATAGGTATCATGACGAGAGGTCCAGTTTTATCTTGGAAGAATCCGGACCTCGAGATAATATACTTAGGCCTATTGTGACAATTTACCGAATACTTAAATAATGAAGCATGCAATAAATAACATAAAACTAGGCTAGGCCTACTCTACTTTTGCCGTTCTAAGCGAGACAGCTTAAAGGCGAAACAATCGATGGATCGACATCGTCGATAGTCGAGTGGCGTTAGACTTTTCAGTGTTTTCATCTTCATCAGCTGGTTAGACTATTCTCATTGCTAAAATAATATAGGCTATTGTTATTAGTATTGACTTTTTACTCTACGAGATTTGAAATGCTTCACCATACATATAATTATATCTTTTCATGTCTTAAGATTTATGACTAGAAGAGGAATGGTTTCTTTGCGTGTGAATCCAGCAGAAGGAATCATATTATTGAATACCAGGCAAAACTTATCATAGCCCCTACCTCATAACGTGGAAAAAATATAAAGGCATATTTACTTTTTTATTTAAAATGTATAATTTTAGATGAAATTCTCCCGAGTAGGCTACTGCTTGTGACCGAAAATGTATAAAAAAGTTATAAAAAGCGTTATTTTAAATTAGGCTTATATACAATATTTTACTTTTTAACTTTTTTTTTGTCTTTCACGAGTTAATAGAATATCTTATGAATTTTTAATAGTTTTATTTTGTTTATTTTTAAAATTTAAATTGGAAGCAATCGTAGCCTACATGTTTTTAATACAGAAGACTTAGAATCTCGACTATCTTTGGATAATTAAAAAACAGTGGATAATTCGCAAAATGGCTGAAGAAGGGAAAAAAACACTCTTTTATTTTTTGTTTAAAGTGCACGTGCTGCAATAATGACTTGGTTTTTTTTTTTATTTTTTTTTTATTTTAAGTACACGTGCTATAGTCTAATGACATAGTAAATTAAAGTTTCTGTACCTACAAGTTTAATGGTTTACTTTTCGCAAATAAATCATTCAACTCTTATACATTTACTGTAGGCCTATATAGATATTTACATTTACATTTATGTGAAATTTCCATCCTATTTTCCTCATTCTGAGGTATGAGAAGTCCTGCCTGCTGTTCAACATGAGTATAACTTGTAGCCTAAAGCTGAAGGCGATCTCTCATTTCTAATTTTCGCTAATTTTGATAGAACACAATCTGTAGCAAAATGCAAGATCTAGGACAGTAAAAAGGAGCTAAAACCCTCAACTATAACCCTAATCGGTAGTAAACTTTTTTAAATTGCATACTTGAACTTTCCAAGCGTTTTATTAAATGTAGACCTATACGGCGTCATAGATTTATCTCCAGTTTCCTTAAAATGCGTTGGGCTTAAATGGTGCAAGAATGAAAATTTTCCCCGAGGTTATTATTATTATTATTATTATTATTATTATTATTATTATTATTATTAGCCCAATAACATCCCAGTGCGGGCTATAGCCTCCTGTTACAGGGTGGCTTACAAAAAAGGGCCTTGGACCAGCCTTTTCGTGACACTAAAAACTTTCACACAAGTTTCTTAATGCTTGCAGCTTCTTTCCACTTTTGTCTGTTTGCTGCTATTCTTGACCACTGGCCTCCTAGTTGATTCTTAAAAATATCACACCATCGCTTCCTTTGTCTTCTCACTTTCCATAACCAATAACTAATTCTCGGCCTTCTATCCAGTTTAATGAAAACGGTTATGTCTGATTTTACTCATTCTTTTATATGCTCAAAACGTTGTTAGGGTAGCAATATTTGAATCGTCCACTATTTAATTAAATGTGTGGCTTCAAAGACGCAATTCAGTACTCTTTAAACGGAATATGTTTGATTAAATTTATTCTTACAGTTTCTCAAGAAGTTCTCTTTTGTTTGAGGGTAACATCTGTTTATGTTTCTCACCCCATTGGCTCACTCCCCGATTCCTCTGCAGTTCGTATTTCTTGCATACCTCACTTATTCACTGCTCACTTTCCCTCCCTGGAAAGCAGAGTTACAACTTGGCGCTCATAAAGCCTCTCTGATGATCGCATCTCTAATTAACAAGACGATTAAAGAAAAGCAAAGGGTTGTAGCGCTGATGAGGCGGGCTGCTTACAGCCCCCTGAGGTACCATACATCCCGCTCTACAAGCTGGCTATGCATAATTCAAGACGAAAAAGATTTTTCTAAATTCTGACACGTCTCGAAAAACTCTTCAACTAAGATTGTTGTTCTGTGTTACGACACCTAGGAGAATTCACAAGCTTCATGATTTTTGATGCAGCATCCCAGCAATCTTGATGAATTCGTATCGAGTTTTCCTGCATTCTTTCCTCTTACTACAATGAAATACTCTATTCCTCTTAAATATTATTTCCTAACTTTAAAATAGCAGTTACTACTTTAAAATAAGAAAAATATGAAAACATGGTTTGGTCTTGAAAAGTTGTGCAGTTGAAAAGTTGAATATTGTTAATGCTAAAAGTTTAGTCAAAGTAATTTATAACAAAATCAATAAATAATGATGATGATAATAATGATGATAAAATAAAAAAAAATAATAATGTTATCAATAATAATGGTGATAATTATGATAATTATATATTATAATTTTTTATTTTTATTTATTTTTTATGTGAAACACAAGAGATAAATACTTCAAAGCAAGTACTCGTTTCAGTTCACTTATTTATACTTCACAATACACGATTGAAGACAAATATATAAAACAAAAATCTAACTCTAACTTAAATCAATACCTAAAATAAAAATAAAAAAGAAAGTTGAACCGAAAAATGAAAAGTGAGAAAATAAATTTAAAAACCAGTGGTATAACTCTTATTATTATTTATAAATATTTAAAAATTAAAAGCTTAGGTTTTTTATTTTTTTTATTATTATTTTTATTAAGATGCTATAAAATCGATCCAGACCTATAACTAAAATTTATTCACACTAAGTTTTCTGGACCTAGGCCTATAAGTAAGTGAATCTTAATATTCTTGTCTAATACAGTCTTAATATCTCTGCTTTTTAGATGTAGGCTATCTGGGTGTCGCGTCAGAACAATTCACCGAGGACTGTATTTGAACTCAAGACCGTGGAAACAAATTTTAGAAGCCTGAATCCCGAACCAAGTGCAGTAGATAAATGGGGCAGATAAGAAAGAAGCGCTCAGCTTTGCACAATGGGGAGAGAGGCCCATCAAATACGAAGTCTGCTATAGTGATAGGATAAAATCAAGGTGTATAGACATGACAAGTATCACTGGCCAAAATCACACACGTTTAACATATTACTCACTTGCACAGTTTAGGCTATGATTATGCATTGACTCTTATTTTATCGATGCTTTGGGCGAGAATACGGTAGACCTATATTGCGATACAAGGGTAGTAAGTTCGTCGTTGGAAAATCGAAGAAGAGTTTAAAAGAGAACTCGAAAGTGAGTCTTTTTAAATTTTCGAGATTCTCCAATTTACTTAATGAGTATGTATTGCATACGATTTTTTCTATGTTAGTGAATTGGCCTAATAAAATATTACTTATATGAATTGATTACGGTAATCGCAAACAGCTAATTACGATGGCCTTCATAGCTGCAAATCTTCTTCTTTCTTTCTTTCTCGTAAGTAGTATGGGTCAAGCTCCGTTCCCGAAAATGGCCGCCAACCGACGCCGGTACCGACGCCGGTACCGACGCCGTGTCACGTCTAAGACCACGTGACGTCATTATAGTCGATTCGAAAAAGCGAAAGGCGCCCGTTCGTCCTGTGCTAATGCCCACCCGCCCCCAAGCCCCCGTAAAGAGCTATGCCCCAAAAACAAAACCGACGCCGCCCCCGACGCCGCCCCCCAAACCCCCGTACTCTGGTCCTATATGACATGATGGGATTCGACTCGAACAAAGCAGACGTGGGCAATAAGCCCGTGCTACCCCCACCCCAATCTGACCCCTTTCGAAAACCGACGCTGCCCCCCAAAACCCGTACTATGGTCCTATATGACATGATGGGATTCGACTCGAACAAAGCAGACGTGGGCAATAAGCCCGTGCTACCCCTACCCCAATCTGACCCACTTCGAAAACCGACGCCTACCCCCCAGTGGGCCCGCCCCCAAACCCCCGTACTATGGTCCTATATGACATGATGGGATTCGTTTAGAACAAAGCAGACGTGGGCAATAAGCCCGTGCTATCGCTACCCCAATCTGACCCACTTCGAAAACCGACGCCTATCCAGTGGGCTGGTTACAACCCCCACCAGATACGAGTCTTGGGGCAGAGGTTATAATGCAAATGCCATCTAAGAAACACGTTCCTATGTTATTCATATCCTTTAGTTACAATACAATGATAACATATGTATAGCCTTAGGCCCTATGGCTAGATAGTGTAATATTGCGCATGGGTACATGAATACCTTTACCTAGTTATGGAAAGATAAAATTAGGTTTATACTTACTTCCAGAGGAACTAGGCCTAGTGTGTGTGTATTAATTAGATTCATACGGGGCCTACATAAGATATTAATATCAGCTAACTCAAATACGTTGTATTAACCATGGGAATAAAACCTATAGGAAGGTGTGTGTGTGTGTGTGTGTGTGTGTGTGTGTGTGTGTGTGTATTAGCATATTACAGAAATAGTACTGTGCAATACCCGACAGTGAAATTAAGATAAACACAATAACAACTCTGTTAGAATAACAAGTTAGATGATAATACAGATATCGGCTTGGGGCAGAGGATATAATGCAAATACCCACTAAGAAACACTTCCCTTTAGTTACAACGTAATGATAACATATAAGCCTAATGTATTAATTAGATTCTTAAGGGTTGTGTATCCTTCTGGGATGGCTTTATGCTCTGTGCCTATCCTTCGTTTATAGATAGATAGTGTAATATTGCGCAAAGGTAGACATAGGTATGAAAAGATAAAATAGGTTTATACTTACTTAACCAATTCTTCATCCATTCAGCATCCGATGAACACTAATACTATTACTATCAGCTAATGAGAATGATTATGCAAGGAATATGAAATGGATAAGGGTATAGTTTCATTTCAGAACGTCACAACCTTATTCTATATTAAGGCTGTCACGCTCATATGAAATAATGTGTATACACAAATGGTTTATAATAGAGCTGAATGGTTTATTTCAAAAGTATACATATCTATTAAAGACATGTTTTCCTACCAAACTATATAATTAAACACTTCGGTATGACGAAGACATCCTCTATGAATCATGGAAGATGAGAACATAGCGTTCCAGACACTGCAGCGAAACTGAGCTAGTCCAACGAAATAGACATGCTTCCATTCTGAAATCAATAAATACAGGTTTTAACAAGTCTGTAAACCACTTTCTAATCTGGAAATAAATCCCTGTTGTTGATGTTGTTAAATACAAAACTATGCTACTATCAACAAACAAAACATAAAAAAAAAAAACATTCCATACTGATAACATCTAGAGAGAGAGAGTGAATGACTGTTGTCAAAGAATGGTGGTGGTGTGTTATGAAAAGATAAAATAGGCTTATACTTACATAACCAATTCTTCTTCTTCCTTTCAGCATCCTTCCGATAACAAATAGTTTTAAACTCAAACTCCCATCCCCCGTAGGCGATGTATGTTTACATTGAATAACATTCATCAGATTGCTATGTTGTTGGAATAAAGAAAACCTAAAATACTGCACGCATGCATATGTCTATAAAGCATCCGATCGATTCATACCATATATGTAAATAAAACGTTAGCATTTAGTCAGTATAAGGAATACAGTAGACTGCAATAATTTGACAAAGAATGTAGTAACCTTCATGCCTGTTGTTGTTAAATACCTACAATGCATAACATCTGGAAAAATCTCTGGCATCCTTTCCTTGTAACCATTCATCACTGTCGCATGTATCCTAATACCGAAAACAAGTATTCTATTTAAATAAAAACATGTCATTGTGGTGAACGCATGCCAAAGAATTAGTTTAAACTCAGACTCTCTCTCCCTCCCTTAGGCGATAATGTCTATACATGGAATACCATTCATCAGATTGCTATGTTGTTGTTGATAAAGAAGCAATTGCCTGAATGGTAATGAATAAACATATTACGTAATCGTGTTATAGCAAGAGTAAACATATCCTTCATATACTTTATAAAATACGTGGATGTGTTTTATAACACTAGATAATTAATTTATGTGCAAATAAAAAGATTATACGCATTCATTTAAAGAAAACATTGAATACTGCATTAACTGACAATGAAATGTAGTAACCTTCATGCCAAGGTCAAATGTATTTAAATAAAGAAACAGTTTTAGAACTATTGAAAATGTAACAGCATTAGCAAATGAAGGTTTATAACCCTAATACAATGGAAATGATTATAATGGTCATACAGTTAGGTAGTTATATTCTTATATTGTAAGAATACCTATAGCTTGTCAGGCATTTGTTTCATTCCTCATTTGCATAGAGTATAAATAATTACCTGCAATCTGAAATCATAATTAGAAATACGGAAATTGTAACAGCATTATCAGATGAAGGATTATAACTCAAATACGAGGCAAATCAAAAGTGCTCAGATACGATTTAAATGAATTTCATATTCAAAGAATTCAACACAACTATATGTACATGTGTTTTAGCGGAATACAAGGACACTAAAACCATTATCAATTGCATGTTGAAAGATAACATATATGACTTAGCGAAAAGGCTGATGAATTTAAGTATATCACCCTTTGCGTTTAAGATATAGCACAGTTCTATATAATATAATCAAGACTTCAGCAATTATATTATTACAGAAAGGTAGCAGCATAACATAACATATATATATATATATATCACAAACCTTACTTATATGGTGGTACGAATGGATTATTTTGAAGTCTAATAGCTCTTAATATGCGTATGCCTGACAACATTAACAGCTTTATGTGCCGAATGTCTAGAACCTAGGAACCTCAACCTCATGGAACCTTCAATGCCTCCATGTCTTTAATCCTAACAATAATCTGAAATCAGAATTAGAATTATTGAAATTGTAACAAGATTAACAAATGAAGGGTTATAACTCAGGAAACCATAGCAATCTGAAATACTAAGTATATACACGTAAGGAAAGGTTATGTAACACATCAGGATTATATTACGTATCTAGACATACCCAAGTAATAAGGCAATACTATTACGTTTATATATATATATATATAATATCTATACCATAGGTTTACATTTTGAGGCATGAGCCAAAAGTCTTTTTGGTAATACATCCAGGCATTCGACATGCACTACCTTGACCACAATTATAGTCATGAAAAAATGCAGCCTTCGTCTGAAACACACAATATAACATCACATAAGTAACACAATATGATACTAGAATTAAATGTTAAGGTAGCTGATAGAAATCTACTTACAGCCCTTTTCAATGTGAGGAATACTTTACACTTTCTAGTGCATTTAGTACTCCAATGCCTATGTTTACCCTCTCGAGGCGAAAGGCATCTATGAAAATGCCTCGAACCGTGGCACACCTGATCGTGTCCTGCATCCGTGTGGGTAATAACGTCTCCAGCCATATCCTCAAGAGTGTTACCACACGGAAGGATTTCGGAGAGTTCTACATGTTCTTGATTATGGCCCCATACCTCTGTGTGTCGGATGGGGAACTCCTCACTCCCAACCTCATGTCCCCAACCGTTATGGATCCTAATTGTGTAGGATCCCGTAGGCTCCGGCGACGTGGAGGTAGGAGGCTCCATATCTGGGATAATATATTCCTCGGCCTGAGGAACAACCTCTTCAGGGATATCCCTGCCCATCTCCTGAAGTAGATCCTGCGATGTAGACATGGTTAAGATTTTAATGTTGACAATTAATAGTTCCATATATATATATATACGAGAGTTCGCATGCTGGGTTCTCCTACCACACGTGTCAAGGTGGGGGCTGTGTTGTGATAATAATGTCAAACAGGAATTTGTTATTGCTTTACGAAACTGATGTCTGAATGTTTGAACAATAAACATATTGCATAAATATGCTTTCCCTCCTTACAGTATGATCTACATTGAGTAAACAGTTGTCATGAAGGTAATCAACTTCCGATGTAATTAATAAGGTGATGGAATAAGGAATACTCCCCAATCAAATAAATATTGTGCCGAATGTCAGAATCACGGAGCCTCAACCTCCTGGAACCCTCAACGCCTCCATAGCATGTAATAAGGAACACATTGTAATAGGTCTATATAATATGCATACCGCATGCATGAATTTAGATTTAAGGTGACATTAAGTCAAAATAGTATGAAAGAGGAAGGGATTGAATATAGAATGTAGGTGACAATAAGTCTATATAATAATAATTAAATCCAGAGGAAAGGGATTCTGTATGAAAGAGGAAAGGAATACAATAAATACGATACAAAGTGAATCTGATTATTATTATCAATATTAATATTAGATAGCAGACACTTAACACTAATCTGTGCACATCAACTGTTCCTAAAATACCTCTGTAACTTAGGTAAACAGGCCTCATAACATTACAGTGATCTAACCATTCATCAGACATAGGTTAAACGCCTGAGAGTTAGGATATTTTCCTTTATACACTAGAAAGACATTACGTTCTCCTCTGTTTATAGCCGAGATCTCACTTTCCTCAAACACCTCTGTGTATTTTCTAGGCAAAAATACCGATAACATCTCTGCACTATCTTTCATACGAATATGAAGCAGTACACAACGTCCATATAGGGTTTCTTTTACAGATGCATATAGAATAGCGTAACTGCTGTTCTGCTCGAGGTCTGATATACTAACACAACGTGGTTGTGATGAGGTTGAATTGAATTTCTCTACCAATGATGTCATCTGTAAACATGAACGAAGTCTAATTAATTAACTTAATAACAACAATAATATAGCTTCCGCACAAAGTTTTTTTATTGCTAATGTCATAAAATACGGTAGATGTAGTGTTACCTTGTTAGTTGAAAATCAGAAGATGATGATGATGACTGTAGAGCTGTTTACACAATTATCAAGACCTCCTACATACATGTCTTTTTATACAAAACTAACCAAGCAACAATATGACGTAGTATCGGTATATGGGGTTTTTACCATTTACGATGTTGTAACAAAGACTGGAGATATCGTTAAGGCTGTTATCACACAACTATGTAAAACATATTTGAAAGCCATTGTATTATTGTTTTCAACATGCCTTTGTATTTATCCTTAATTTTACTGTCCGCGTATAACATTCCTCTCTGTTTATTGCGCCTATCATACGGTCTGAGAAATAGATTCATATGGTACTATTCCACAGATTCCCTAGTTCATATCCCTTTACTAATTAAGTCATATGGTTACAGGTACTGTAATAATGACCTAAGTACGTCAACAAGGCTGTAATGCTATGAATACCTTATTATTGACCATTATTCCTACCCTAGCCTATTAATAATGAAAGGTCTAAACACAGATACGTTTTAAATGAATTTAATATAAAGGGAAGAACTCCTATACCACCAAAGGTATGTATACCTTTGTTTAGGTAATGTTTGAACAACAACAACATAATAATAACAATCGTTGTAGGGCGTTTAGTTATAATCGCATGATATTAGTCATTGTCCGCATAGAGTATAAATAATTACCAGCAATCTGAAATCATAATTAGAAATACGGAAATTGTAACAGCATTATCAAATGAAGGATTATAACTCAAATACGAGGCAAATCAAAAGTGCTCAGATACGATTTAAATGAATTTCATATTCAAAGAATTCAACACAACTATGTGTACATGTGTTTTAGCGGAATACAAGGACACTAAAACCAATATCAGTTGCATGTTGAAAGATAACATATATGACTTAGCGAAAAGGCTGATGAATTTAAGTATATCACCCTTTGCGTTTAAGATATAGCACAGTTCTATATAATATAATCAAGACTTCAGCAACTTAGTCACGTTAATTGAAAGGCACTAGTATTTCAGGTTCACACAGACTGTGAATACCCTAGGAGGGATATTTTAAAATCGTTACGGTGCAAATGCGCATGTTGAGGTGTAGGTTTTTTTCGAAATGTAAAGGCAATAGGTTAGGAAAGGTTAGGTTATGTTAAAATTAAATAGGTTTTACAAGGTAGGCAGCTTTAAATGTTGGACGAAGGTGCAGTTAATATCTCAAATAATATAACTATGGGAAATTTAGTTTAGGTTATGTTAGGTTATTGCGAGCGCATGATGAGGTGTAGGTTTTTTTTCGAAATGTAAAGGCAATAGGTTAGGAAAGGTTAGGTTATGTTAAAATTAAATATGTTTTACAAGGTAGGCAGCTTTAAATGTTGGACGAAGGTGCAGTTAATATCTCAAATAATACAACTATGGGAAATTTAGTTTAGGTTATGTTAGGTTATTGCGAACTGAGATTTAAGAAATCATGTCTAGTTAGGTTACGGTATGTTAGGTTATCTCGGAGGAAATTGAAGAAAAAACTCGTCGCGCGCGACGAGTTTTTTAATTTCCTCAGCCGAGATAACCTAACATACCGTAACCTAACTAGACATGATTTCTTAAATCTCAGTTCGCAATAACCTAACATAACCTAAACTAAATTTCCCATAGTTGTATTATTTGAGATATTAACTGCACCTTCGTCCAACATTTAAAGCTGCCTACCTTGTAAAACATATTTAATTTTAACATAACCTAACCTTTCCTAACCTATTGCCTTTACATTTCGAAAAAAAACCTACACCTCATCATGCGCTCGCAATAACCTAACATAACCTAAACTAAATTTCCCATAGTTATATTATTTGAGATATTAACTGCACCTTCGTCCAACATTTAAAGCTGCCTACCTTGTAAAACCTATTTAATTTTAACATAACCTAACCTTTCATAACCTATTGCCTTTACATTTCGAAAAAAACCTACACCTCAACATGCGCATTTGCACCGTAACGATTTTAAAATATCCCTCCTAGGGTATTCACAGTCTGTGTGAACCTGAAATACTAGTGCCTTTCAATTAACGTGACTAAGTTGCTGAAGTCTTGATTATATTATATAGAACTGTGCTATATCTTAAACGCAAAGGGTGATATACTTAAATTCATCAGCCTTTTCGCTAAGTCATATATGTTATCTTTCAACATGCAACTGATATTGGTTTTAGTGTCCTTGTATTCCGCTAAAACACATGTACACATAGTTGTGTTGAATTCTTTGAATATGAAATTCATTTAAATCGTATCTGAGCACTTTTGATTTGCCTCGTATTTGAGTTATAATCCTTCATTTGATAATGCTGTTACAATTTCCGTATTTCTAATTATGATTTCAGATTGCTGGTAATTATTTATACTCTATGCGGACAATGACTAATATCATGCGATTATAACTAAACGCCCTACAACGATTGTTATTATTATGTTGTTGTTGTTCAAACATTACCTAAACAAAGGTATACATACCTTTGGTGGTATAGGAGTTCTTCCCTTTATATTAAATTCATTTAAAACGTATCTGTGTTTAGACCTTTCATTATTAATAGGCTAGGGTAGGAATAATGGTCAATAATAAGGTATTCATAGCATTACAGCCTTGTTGACGTACTTAGGTCATTATTACAGTACCTGTAACCATATGACTTAATTAGTAAAGGGATATGAACTAGGGAATCTGTGGAATAGTACCATATGAATCTATTTCTCAGACCGTATGATAGGCGCAATAAACAGAGAGGAATGTTATACGCGGACAGTAAAATTAAGGATAAATACAAAGGCATGTTGAAAACAATAATACAATGGCTTTCAAATATGTTTTACATAGTTGTGTGATAACAGCCTTAACGATATCTCCAGTCTTTGTTACAACATCGTAAATGGTAAAAACCCCATATACCGATACTACGTCATATTGTTGCTTGGTTAGTTTTGTATAAAAAGACATGTATGTAGGAGGTCTTGATAATTGTGTAAACAGCTCTACAGTCATCATCATCATCTTCTGATTTTCAACTAACAAGGTAACACTACATCTACCGTATTTTATGACATTAGCAATAAAAAAACTTTGTGCGGAAGCTATATTATTGTTGTTATTAAGTTAATTAATTAGACTTCGTTCATGTTTACAGATGACATCATTGGTAGAGAAATTCAATTCAACCTCATCACAACCACGTTGTGTTAGTATATCAGACCTCGAGCAGAACAGCAGTTACGCTATTCTATATGCATCTGTAAAAGAAACCCTATATGGACGTTGTGTACTGCTTCATATTCGTATGAAAGATAGTGCAGAGATGTTATCGGTATTTTTGCCTAGAAAATACACAGAGGTGTTTGAGGAAAGTGAGATCTCGGCTATAAACAGAGGAGAACGTAATGTCTTTCTAGTGTATAAAGGAAAATATCCTAACTCTCAGGCGTTTAACCTATGTCTGATGAATGGTTAGATCACTGTAATGTTATGAGGCCTGTTTACCTAAGTTACAGAGGTATTTTAGGAACAGTTGATGTGCACAGATTAGTGTTAAGTGTCTGCTATCTAATATTAATATTGATAATAATAATCAGATTCACTTTGTATCGTATTTATTGTATTCCTTTCCTCTTTCATACAGAATCCCTTTCCTCTGGATTTAATTATTATTATATAGACTTATTGTCACCTACATTCTATATTCAATCCCTTCCTCTTTCATACTATTTTGACTTAATGTCACCTTAAATCTAAATTCATGCATGCGGTATGCATATTATATAGACCTATTACAATGTGTTCCTTATTACATGCTATGGAGGCGTTGAGGGTTCCAGGAGGTTGAGGCTCCGTGATTCTGACATTCGGCACAATATTTATTTGATTGGGGAGTATTCCTTATTCCATCACCTTATTAATTACATCGGAAGTTGATTACCTTCATGACAACTGTTTACTCAATGTAGATCATACTGTAAGGAGGGAAAGCATATTTATGCAATATGTTTATTGTTCAAACATTCAGACATCAGTTTCGTAAAGCAATAACAAATTCCTGTTTGACATTATTATCACAACACAGCCCCCACCTTGACACGTGTGGTAGGAGAACCCAGCATGCGAACTCTCGTATATATATATATATGGAACTATTAATTGTCAACATTAAAATCTTAACCATGTCTACATCGCAGGATCTACTTCAGGAGATGGGCAGGGATATCCCTGAAGAGGTTGTTCCTCAGGCCGAGGAATATATTATCCCAGATATGGAGCCTCCTACCTCCACGTCGCCGGAGCCTACGGGATCCTACACAATTAGGATCCATAACGGTTGGGGACATGAGGTTGGGAGTGAGGAGTTCCCCATCCGACACACAGAGGTATGGGGCCATAATCAAGAACATGTAGAACTCTCCGAAATCCTTCCGTGTGGTAACACTCTTGAGGATATGGCTGGAGACGTTATTACCCACACGGATGCAGGACACGATCAGGTGTGCCACGGTTCGAGGCATTTTCATAGATGCCTTTCGCCTCGAGAGGGTAAACATAGGCATTGGAGTACTAAATGCACTAGAAAGTGTAAAGTATTCCTCACATTGAAAAGGGCTGTAAGTAGATTTCTATCAGCTACCTTAACATTTAATTCTAGTATCATATTGTGTTACTTATGTGATGTTATATTGTGTGTTTCAGACGAAGGCTGCATTTTTTCATGACTATAATTGTGGTCAAGGTAGTGCATGTCGAATGCCTGGATGTATTACCAAAAAGACTTTTGGCTCATGCCTCAAAATGTAAACCTATGGTATAGATATTATATATATATATATATAAACGTAATAGTATTGCCTTATTACTTGGGTATGTCTAGATACGTAATATAATCCTGATGTGTTACATAACCTTTCCTTACGTGTATATACTTAGTATTTCAGATTGCTATGGTTTCCTGAGTTATAACCCTTCATTTGTTAATCTTGTTACAATTTCAATAATTCTAATTCTGATTTCAGATTATTGTTAGGATTAAAGACATGGAGGCATTGAAGGTTCCATGAGGTTGAGGTTCCTAGGTTCTAGACATTCGGCACATAAAGCTGTTAATGTTGTCAGGCATACGCATATTAAGAGCTATTAGACTTCAAAATAATCCATTCGTACCACCATATAAGTAAGGTTTGTGATATATATATATATATATGTTATGTTATGCTGCTACCTTTCTGTAATAATATAATTGCTGAAGTCTTGATTATATTATATAGAACTGTGCTATATCTTAAACGCAAAGGGTGATATACTTAAATTCATCAGCCTTTTCGCTAAGTCATATATGTTATCTTTCAACATGCAATTGATAATGGTTTTAGTGTCCTTGTATTCCGCTAAAACACATGTACATATAGTTGTGTTGAATTCTTTGAATATGAAATTCATTTAAATCGTATCTGAGCACTTTTGATTTGCCTCGTATTTGAGTTATAATCCTTCATCTGATAATGCTGTTACAATTTCCGTATTTCTAATTATGATTTCAGATTGCAGGTAATTATTTATACTCTATGCAAATGAGGAATGAAACAAATGCCTGACAAGCTATAGGTATTCTTACAATATAAGAATATAACTACCTAACTGTATGACCATTATAATCATTTCCATTGTATTAGGGTTATAAACCTTCATTTGCTAATGCTGTTACATTTTCAATAGTTCTAAAACTGTTTCTTTATTTAAATACATTTGACCTTGGCATGAAGGTTACTACATTTCATTGTCAGTTAATGCAGTATTCAATGTTTTCTTTAAATGAATGCGTATAATCTTTTTATTTGCACATAAATTAATTATCTAGTGTTATAAAACACATCCACGTATTTTATAAAGTATATGAAGGATATGTTTACTCTTGCTATAACACGATTACGTAATATGTTTATTCATTACCATTCAGGCAATTGCTTCTTTATCAACAACAACATAGCAATCTGATGAATGGTATTCCATGTATAGACATTATCGCCTAAGGGAGGGAGAGAGAGTCTGAGTTTAAACTAATTCTTTGGCATGCGTTCACCACAATGACATGTTTTTATTTAAATAGAATACTTGTTTTCGGTATTAGGATACATGCGACAGTGATGAATGGTTACAAGGAAAGGATGCCAGAGATTTTTCCAGATGTTATGCATTGTAGGTATTTAACAACAACAGGCATGAAGGTTACTACATTCTTTGTCAAATTATTGCAGTCTACTGTATTCCTTATACTGACTAAATGCTAACGTTTTATTTACATATATGGTATGAATCGATCGGATGCTTTATAGACATATGCATGCGTGCAGTATTTTAGGTTTTCTTTATTCCAACAACATAGCAATCTGATGAATGTTATTCAATGTAAACATACATCGCCTACGGGGGATGGGAGTTTGAGTTTAAAACTATTTGTTATCGGAAGGATGCTGAAAGGAAGAAGAAGAATTGGTTATGTAAGTATAAGCCTATTTTATCTTTTCATAACACACCACCACCATTCTTTGACAACAGTCATTCACTCTCTCTCTCTAGATGTTATCAGTATGGAATGTTTTTTTTTTTTATGTTTTGTTTGTTGATAGTAGCATAGTTTTGTATTTAACAACATCAACAACAGGGATTTATTTCCAGATTAGAAAGTGGTTTACAGACTTGTTAAAACCTGTATTTATTGATTTCAGAATGGAAGCATGTCTATTTCGTTGGACTAGCTCAGTTTCGCTGCAGTGTCTGGAACGCTATGTTCTCATCTTCCATGATTCATAGAGGATGTCTTCGTCATACCGAAGTGTTTAATTATATAGTTTGGTAGGAAAACATGTCTTTAATAGATATGTATACTTTTGAAATAAACCATTCAGCTCTATTATAAACCATTTGTGTATACACATTATTTCATATGAGCGTGACAGCCTTAATATAGAATAAGGTTGTGACGTTCTGAAATGAAACTATACCCTTATCCATTTCATATTCCTTGCATAATCATTCTCATTAGCTGATAGTAATAGTATTAGTGTTCATCGGATGCTGAATGGATGAAGAATTGGTTAAGTAAGTATAAACCTATTTTATCTTTTCATACCTATGTCTACCTTTGCGCAATATTACACTATCTATCTATAAACGAAGGATAGGCACAGAGCATAAAGCCATCCCAGAAGGATACACAACCCTTAAGAATCTAATTAATACATTAGGCTTATATGTTATCATTACGTTGTAACTAAAGGGAAGTGTTTCTTAGTGGGTATTTGCATTATATCCTCTGCCCCAAGCCGATATCTGTATTATCATCTAACTTGTTATTCTAACAGAGTTGTTATTGTGTTTATCTTAATTTCACTGTCGGGTATTGCACAGTACTATTTCTGTAATATGCTAATACACACACACACACACACACACACACACACACACACACACACCTTCCTATAGGTTTTATTCCCATGGTTAATACAACGTATTTGAGTTAGCTGATATTAATATCTTATGTAGGCCCCGTATGAATCTAATTAATACACACACACTAGGCCTAGTTCCTCTGGAAGTAAGTATAAACCTAATTTTATCTTTCCATAACTAGGTAAAGGTATTCATGTACCCATGCGCAATATTACACTATCTAGCCATAGGGCCTAAGGCTATACATATGTTATCATTGTATTGTAACTAAAGGATATGAATAACATAGGAACGTGTTTCTTAGATGGCATTTGCATTATAACCTCTGCCCCAAGACTCGTATCTGGTGGGGGTTGTAACCAGCCCACTGGATAGGCGTCGGTTTTCGAAGTGGGTCAGATTGGGGTAGCGATAGCACGGGCTTATTGCCCACGTCTGCTTTGTTCTAAACGAATCCCATCATGTCATATAGGACCATAGTACGGGGGTTTGGGGGCGGGCCCACTGGGGGGTAGGCGTCGGTTTTCGAAGTGGGTCAGATTGGGGTAGGGGTAGCACGGGCTTATTGCCCACGTCTGCTTTGTTCGAGTCGAATCCCATCATGTCATATAGGACCATAGTACGGGTTTTGGGGGGCAGCGTCGGTTTTCGAAAGGGGTCAGATTGGGGTGGGGGTAGCACGGGCTTATTGCCCACGTCTGCTTTGTTCGAGTCGAATCCCATCATGTCATATAGGACCAGAGTACGGGGGTTTGGGGGGCGGCGTCGGGGGCGGCGTCGGTTTTGTTTTTGGGGCATAGCTCTTTACGGGGGCTTGGGGGCGGGTGGGCATTAGCACAGGACGAACGGGCGCCTTTCGCTTTTTCGAATCGACTATAATGACGTCACGTGGTCTTAGACGTGACACGGCGTCGGTACCGGCGTCGGTACCGGCGTCGGTTGGCGGCCATTTTCGGGAACGGAGCTTGACCCATACTACTCTCGTAGTTTAACCTCTCCCCCTTTTTTTTTTAGGATTTAAGCGACCCAAGCCGCCTGGGCCTTACAGGGCCGCGACCTGTCGGGAGAGGGATTATCTTTGGATCACATACATACTTTTTTGACCAGACAATGACATGGAGGGCCTCCCCGGATGAGTGATCAGCCCAATGCCGGGGCACCTCCGAGACAACACGAACACATAGCACGAGACGCACCATTCACACACACACTCACTCCAAACAAGGCGAGGATGGGATGAAGATGATAATATCTGGGGACCACAAGGGCCTAAAGTTACCCGACATTTGTCTCAAAGGTGAGAAAAAACCCCACCTAGGTAACTTGTCCCGACCAGGAATCGAACCCGGGCCCGCTGCGTGAGAGGATTGAACGCATCCCCTGAGCCACAGCGGTGGACACAGCTGCAAGTCTACGGTACCAATATTAAAAAGTAATTATTATTTAATTTTGTGACGATCGATACATCGATTTCTTTGCGCATGCACACCTAGTCTCATCATATTCACTGTAGCCGTAATGAATTAAATCGTAAGTCAATTAAGAAATAAAAGGAAGTAAAGACAAAGGTAATACTGAAATGGTAATATTCAACTAACAAATATGATTAGGCCTAATGATTACATTGCATGTCTGAAATAATAAATCTTAAATACTAAATGTTAAGGCTTTGATATAATAATTATGTATGTGTGTTGCAAAGAAGGAAAACGACAGGGGTAGGTTAGGCCTACCGGCACTGGGTGAAGGAAATTTTTTTGTTCGACCATCCTGTGATACGCTTATTACATGTGACAAAACGGTAGGCTATCATAATGACATTCATTTTGACATTGCTTTCCATTTAGAAATTGGTGTGGTATCGATTATTATCGAACACGGAACGATCTTGAGAGTAGCAGCTAAAATCTGAGTATAAGTGGCCTGTATTTAAAAAAAAAAAATAATTCTGTTCATGTTAGTTTTAATATCATGCTGAAACTAATTCATTTCGTGCTGTAAAACACCGTTGGTTTGAAGAAAACAGCAAACGGAGGCTTGGACTTGACTGATGCCGTAAGCTGCCATCTTTCGTAGAAGACATTAACTACGTCAACCATTATGGTGCGAAAGTCAATGGTGGCCTCGCCATCTGTTTGAATTATGGTCGAACAAAAAGTGGTACGCAACTTGCCTATAATGGTAATTAAGATACTCGCGTTGCTCGTTACATAATTCTCATACGAGTATCTTAATAAATGTCATTATAGGCTTGTTGTATAATGTGCTATTTTCTACCATGATAGGATGAACGGGAAATGGATGACAGAACACTAATACCTAACGTATAGCTACAAATTCTGCGGCCTGATTTTCTTACACAGTGTGATTCATGAGTCTTGTAGTAACTTTGATCAGTTTGATAAGTAACTTTGATTAGCACTGACTACAGAGCGACGATTGCTTTTAAATAAATTTTTTTAATACTCTATTCACTTTGAGCCTCTCGTTGCGATACTGGTCCCTCTGCTACTACAAGGTCATGGAGGCAGAGTTAAAAAAGGTCAGAATATGTCACTTGTAACACTTCATTCCACCCTGATTCGTTCTATTGCAACTCAGAGACGTAGGCCCTATTGTTGAAAACATCCGTTGAACGCTCGTGTTTTGAAATGCTAAGATAATGCAGCTTTATCAGATTAATTTATAAAAGATGATTTTTTCCTTATGCTCAATAAACTCATCCTGAACAAAATGGAAGTTTTATGGAAGCTTTAGTTATTTATGATCTAAGTTGTAAAAGAAAGATTTTATTTTGGGAGTAGGTATATTTGCGATACAAACCTGTTGATTTTCTGGCGCACAGCTGCCAACTTAAGGAATTGAGTGTTCAACGCTTTTCAGCCACTCATTTAACATTTAAAAAGGCGTAATTATTTTTAACATTTCCAGTTTTTATCAAAGTGAATTTGTATTTAATAATCATACGCAGTTATTCTTAACTAAAATATATTTTCCATGTGACTGAAACCATAGCTGGTTACAATGAAGTGCCATAAAGATTTTATAGGACTACAGTCGAGGCAGAAAATAGGCGGGTTTCTCAAAACAAGTCCATTCACTGACCACCCCTCTTTCTTTTTCCCTTACAAGTAGGCCTACTTATATCTGCGTCTCATTGAACTATCACTCCCACACATAGCGCCTCGTTATGCTGTTAATGTTATTACATAGTAACATTATTTTCAAATTAATAGAATATTTTAAAACATTAATTTGATTGATAAATTAACAATACCTTAATTAATTTTTTGCACTCCTTAGCTAGTAAGTGGTACTTACGAACTTTGTTTACATGGATCGTAAGTTGACATTCCCACACAGTCTTGTTGCTAAGGCCGGTTGCGATGAGGTTAAAACACTTACGGTCCAAGCGCTACGTCATAATTCATTACGATACACTTCATAATACAAGCCTTTATGGCCACGGCCCCCAGGACAAATATTCGGTTCCCATAACAACAAACACATGCGAATCACTTTCTGAAATAAACATCTATTTTCAAGAATGTATTTACATAATATTTTCAGGTAATATCACAATTAATATAATTAAATTGATATAAATAATCATCGTGCAAAAAATAGCATGCAACACAAGGGCCGTAAAGGCATTTACGGGTCTCGAAAACTTAAAAACCCTCGGCTGCGCCTCGGGTTTTCAATCTGTTTCCTCGACCCGTAAACGTGCCTTACGGCACTTGTATCGCAATATACTATAAAATAGTTATTAAACCAATTTCCATACTTCCGTTATTTTCATAAACTTATGCAACTTCTCGGGCAAGCGCAACATTCAATAAATATCAGAGTTCATCAATAAATTTTTCTGAATTCATCAATTATTAACTTTTTAATTTTATAAATTTAAAATAAAAAATGAAAACTACACGGATAATTTATATTAGTAGTACTCTCACTGTACATTTGATAATATCGGGATATGTACGCTATTTTCGACGAAAGATCGATTTTTACCATTGAATAACGTAAAATTAAAACAATTCGTGGATGAAGTGTACAATGAAGAATCAAGATCATGGAAGCCTGTATATGAAAGAAGGGAGTTCGCGATAGAAGGTGGAGGTCTTGTTGTTTTCCTGTTTCCATAGGAACATAACAACCTCGGTTCACCAAGAGGGCGACCTGGTTGGTGACGTATCGGTTGTACAGATCCTATCAGGCGGTGCAATTGTCCGTGGAGAGAGAATCCTGCTCATGAACCACTTATATCTCTTCTTGCTATCTATTTCTTATTCCCTCTTCCTTCTTCCTTTGTCCCTCTCCATCCTTTCACTATGCATTTCCGTCTTTTATTCTTGCCCTGGATCATCATTTCGATTTTAAACTTTCGTTTTATGTGAACCTAAATGTAGACCTTATTTCTGTTCTAGTTTATTTTTCACGTTAGGCGATCGTATAATAACTTACATTGTGGATTTGGCTGCATTTTGGACCTTTTTTTTTTTTGTTCTTTCTTTACGAAGCAATTTCCACCTGGATTTATTACAGAACATGTGCATATTAAATTTAATAGTCTAAAACTCCGTGGCACTACATCCGTCATGGGATAGGACCTGCCATCCGATCATTGCATCAGCTAACAGGGATAGATTGCAGGATTGGGAGTTTGTGATTAACTACTAGACCTTGTTGGCAATCTACCTGAAATAGATCAAATAGTTCTAAAACTGCCTTAAGGCCTAAGCAAGTTTATTTCAATAGGAAAACATTTCTAAGGGTGATGTGATACAAGGAACTACTACATCCCACGAATTTGAATTTATTTTTAATCCATTTAATTTTTTTTTTTTAATTTCCTCATAGATAACAAAAATACCGGCAATTAATTTCGCGGCTAAATAGTAACATAATATTAATAATACGAATTGGAGAAATGGAAAGTATGGAAATAAAGAAGTATCTAGAAAGTTTGAAAATGTGGTCCTGAATAATGTAAAAAATACAAACAACGGACAAAGTGGCTAATTAATTTCTGAAAAGAGTGAAAGAGAAGAGATAAGCCTAATCCTGAAAACAGTTCTTCTTTCGAAAGCAAACTGAATGAGTCTCATCTTGAGAAGAAACTATCTGCTGCACGATGCCATCGAAGGAAAGTTGGAGGGAACATAAGGTATTAGAAGAAGAAGAATGGAGCTGGTAAGTGATTTAAAGGAAAAAAGATAATACCGGTTTCTGGACGAGGATGCCAAGATAGGAGAGGGAGAGCGAAACTCGTAGACCAAGTCCGAGTACGTGCCCATGGGGAGAACAATAAGTGGATAATAATAATAATAATAATAATAATAATAATAATAATAATAATAATAGTAATAATAGTAGTAATAATATGCATGCTGTCCATTTAAAATTACCGTTTGTACATGCGATGGATGATTCCCCACGTAACTGTGAACACAGGAAGAATGATTGACATGTGATTAATTCTAATGCGTTTAATTTTCAATGATGCTGCCAGAAGGATAAAAGAAATGTTGGGAAACACTGTAATATGGCATTTTTATTGCACGGTCGGGTAGTTCTCGTTGTTATCTGGTTGAATACACTTACCTCATTGTTGCAAAGTGTTGGAGGTGCGTGGTAGGCTTGGTTGACCTCAGTCCGATAATTGCCCCGGATAGAGGGCGTCTGCTGTCGTTTGCACCTTAACGTGACCGGAAGTGTCCGTTACTCCACCCTCCAGACGTCATGACATGTGAGAAACATATTCTGCTTCCCGGGTTCGAAGCTCACGACCACCTACTGTGAGGTAATCTATGTTCTTAGTGCAGACCAGAGGAAATTCCTCTGGAGGCAACTTCAAACGCGTTTCGCTATTTGAAATCTAAGACGGATGTACAGTAGACCTACCGTTATTTTGAGGAGTCACTTTTGCTCAATAAAATTCAATAAGTGAAAAAGAAAGAAGTAAAATCTTTATTCCCCCCCAAAATATCAATGGTTCTGTTTGCTGCTGTTATAATTGCTACTTGTGTGGCTTTCGCGACCGACTTCCAGCTGACGTGTGTGACGTCACAACTTGGATATGCACACGGGACACATAAGATAACAGGTGAGACCTGATATGCCACTGTTAAACTAATATCACTCTTGCTAACTCAACTTATTCTGTAGGCCTACTTTATGAATAAAGGTTTCGAACTTTCCCACACATTGGATTTATTCAGGTGATTTATGCATTGACTTTAAGGGGAAATTAAAAGGCTATTTTGAAAAAAAAGAAGACATTTTTGTTTTTTGTGTATTCTTGTATATTGGAATTTTCTGCATATTTTTATGTATAACATATCAATATATGGACACATAATAAATTTTTAATAATTTTTTTTTAAATACTGCTGCAGCTGTCAATCTGTAACCTGAAATTTGCTTCATTACAGAGAAAATGTCATATCTTCTATGATCTTTGGAGTACACAGTTGATTTAGCTTATTTTGTAGCTGAATATTGTATGGACACATTTGTACCACGTATTGGTGTTGTTTAAGGATGGAATTTATTTCGCTAAGATATTAGGCCTACTCCACATACTTAGATTCGATTTAAAAAATGCAAAATATATTGTTCTAGTTTATGTCATAGGTATAACTTTTCATTAAACTTCTTAATAGATAAATTACTCTCAATAACTTAGTCATAACAAGCAATGTTAGTCCTACAATTAGGTTTACAACGTTTTAATAACGCGTATTGCTAATTATATCTTCTGGTGAACCTGATAACATTAACGTTGTAA